>PVLD010000197.1:142657-347472 GCA_004027595.1 Dinomys branickii
AAAAAAAAAAAAAAAAAAAAAAAAAAAAATTTTTCTTGGGAAAGAATAAGGAAAATTATGTCCATTCTACCACCCTGAAAGCAAAAGTTTGAATTAAACAAAACAATTTAAAATTTCAGGAAGACAAATTTGTCGACATAATACCAGCTTGGGACACAATTCTATGCCTCAATGAGCTCAACTGATAGTGCTTTTTAGAAAAGCACTAAAGGGTATATTCAATAAATGAGTAATTTATTAATCTTTAGCTCCTTTGATCACCATTGATTATCCTTTGGTTAAAACGATGGATGCCACTCTGAAGATCATGATAATAATAATGTGGTAGAATTTCTAAATTAAAAGAGTGCATTTCATCGTTAACAAACATAACCAATCTTTCTTGTTCAGTAACATGTGCTAAGGTTAGCTTTCATGAAGACAAAGGGTGTATCTTAGAGATAGTGATCTTTAGTGGTGTTATCTAAAGGACCTTAAGGCTGTAGGCATGTTTCACTGAGGTGGTGATTTAATAATTAATTAATTATAATGTATGAGAGAAGCTTAATGAATGGAATGTGTTAGGAAAAAAGTGTTTAATATTTTTTGGACAATCCTAATTTCTACCACAATTACATTAGATATTGGATTCCCATTTTAATCACTCTACCTAGATGAGCAAAGATGCAAAGGTGTTCAGTAAGTTCATAATAGTTACACAGATAGGTGCAGCTGAGTCTGAACTACTGTTTCCTGTACTCAGAGTCTATTTTCATCACTATGCTCTAAAGCATGTTTATAGTCTTTACAAAGAAAAAATGTTTTCTGTTTTCTCTGATATTCTCTATTCTTCCTCCTCAGAAATGATATTTGTGATACCCATAAATACCATTTTCTTCCCTGGAGTGTTCAAAATCTGAGTGATTCCGTAAGATAAGTTTCAGGAACTGAAAATATGAAAGAAGTGTTCTGAAAAATATTCAAATTTAGTCTCGTTTCCCTAGCAATCTGGGGCCCTAACCCTACAGCCTAATCTTGTAGGATTTTTCTTTGGTTGGACTTTGCTCAAAGTTTGAGTACTTTAGATCAGTTGAGAATCCTTCAGGATTATCATTTGTGCTTCATTTGATGGAAGTTCGAATGCATTTTTAGCACTCAAGGAAAATAGCCGTAGGCAAGGTGTGTCAGAATGTATTCCTCTCTGTATATCATAAAGCAATTTCACATTATCTTTCAGGGCTCTAAGCCAGTGCAGTGTCTTTTTGATTTTGGCTTTGATTTGAATGTAAGTGCTGATTATCTGTACAAAGCTAGTGACTGAGGACCACTTTATACTAGTTAACATACTTGCCTCTTACAATCCTCCAGTGATAGACACTGAAAGAAATGGAAATTCTTTTAGTAGTAACGCGATGAGTCCATTGTGATAACCCTTAATTTCTGATTGGAGTGGGAAGAATGACCAGAGAGTGTGCAGTTTATCGCTTCTTTTCTTTACTATCTGGAGCTAATGGAAATCTCATCTCCCTGCTGCTTTGACCAGTGGAGGTTATGAAGCACAGAAAAAACACAGTCCGCTGTATCTAACATGTTGTGAGAGGATATGAAGCTACTGTTCAAAAGTTTACATGCTTCATGAACACTCTTCCCTTTATATATATATATATATATATATATATATATATATATATATATATATGATAGCCTGAGTTAATTGTAAAATGAGAAAACCATACAAGGAGACACCATTTGCTTTAAATATCATTGTAATTGTTCAAACAGTTGTCTGTTGGCAATAGGTTTCTGTCTTTCTCTTTTCGCAATTCTGTATTTGGGAAGTTTTAGGTAACTCTACTGGCACAGTATTTTTGATAGTGGCTTTGCCATCATAGCTTACCATGAGGCAAGACCTAAGAGCATTTCTTTTTCTTTTCCTTGCTTGCTTTTTTTTTTTTTTTCTTTTGGTACCAGGAATTGAACTTAGAACCTCATGCTTGCCAGGCAGGCACTGCACCACTGAGCTAAATCCCTGGACACCTAAGAGAATTTGTGTGCTAAGCTCTGAGCTACAGTTTGGAATTTAACATTAGCTATTTCTCAAGGACATTTGTGTTAATTAACTATGAAGGGTTCCACTTCATGCATTTGACAGAGGAATTAAATAGGCAATGTTCTGGAGAAGATTTTGCTTGGGGCTCACAAGACATAGCATGAGAAGCCAGATCATAGGAAACCAGGTTCCTGGCAGCCCGATGCAATGTCAAGACATCACATTTATTCGCTAGCACCGACTTGGGTGGGTGGCTCAGCTACAACAAAAGCAATTTATACAAATATTCTGTTGTCCATTTGCTCTCCCAGGGCTTTTCCGATGTCAAATGCTTGCTTTAACACTTGAGGGGTCACTCTGGCTTCACATCGTCCCCTGCTAGTAGACTTTCAGCAACATTTTGCAAAGGTACAAATCAATCTAAGTAAGTGCAAACAGTGTTTAAAATGCATATCCTTACATATATTTTCATAAAGCAATATTATTTTAACAGAAATTTTATTTTAACGGAAATCACTGCTATATCCGAAAGACCGGAAAGGTGCACACATCTAGTCACTGTGTTAATGTTTACAGAGATAGAGAAGTAATCATAGCAACTTCTATATTTTCTTACTCCAGGCCAGATGGCAAACTCATGGAGTGTGTGCTACTCGTTTATCTTTTAAGACAAGACACTAAAGCATGTATTTTATTTTTCTTAACTAAATGCTCAGTATTGGAGTTTAATTGCAGAGTCCATGAGTTCGGGGTTGCAGTTAGAGAATTGCTTCCTCTAAAACTTTCATCACGGAGCTGGAACCATACTTATAAGTGAAATAAAGTGGGCCACACATATGTAAATACCTCACTGCCTCTCTGGTCTGAGCAGCCAAAAGTGTAAATAAGGAACAAAATGTATAACAGGTATTATGAAGTAGGAAGAAAATGTTCAAATGGAAAAGGGAGCTAAGGAAGGGAGGGGAAAGGAAAGTAGGGAAAAGGGAAACAGTGATGAGAACAGAAGGAAAACTGGACACAGAGCTTTTGTAAACAAGGAGGGGAACAGGGTGGAAGGAAAGTAGGGAAATTGGAAAAAAATATGAGGTTATACCACGTAAAGATACAAATTACCTATGATAAATGCGGTTATTATGTATACCCAAAATGTACCAGTAAACTTAATGAAATAGAAAATTAACTATGGTTTCTGTTTATCATTTCATCCTGAAATTGCATTTTAAGAAGAAATTGTGGGAGCTTATGTTTGTCCATCTTGGCTTACAAAGATAACATACACCTTTGCTATGTGAATGATACAATACAGTACCCACTGTGCCTTCTCTTATGCAATCATAATTAATTGTTAAATAATGAGGTTATTTCAGAAGTTTGCAACCTTCATTCATTTTCCCGAAGGCATAGCAAAAACTCTTCCCTATTTCCTTGAGCCCACAACACCTGGAAATGGGCTGGGTGTGTTATTTATGCTGGAGAGGGCATGGATGGAACACCACCTCTAAGTTTCAGCCAAGAGAGAGTAAGAAGGATGGGAAAACTCTCTCAGCAATGCAACCATTGATCACCTACAGGAGTCCAGCTCCACATTTCAATCTCAAGCTTTGTATAAGTCCAGGTGGGTGTGGGGAGCAGCAGGCTGAGTTATTAAAGCTGTGCAGTGTGCATTTTTAAAGATACACGTCCTGCTGACAGACATGCTCCAAACGGAAGGAGAATTCAATAAGCACTTACTTAAAATGAGAGTGCCAGATTCAAAAGGGTATGTTCACACATTCAATTTTATTTACATTTAAAATTAGTCATTGATTTTGAACACATACTATGCATAGAATACTTATGTAAAAAGGACACACTATTCAATTTCAACCAAATTATTCTCTTCATGATTGGAATACAAAAATGCAAATGTGAAACTATATGTAAATTCTACATAGATTGGAGAGCAAAGAAATGATAAATAAATGCCTTTATGATTTCAAGAAGCACATTTAAACCTATGTCTCTATGTCAGATATTATAATTTGATTTCAGATCTCATGATTAAGTGTTAATTTATTGAAAAATGAAGGATGTTAAATCTTCATTCACTTTAAATTGACATATATGTGCAGAATAAAGACCTCTGATGTACTCTTAAAAGCACATGGTGCATGTGGGAAGTGAGGAGCGTGAAAAGTCCATGGTAGCCAATCAGGCAGAAGGTTCAAGCTCAGCAGAGCAGAGATGCACAAGGAATGGGACCTTGGGTTGCATCAGGGTCCAGCTGCCTCTGTTTCTAATTTCAAGTGTAGTTCCATGTGAGAAGCAGAATCATGGCACCCCAAGGTGTCCATGTCCTACCTTCTGCCTCCTCTGAGTACTTTGCTGTACAAAAGAGAATTGATGCTACAGGTGTGCTGACGAAGGCGAATCTTCTGCATCTAAGTTGGAGGATTATCCAAGTTACTCAATATAATCATCTAAATCCTTAAAAACAGAAAATAAGTCAAAAAAGAGCAGGAGAGAGGTGCGATTTAAACATACTATAAAGCCAGGCATGGTGAAGCATGCCTGTCATTACTGCACTCTGGGAAGGTGAGGCACCAAGATCCCAAGTTGAAGTCCAGCATGGTCGCACAGTCTACTTAGCAAATCAATGAAAGCCTTTGTCAAAACAAAAATAAAAAAGGGCTGGGAATATAGCTCAGTCGCAGAGGTCTTGGGTTCAAGCCTCAGAACCAACTGTGCAAAGACCGAAGAAAGGAAGGAAGGGAGCGGGGGAGGAAGATGAAGGAGTGTATTACATTGATTTTTCACCTCTGCCCTTGTGTGCGGAGGAAGGGCTGTGCAAACAAAGATAGTGATCTTTATGTAATCCTACATTGTATCAATAAACTTAATTATAAAGCAAAACAAAACAGAAGAGGCCTCCGGGAGTGGCAGCGGGCAAGGATCTGCATTTTTTCCTAAGGTCCACAGGAGGAAATGAGTTCATGATGGTATCTTGCTCTTAACGCAGGGAGACTCCTCTTAGGCTTCTTACAATCCAAACAGTGAAACGGTAAACTTTTGTGGTTTAAGCCATGAAGCGGGTGGCAGTTTGTTATGACAGGAACTGGAAACTAATGCATTCCACGGTTAATTCTGCACGTGAGGGTGAGGGAGGCTTGGAGGAGCTGTGCAGCTTCGTTGGCTTGTTACACCTAGCTTCCATGGCCCTGGTGGACAGCAGCTGCATACATAGCATTCATTCTAAAGATAGTATGTTTTGACGAAAAACTTAATCGCTATATATGTATTGGTCCCATAACATGTTGATTTTGGGAGCAAAGCACATCCATTTATTTGATTGATAGAAATGATTTATATACAGACTGATCAGCAGTCTGATTCTGGTCGCTAACATAGTGAAATGCCAGTGCCACTAGTCACAGATGTGAAGAACATCTTATTGATGTAGAAATACCCGAGGAATATCACAGATGCTATTATATGGACGTACTGAGGCTGTGTAGGCTACAGTAGCAGGTGAGGCAAAGGGAGAGTGATCGTGATAGGCACAGTTGCTGAGAATTGTTTCTAAACTAGAAAGGAGAAGCCAATTCCGGTGTTTTCGTGGAATCAGTTTCATTTACGGAACAATTACTGTTGGCTAGTCATTTTACAGAGTCATCAGTATCCTAGATTTCCTGAGGTCTACTGTATTTAAGTCGGTTTCACACATCACCCCAAGATGCCCATTACTGTTTCTTTGGGATTGGATGTTTCAGCTCCTGAATTATCTCAAAAACTGCAATGAGTAGAAACTCTTAGTAAGCATTCTGGTATGTCATAATTTAAATCTATTGGAAGACGCTGAGGGGGAAATTATTTGGGTGTATCTTTGTCATTTTCTCATCATTGAGACAAGATAACTAACAACCACAACTTATAGGAGGAGAGGTGTGTTGTGGCTTATGGTTGAGAGGATTCAGTTCATAGTTGTCTGGCTTCATGGCAAGAAGAGCATGATAGGAGAATGTGGTGAAGGGAAGGTGCCAAAAGCATGGTGACTGGAATCAGAGAGACATTTGAGATGGAGAGGGGACATACACTTTTCCGGGGACATCTGATGAATGTGTCTTCTACAGGGCCCTACCTCCTAACAGAAAGTCAGCTATCATAGTGTCATGATCCAATAACCCTCTAAAAAATTGCCACCTCTGAACACATGAGGATTTACAGGACATCCTAGAGCTCAATCATAGCAGTGTGTTTTCTGGATCAACACAGCAGAAAAGAAGAAAGGAAGAAACAGGGATTGGGCAGAGAAGATGAACTGTGACACGGTTCCAAAGAAAGACTTTTCTCATCCACTGGGGAACTGGTGAACTGGACAGACCTCAGGACTGTTTCCTTTTGGATTAAGCAGACCTGGCTATTTTACCTTCACAATGATCAGTTTAGGGATAAAAGAAAGGTATACTATTGGACAAGAACTCTAGTCATGTACACTTCCAAATAGTACAGGAAGCTAAAGGCTGTCACATGGTAGCGCTCACAGAAACTGGGGAAATGGCCCCTTGTTCTTGAATAAGATCTAGAAAGCATGTGAAGTGCCGGGAAGCAGTTTTTTTGTGGGGCAAAACTAAATTTTGTGTCACTAAACAACAGCTTTATTTAAACAACTGGTATTCTTGGGTCTGTACAACACATATGACAAAATCAGAATATCTCTTTTTACTCTCATGTTCTCAGATTTCTTTGAATTTTGAATCTTATTTCAGAAAATATTTGCAAGATGGACTACTCTACATCTTGCAACACATTTTTTTGCGGGGGGGCGGGCTTTTTGAGGTAGGGTCTTGCTGTCTAGTTCAGGCTTGCCTTGAGCTCAGTTTCTAGCCCAGGCTGGCCTCGAACTCACAGTGATCCTCCTGCTTCAGCCTCCTGAGTGATGGGAGTATAGGTGTGTGCCACCACACCCATCTCCATTTCCCACTGAATTTTTGCTGTCTTTGTGTTTTTTTTTTTTTTTTTTTTTTTCTTTTCTGAACCACAAATCGAACTCAGGAGCTTGCGCTTGCCAGGCAGGCTCTTGTGCCCCTGAGCTCTATTCCCAGCCCAAAATAGATTTGATTGATTTTTTTTTTTTTTTTTTTTTTTTTTTTTTTTTTTTTTTTTGTACTAAGGATTGAACTCAGGACCTTGCACTTGGCAGGCAGGATCTTGTGATGCTGAGCTATATCCCTGGCCCTCAATTTTTGAACTTTCCACTTTTTAACACTAAATTTATTTGCCTTAGATCATCAAATTTTCATTTCTCTAGCCCTCCTTAACCTCATAATCAACCAAAACATTGTTGAATGAAATACGCTGCGTGATGCAAGTCTTTATAAAGAATTTCAGACATGAACTAGAGTATAAAAAACATGAGCACAGCTGACACTGCGCATCTATCTTCCTTTGCACTCAAAATCCCAAAATTTTCCGTAAAGTGGTTTATGGAATATCCTCAAGAATCCCAGAATAACTGTGATAGATTTTTGAGTTTCTTCTTCTTTCCTCTTTATTTCTGTTTGACTGAAAATGCCTGAGTAGTCTTTTAATTAACTAGTAGCTTGAATTCACCCAGCAATTAGTACTTGTTTAACTTGCTGTCAGCTCTGACTAACTTCAAAGGGGCAAAGCCCCGATTTGTCTTAGGCAGCATCTTGCCCCGCTCCCTGCCGGCTCCTGTCCAGAGAGTGTCCTTACTGCACTACCAAAAAGCTGACCTTTATTCCTGTGCTGTGGTGACACCCTCATAAGGCAACATGTTCTGTTTCAATACTCAACACCAAAGAAGCATGGTTTTTATATACTTAAGATTGTGCTTTGGCCAGCAAGTTCATACTCATTAGTGCATTAATTTATTAACTAATTATTGAATCCTTTGTCATCATGGAATGCTGTTGCAATAGCAAAGGAAGAAAGTTATAATTTGTCTTAGACTTTTGCTCAAGAAACTCACTAAGTGTTTGGAATACAAGACTTATGGGCTTGTTATTGCATGTGAGAAAAATAGGATCATTAAAAATCATACCACTATCGATAGTGGGAAAGGTTGGGAGAAGAATAGTTTGGGGAGGTATATAGGAATTCAATCAATCTAAAATAGGTATTACCACATTGTATAATATGCAGTAATTCATTATAATTAATATTTACAATGTGAAATTAATCCTTTCATGACATGTACTTGGTTGTAGACATTTCAGTATTTTTACATTTGCATTTTTCTAAAGATCAAATGAACAGAGAAAATGATCTGACGATATGAATGAGTATACAGAAGTTATAACACTGAACCTCTAAAAATGGAAAACAATTACATAAAATTCTGACATGAAAAACACTGAAACATAACATTACTTTTTCTAGCTTTTTTTGGGCAGGTTGAAATTAACTTATGCAAAATAAACCTTAATTTACATGAAATTTTAAAAATATGGTCTCAGAAAAGATTAAACTAAACTTGGCTACTAAGAAAACTATGTACCTTACTGAAGTTGCTATAGTCTCCGAAGCTTCTTACATTATTTTAATGTTTTGTCTCATTTCTTTGTTTACTAATAACCAAGGCTTTTCCAATGTTATCAGTTTCTGTCTCTAGATTACTATTCGTATATGATTCTTCAAATCATCATTTTCTCTTTCCTTGTTTATTTTCACTTCTCTTTCTCATCTCACTTCTTTTGGCCCTATGAATTATTATATTTCCTTAAACTCCCCACTGGTTAATATCTGTTGTAATTTCCCTACAAAAAATGCATCAGAAAATATAAAAATGGTTTTGAATTGATTAAAGCAGGCAAGATGCAGAGATGACACCAAGCAGACTTCTATAAAATATATAATTATAAATCATCGAAGAGACTCATTATCATTTTGGACAAACAGGATTTGAGTTATGTTACTTTTACTCAATCTGAGATATTTTGCCATGCATAAACTGCTATTAGGAGCAGAGGCGATCTGAGAACAACAGGGAATAAAGCTAGGTTTTGAGCAGGTGTGTCTCCTGTGCTAGATCTACTGCCATTTGTGATTCGAAATCAGTGTGTACATTGTGGGGGTGGGAATGGGCGTGTGCACGGGCTTAAGAGAAAATCTCTGTGGTAGGCAAAGACATGTAGAGGTATGACTGCCACAGTGGATATGAAGGATGGACGCTGCTCCTAAATGCTTGACAAGGCCGAACTCTTTCCTGATGACCATAGAAAAGATCTGTATTTGTCCAGGATGCTCTGTGTAGGGTGAAAACTCTTAGAAATGAGAGCTATTGCTACAAGCAGCTGTACATGATCATAAGAAGAAATAATTGGAGAGAAGTGTAAGTGTCTCACAGATTAACAAGTGCGGGTACTAGAGCACCTTGTTAGCCTGGCATATCTATCACATGAGATGGCTTGGGTGGAAAATTCCAAATCAAACATGCAAAGTTTCAGGTAGCTGCATATTTTTTACATAACCTTAATGCTCTGACCTTGTGAATGTCTTCCTGAGTGTTCCTTGTGTTCTGCTAAGTCACCTAATCATACAGTCGTACATAGAAATTTCACCAGGTATAGAATGTGTGTATACACACACACACACACACACACACGCACACACACACACACACACACACACACATATCTTCAGTTAATTTTTGACAAGGGCAACAAGAAAACACAGTGGAGAAAGGTGAGTTTGTACAGTACAGGTTTGATTTCCACATGCAAAATAATGAAATTGGCTTGTTCTCCTATCTCATACATAAAATTCAGCACTAGAAAGATAAAAGATGTAAACCTAGGACCTGAAAATATGAATTTCCTGGAAGATTACATAGAGGAGGAACTCCAGACATCAAAATTGGCAATAATTTCTTGAATGCTATACTGACATTTCCACACAGCAAAGGAAACAATCAGCAGAGTGAAATGGCAACTTAAAATTGGAAAAATAACTTGCAAAGCATGTATGTAAAGAAGAGGCTAATATTCAGAGATTTAAGAGTGTGTACAATTGGGGAATATTTATAACCAGGTTAGAAATGGGTCCAAACCTGAAATAAACATTTCACCTGTGATGGGTAAAATACCTGACACAAAAGTGGCCAACATGTGTAAGAAATGATACTCATCATTGATAATTATCAGGACAAAGCAAATCAAGACCACTCTGAGATCTCAACACATATCCATAAGCATAGCGGTCCTCAATATAGGCAGAGAACAGTTACTGGTGAGGGTGTGGAGCGAGGGGAACTCTTCTACAGTCTCAGTGGGAATGGACAATGTTCCAGTTGTTATGGGAAAGCGTTCTGCAAATGATTAAAAATAGACTTGCCATATGAGTCACAAATCGTTTTGCTTGTAAAGATACCTGCACTGTCACGTTCAGTGAAATATTTACCATAGCAATGACAAGGACAGAACCTAGGTGTTCGTTAACAGATGAAAGGATAAAAAAACTGATAGATAGCTATGCGTGTGTGTGTGTGTGTGTGTGTGTGTGTGTGTGTGTACAGACATAGTGCTCTATTCTTAAGCACTTGAAAAGGAGGAGATCTTGCCATGTGTAAATCTACAGATGGACCTGGAGGACGTTATTTTAAGGAAATGTGCCAGACACAGAAAGAACAATATTGTATCATCACACTTATATGTGGCAATTAGAACCAACATCAAGTATGCAGAAATGGGGAATGAAATGGTGATTGCCATGGTCCGGTGAGGAGAAGGAAGTGAGATTTGTATCAAAGCAATATGTATGATGTAAAAGGCTAAATAATTTAATGTAGGATATGAGGGCTACAGTTAATAGTGTACTGTTTTCAAAGATTTTACTAAAGGAGTATGTTATACTATTCTCACCACTTGAGGGAAATGGTTAATCATGTTAGATTAATAATATGTTAATTTTTCACTATAATAACTTCATTATATATGTGCCTTTCATGACATCAACTGTTGTGCCTTAAGTGTGCACAACAAAATTGCTTTAAAAATCTTCTTATATTCTAAGAGTTTAGAAAACCTTATTGCCTCTACGTGGGATCATTACTTTTAAGAGCTTACAATTCCATATAAGAAGAAAACAAGGAATAGGAAAATATGATTTTTCGTAATGACAAGGTTATGGGGGTTAAGTAAGGGATATTTAAAAACATGCTGAAGGTGTGAGAGCATAAATTTGTCAGGCAATAAAATTAATGAATCGTATTCAATTCTTAGATTCCTTTTTATTCACAATAAATCAAAATCTATCTTTATAAAGTGGTATTGGGCTACATAAAGCCTACAAATCTGGTTCACACTGAAGGTTAAACTTTCAAATGCAGCACAAATACTCCAGCCCTCATTACCAACAGTCTACACCTTGCGGTAAACTCCCCAGTCCTTGGCTGCAAATGCTTCTCCACAAGCCTGCCCCTGCCTGACACCTCTCTTCTGTCTGTACTCATAATTAATGGCAACCGCTGTGCAGAAGGGATTATTCGTGTGCTTCCCCAAACTGCTACTAATGGCTGTGCTGTATTAAAGGCTTATTTTATGCTGGACATGTACACAAAAGGCTTCATTACATAAAGCTGGCTTATCCCTCACAATACCTATATGTTGTCCTTCATATTATACCATTTATAGATAAGAAACTGAGCCACAAAGAAGTTTGTCAAAAGTCATTGTGTCTCCTGAGTTCTACAGTTGGCAGCAGTTCAGAAAGCCTGGGTTCAGGGTCTCTCCACCCACCACTGCAGTGCCCAGGACATTCTGTTTGTGACAGTCATGTCATCAAATCTACATTACACCTCCTTATCTCGTATCACTCATAATGGGAATTTCTTAAGGACAGTGACTGATTTTGCGTAGCTTAGTTCAGTGAAGTCCATATATAGTTTCTGTTTTAATCAGTGAAAAATAAGACTTGCTGATTTGAATTAAATTTTAAACAAATGTTAAGCCTCTCTTCTCTTTTGTGTAGTCCCTGACACAAGGAGGTAGTCAACATTTGGGAGGATAAAAGAGGATATAAAAGATAAGAAGAAAGGAAGAGGGAAGAAAAGAAGAAAGGCAGGCTAATTCTAGAATATTGAGACATAATCACAAGCAACATCTTTCCCCAACCCAGACATCCTCTCTGCAAACATGTCTGAGAAAGAAAACACCTTTCATTATTGAAAAAAGATTGAACCACCATGTGCTGTGCCTTGTATACAATACACAAAGAGTTTGTAAAGATAGAAAGAAATATCACCCTTTTATATACAAAGCAGTTACAGTGAATTACATGCCCATTTTCAAGACAAACAATAACTTGCCCTTAAGGGGAATGGATAGGAACAGCCGTGAGAAATAATAACCAGCTTCACCTGTGCCAGTTAATTCGCTGTATTCCATGAAAAACAAACCTCTCCATTATTAGTTTTGCAAATAATAGCAATGTTCCCAGAGCAGTTAAACTCCTCCTACTTTCCTAAGAAATGCAGAGATAAGAGAATGATATAAATGTTCGTATTTCACAGTATTGCTCTTAGGCTGTCCATAAAACTGACAAAATACCAACCTATGTGACAAAAGGATTTATGCCCAAAGAGAAGAGAAAGTTCTTACCATCATTCTCAAATAAAAATTCAAATAAGAAAGGAGTTTATCTCTTGTTCGGCAGTAGAAAAAATGCAGCTTTTCACTTTTAATTTGTCTTTGTTCCTGCAAGTCGAATGGATAGAAACGAGGTCCAGAGGAGTGCGCCACATCAGGAAGCACATCAAAATGTTCTTGGACCTCTTTTCTTACACATAAACCTTTTCCTTGAAGCGGCATTTACTCTTGGCAGGACTCTGCCTTTCATCTCTAAAGTGAGTGGGTTGCGCTGGATGTTATCTAAGGTCACTTTGGGATTTATTGCTCTATTTCAAAATAATCAAAAAAGTGAGGTTCCAGTGAGCATGACAAGTGTTGTTATTTTCCATGTCCACACTTGTTTGAACTTTAATTGCTATGGTCTCTCTAACATGAAATCAGTGACCTGCCTTGACCACCTGTAGAACTCTAAATGACAAGGAAATTGGAATCACTGGATGCCTATTACACACTTAGCACATATATTAAATTTTTGCCAACCAGGGTGAGTGTGCATTGAAGGGAAAGGTGAGAAGCTTCCATATTGTGGAATATTTTAACAGATAACAGTCAACACTGGAAGGTTTTTCTAATACATACATTTTTTATAATCTGTAAGGACAAAGACTAGTGACCTTGCATTGATGACAGCTATTGGAATTATAGAGGTTTACAAATATTTTAGTGGCCTATGAATGTGTAGGGGGTGTTATCATGATATTTTTTTTTCTGTTTTTCCTCAATAAAGGAAATTCCACTGGAAAATCAGTACCAAAAAATAACAATATATGTGTTCTTTTTCTCACCTATTGTTTAAATTGTGTGATGTGTGCTATTTCCGGCTTACTTTGTGGCAAAAAGGCATAGAACTAGTAGAAGAAAATACCTTGAACATGTCTGCTAAATAAATGTGTACATAAAAGTAAAGAACACCACTATTTATAAGTAACCCTGAGTGCAAAAATGTTCATTATACACTGATATGAGTTCCCACTTGTTTGGTTGTGTCCCATATTTATGAACAACTATAATGTTGTGATAAAAAATAAATTTAAAGGTCAGTTTCCTTGGTAGCCTGTTCTTCAGATGCTGAAGAGACTTTTCTTCAGAGTATAATTCCCAAAATCAGAATGCTACAGGAGTAACGGATGTATAACTAAGTATGTGCATATTAAACAACTACAATTTAGTTGTGAGCATTAGTATTATTTACATATTACTTGTGGGAGTGTGGATCAGTGCTTCACCAGAATCATGGGGAGAATTGAGTCCATAAACCCAGTACCATTGTATCTTGAAATTTGTCACTTTAAACATATGCATTGTACAATTCAGGAATATTCATTACATTCACAATATTGTACTACTTCATAACCATATACCAAAATATTCACCACCTCAAAGAGAAACTCTAACATTGACAGAAAATATTTCTCCATTTCCTTCTCCTTCCACTCCCTGGTAACGCCTAATCCCTCATCTACTTTCTCTATGAACTTGTTTTAGATATTTCACAGAAGGAAGATCATAAACACTTATCCCTTGCCTTATGAATCTAAATTGGCATCTCATTGGGGTTATGATTTCTATTTCTCTCAATGGTGAATTATGTTGCATAGTTTTTCATTTGCTTACTGACCTATGGACATCTTCAAATATGCCAATTCAAAAACTTTGTCCATTTTTAAACCTAGTTTGATCAGTTGCTGCTGAGTTGCAGGCACACCTTAGATAGTCTGAATGTTAAATGCTTCTAAATATTATGCATACTCAGTTTTTCTCTTGGTGTTTTCTTCAGTGAAGGATATTCTATGAGAAAGATAGGAAATGAAAAATAATAATATTTCATATATGTAGTATATATAAAGAGAGACAGCGAGACAGAGAAAGAGACAGAGAGACAGAGAGACAGAGATTGAGAGAGAGAGAAACATCTTGAAAGGAATTTGTTCTTTATGCTGGCCAGACCAAAATTCGTAAGATGGTCCAGCGGGCTGCAGACCCAGGGGAGGGTGGCTGCTCCTGTCCACAGGCACTGCATAGGCAAAGTGTCCTAGACCTTCGATTATGTACATCTTTCTTTCTTAAATAAAGCCTGCATTTCATTGTGTGAATCACAGGTAGGTAAGGGAGTGTAAGATGTTTTTCTCAAATCGACTAAGTTAAATATCAGTGTCATTTAAAAATTCACGAAAAATATCTTTAAATACATTCAACCTAGGGCTGAGGATATAGCTCAGTTGCATAAGCACTTGCCTGGCAAGTGCAGGGTCCTGAGTTTGATCCCTGGTGCTGCAAAAATAAACCCAATAATAATAAAAGTAAAAAGAAATACATTTAACCTAATATGCAGTAACTTGGTCTACACAGGTTGCCAAACTGACACATGGAATTAACCATCGGAGGTGAAAAATATTCATATTTAAAGTGTTAATAGAATCCCATGTTCTTGTTTTTTTTCTCTTTTAGCATGAATTCTTTTGACATTTCCTCCCACTTCACTGACTGAATTTTATTCTCCAGAAAAAGCTTTGCTTACTTGAAACTCTTGAATATTTTCTTGCTCGTTGTTCTCAGCAGTGAGAAGCATTCTTTTGCACATCATAAACACATCATACGTACTGACGACCTTGTGAGACCCTCTGCCTGCCACCTTCTTCATTTCCGGAGGCCAGGCTGTCTGGCATCACGCTGCATGATTTGTACATTTGTCGTTTGAATTCCCATAGCATTTGACAAACGGGAAACTTTGCAGGAGATGAGAAACTGAGGGCAGCATGGTTATTCTATTGTGTGTCTCTGGGGTCGGCAGGCCGGTCCTGCCCCGCGCCCCATCACAGCCGCCTCCAGGCAGCCTTCTCCACAGACCCTTCACACTCCAGGTTCCATGACTTTCCTCACGCCTTCGCGCCATCTTCTAATAGTGCCACACAGTTTCCTCTCTTTTACTTATGTACATGTTTGCAGTATACCATGATCACGTCATCACGGGAGTTGGTCTCTATACCTGATGCACCTTAACCCTTTCCTTTTCCTTTTTTGTGCTCATGGCCTACCTGTCACGTCCCTCCCTGCTCCTCATTTGCAGAAGTTCCGCTCTCCTCATTTTTCCATCCCATTCCACCTTCCCTCCGTCGCTCGTTCCTCCATCCGTTTGAAAAGCATCGCGCTATTTCCTTTGTGAGCATCTTCCGTTATGCTCCCCTGCCGAGAGAGGGACGTCCTGTGGCACCACGTAGGAAAGGGGGAGGAAAGCGACACACAGAGACAGCGGGAGTTTCTCACGCCAGAGAAGCCGTGCAGCAGCGCAGCTTGTGTGCCATTTACTTCAGGCATTGTGCCCTCAGGTTGCACCCACTTACCTATGAATGCCTCAAATGTAGTTTTCTTCATGGCAGAATGGTACCCCATTGTGTAAAAAAGACCGCGTTTTAAAAATCTATTCACCTGTAGATTGGCACATATGCCGTTTCCCAGATTTAAGTATTATAAATTAGGCTGCTGTAAACATTCCTTTGAATGTATTCTTGCAATATGAGGTCTTTCACACTTTTGGGAAGGTACCTAGCTGGGTCAAATGTGATTTCTATTTTTGTGATTTTGAAGAATCTCCACACTGATTTCCATAGTGTTTTTACTAGACTACATTCCCACCCACAGCGTTAAAGGGTTCTTGGTCCCCTTGTGATTGCCAGCATTTATTATTACATGATTTCTTGATGCTAGTCTTTCTTGAGTGAGTTAATCTCAGTGCTTTTCATTTGTATTTCTCTCATTGTTAGTGATAGGGGACATTTTAACATGTACTTAGCACATGCCATACATTTTCATATGGTTTATTCTAAACTGTTGTAAAATCATTTTAATTTGAATGTGTACTGCATTTATTTTGTGGCTTTTATGTATAAACTAGTGGCTACTGAGGCAGGTCACTGTTTCATGAAGGTTAACGTCCACAAGTCAGGAGTACAAGCATGCAGTGTAAATGCCGTGTGCCCTTTCTAACATTTCTTCCCTAGATCGCCTCTTCCTTGATATTAACTGATGTGACACATGGAAGCAAACAAGATGGCAGAGAGCTCGTGGTGTTTCTTTTCCCTCTGGATCCTTAAGGAAGGTATTGAAAAATAAAATAAACACAAATTTTACACTTTTCTCCTCACGATCAATAAACCTTTTGAAGTAAACAAGGTTTAGAGAGAAATAACTTCTTCACGGGTCACTGCTTTTAAAGTGTAACTCCCCGCAGGAAGCTGCCCCTATAAAGTATTCCCTTAAAGATACTTCAAATGCTTGTGGACTATGAGCTGTAGAACTGCTTTTATGGTTTAGCAGTCAGCAGTCTGACCCATGCAAATGTGGTCCTGGAGGCTATCACACAGAAGCCATATATGCAGATCATGGAGCTGTTCTATTAGGCAGCGAGGTGGGCTTAAAGGCGTACGGGTAATGCATTGGGGAAAATTTTAAAGTGCAACTGAGATAAAGATCTTTTTTTCTTTGCTTACTTATCCTTCACATTGTTTCCTTTTTTGACTGTGATATTGAGAAACAGACATCATATTTGGTCACTATGAAATCATTCCACCTTTTCTCCTCCTATTCTCCATTGCTAGAAAATGGGAAAAGTTACTCTGGGGTTAAAGAAAGAACATGGAGCTGTATTCTTTAATCAATTCGATCAAAAAAGAGAATGATAGGTAATGTTTGCTCTCTCAATAGACTTCTGTCAAGGATTTGTTCCTCTTAATTTTACAGAGGATTATATCTGAGATTTTCTTACATTATACTTTGCCATGCAATTATAGATGAAAACATTTTCATTCAAAGAACACTCAGCTTTGCATGAGAAATTATGTTTTCTCTACCTATAGAGCCATATCTCCTGCTTCCATATCAAATTCAAGTGAAGATGGATAGATTTAGGAAATTTGATGTACTATGCAATATTGGAAACACATATCTACCACAAAGGTTCACATTTAAAGTTGAAAGTTAGTTGGTTCTATATTTCTGTATTTCTAAGGCATTTTTATAAAGAGAAACTGAAGTAAACTAATAGCAAGCTTTCCAAGCCTTCCCCCATAACACTACTGTGAGTGAGAACTAAAAGCTAAAATTAAATAGAGAAAAGAAATTTAAAATTTTGCCCCAAATACTTTCAGTACTTTAGACTTGTTTTGTTTGCGTTTGCTTTGTGTTATAGTGGCGGTGTATCAGATCCAGGCCTAGAGTACCCCAGGTAGGGGGTCTACACCTGAGTTTAAATTGCTGAAACAGGACACCCAGGGTAAAATACATGACTTTGACCAAAAAAAAAAAAAATGCAATGTTAATTTTGTTTTATTCTGAGGTTTTCAGATTTCCTGAAAAAGAGAAAACTAACAACTCCTGTTCCTTTAAACTTTTTTTGTACACAATATTTTCAAGGTAGGCAATATGGAAAAGATGACAGAAATTCACATCTAAATTTGACTCGCTGAAGTTTATTGTCACAAAAAATGTTACTGTACACATATATTCTTTTGCAGACATCAGGAAACTGATAGTGTGTATAGAACAATATCTCATTTTTTCACAAACTTAGCATAATCATTTATCCAATTCCTTTTTTGAAAACATTTAAGCTGGTTTCGGGATTGAATCATCATAAATTTCTTCAGTGATTTTTTTTTTTAGTAAACAAACAACAAAAATAATGATACAAAATTTCAAAACAAGACAATAGAGTAATAATGGTCGTTGCACTGGGTGTTGTTATCTTCAAAGTAGTTGCTCATTTAACAAGATATAGGCATGAAAATGGACAAATAGTATAAGCACAAATCTTTCTTTTCAATGAACTAATACAAATTACTAATACAAATTATCTCATCTCTCTTGTATATTTGCATAACCATTTCCTTTCTTTCTTTTCTCTTTTCCTTCACCCCAGTTTCTCTTCCCTTTTGAAGAGTTTCTTCCCATTTCAATATATCCATTGAACATCATGGATCTTACTTATTTTTTCAGTATCTTACACTTGTGAGATAATACAATATTTACATATGTGAGTCTGATTTATTGCACTTATAAATATGCCCACTAGTTTCATCCACTTATCTATAAAAGTCTCAAGTTTATTCTTCTTCATAGCGGAGTAGTATTCCATTGTATAAAAATACCACATCTTTTTTATCCATTCCTCAGTTGATAGGCATTTGTGTTGTTTACAAGGTTTAGCCATTACAAATTGTGCTGCTATAAACATGAGGCCACATATGTTGCTGTGATATGATATTTTCATTTCTTCGGGGGAAATATCTACAAAAGGAATAGCTGGACCAAATGGGACCTCTAATCCTACTTTTATGAGGAATCCCCGCAATAATCTCCACAGTAGTTACACCAGTCTACATTCCTATCAACAGGGAAAAAGGGTTCCTTTGCCCCACAGCTCCTCCAGCATTTGTTATTAATTGATTTGTTGATGATTGACATTCTTGGTGGGGAGAGATGAAATCTCAGTGTTGTTTTAATTTGCATCTCTTGAATGATCAATGAGGTTGAACATTTTTCATATATTTACTTGCTATCTGTATTTCTGAGAAGAAATATATATTTATTTGTTATATAGTCATTTATTATTTATATAAATATATTTATTTATATATCTATATATTTATATTTATCATATATTTATTCATATATTTATTTTCTATCTGTATTTCTGATGTGTTCTGTACATCTGAGAAGTATGTAATCATATCAGATGACCATTTGTTTGAGTTAGGTCTTTGAATATAAAGGGTGTCTGCTTTTTTCAATTTTTTATGTATTCTAGATGTAAATCCTTAGTCTGAGAGACAATTGGTTAAAATGTTTTCTCACTCTGATGATTGTCTTTTCACTCTGTTGGTGATTACTTTTGATATGCAAAAGCTTTTTAATAAGATGAGATGCCAGTTTTTGATTCTTTAAAGTGTTTCCCATACAGTTTGGGTTTTGTTAATGAATTCTGCCTTTCCCTATATTTTCAAGATTTGTGCCTACCTTATCTTCCAGTAGATTTAGTGTTTCTGTTTTAATATTTAGATATTGCTGATTTTCTTATTCCTTTGTGAAAATCTATTGTACCCTGTGCATATCATATGTCTACTGATTTTTAAAATAGAAGTAATGTCTATTCTTGAAGTGGAACTATCCGAACTTTGTAGATGGGTTTAGAGTAAAGTGCTATACTTGTAAATACTCTATTTATAATAAGTTATTCCTTGCCCATAAAATTATCAAATTTTAGTGGCTTAATGTACTACTCACATGAATCACTTGACAAATTGAACTGGGCTCTGCTGGTGTTTCTGCCTTTCACAGTTCTTTTACAGCTATCTGCTAGTTCATCCGGAGACAAATTACCTGCTCAGGTGTGAGGGTCAGTGTCATGTGTTGCTCTGATTGGACTATGGCATCCAGTAGTTTGGTCGAATACAAAAGAAATGCTCTTTGAAAGATGTTTATTAGATGGCATTAACATTTATAGTACCTTGACTGTTGGTAAGACAGATTTCCCCTCATAATGTGGATGGATCTTATCTCATCATTTGAAAGACTTGCAGTAGCAGAAAGAGACTGAATTCTGTAAAAGCAGGCATTGTGCCATTAGAAGCCCTTTCAACTTGACCTGAAATAACAGCTCTTCTCTAATTCTCCAGCCTGCTAACCCACATACAAATGTTGAAATTTCTGGCTTCAAAAGTCACCAGAGCCAACCTTAAAATCTCCTCTATTTCCTCAAAATAGACACACACACACACACACTCACACACACACACACACACACACACACAAGCAAATACTTCCTATTAGACCTGTTTATCTAGATAAATATGCAATTACATTTATCTTTTTTGTATAGCTTTTCTTGTAAGATATGGAAACTATTTCTTTAATTCATTAATTTTATTATATATTTAAACATCTTATAAAAGGTATTGTGCAACTCTTGCAAAAGTGAAGAGGGAAGCATTAGGCGAACACTATTTCATATGGTTCTCAAATTTTGTTTGTTATATGATACATTTCCATATGTAATTATTTGCATATACAATTTACAAAATTATTTGTTATGTTTATATGGATTTGTTACTTATCCAACATTACTCTCATGGGTATCTTTTGCTGCAGGGGTGGGCTAGTAGTGGGCTATAATTTTTCTTCCAAATCTAGACATCAGCACAGCATTAGTGGTAAGCAGAACAAGACTGCATATTTTCCCTTTGTGTCCTACCTCCTGGGCCACTCAGTAGCAGCGCCCCTGATGAATCACCATTGTTCTGTGTTAGAAGCTCTTGCCTTTACCACACATGCCTCGGAGAACTTATTTTTGTATTTAAAATGCATCATATCTGAGAGGCATGCATTGAATCTTAATGTCTTTTCTTGTCTTAGCTTAATCTTTCTAGGCAAGGTGAAGCCATCTCTTAAACAAGAAGTGTTTCCTTCACTCCTAATTTCATGCAAGGTGGAAATTGCTAGTCATAAACTAACTTCACAGGAGAAACAATTGGACAAAGACCTAGCATACCAATTTAAGATGAGGAAAAACTGTGAAAGCTTTGTTTGGTCTTCTATTGGTTGGCTTCCATACTACTCAGCAGAATACCTGATGCTGACAAATTAAAGATATTAAAGGTTCTTTTCTCTCACAGATTGAGAGGTGTCCATGGTTGGTCCAGTTCCATACCAGGAACATCATGACAGAAAGCATGAGGATGAAAGCTGCTTAAGGAACGGCATCTTTGCAGAAGAGGCCAGGAGAAGAGCCAAGGAGAAAGAAGGTTGGGGCAAGACATCATTCTACATTCATACCCCCCATTTATTACTCCAACTAGGCTCCAACTCCTAACAGTTCATTCAATGAAATGTTCATCAGTTATTTAATCTACCGATGACGTTAAAGTTTTCAAAATCCAGTTACCTTTCCAGAAGGCATTTATTCCAGTTGAAATGACAACCAAGTTTACCTGGCACAAGTGTATCTGTTGTCTACTTGACACCTAGTCACTTCTTATACCATACATATTCACCAACTAAATACACTATCCAGTTCATAATTCCACTTGGTTTCATTTTCATAGTGATAATGTCTTTAGAAGCCATCCTTCCTTTGTTCCTAGCTTTATGGTTTCTTCTTTTCATTACAAAATGATTGTTTGGCAAGTCTTTGGCCTTTGCTTTTGCTCTTCATTCTTAATAAAAATCTCAATAAAAGGAGCCAACAGTAATGATGCCACAGACACAAAGCTGAGCTGCCTTGAAATTTTCTCTTCAAGATAAATTAACCTCTCAGCCTCACAGAAAGTTTTAGGAGATGTACAGAATGTAGAAATGTTATTTGCTACACTGTAACGTGCACAGCCTCTACTTCAATTCCTAGGTGAATCTTTGTTCCATTGGAACATTCATGAAGCCACTTTCAGTAGAGTGGTCTTTTGAGCTCCAACTTGAATTTCCCATCAGATTTTCCTTGTAACATTTTAAGTTTTCTCTAATTTGTGTCCCTAAATGTTCCAAAGGCTCTTGAACCACATTTCAGGTTTAGCCACAGCACTGATCCCATTTCTTTGATACCAGTTTTCTGTACTGTTTGGATTTTCTGCTCTAGGGTCAAAATGTGGAAACTGCAAGGGAAGAAAAGATCATTTTGGTTCGCAGTTTCAGGCGTTTTGGTCCCTTCTAGACTGGCTTCAAAGTGGAGACCTTAAGACAGAAGGGGTCAGTGGGGCAAGGCTGTCTCACTCATGGTTTCTACTTTAGTAGGGATCACTGGAACAGCCAGAGTTTCAGATCCACACACAAGGCCGTCGCCATGCTGCACCTCTGTCACCTGGGCTCCACACCTTCTAGTAACGCGCCCAGCTCTGAACTCATCAGTGGGTAACCTGTGGATGAGGTCAAAGCACTCATAACTGAATAATCTACCATGGAGCCTCTTAATGCAATGGAGTTGAAGATCAAGATTAGCTGGCAGACATGTTTCACCATTTGAAGTGTTGGCAAAAAAAAAAAAAGAAAGAAAAAAGAAAAAATGCTATCATAGTTCAATTCTTATAATATGTTTTTCAGATCATTTTTTTGGAAGAGGTAAAGCATCTTGAGATGACAATATTAGCATGCATGATAACAATTGTTGATGATGGTAACACAGAGAATACCATATTAAAATGAACGACATTAATATCTCAGTGAAAAAAATGAAAATCTTAAAAAGATGACAGTTTAACACAATGGAGTTACACTGAACAAATAAGCTGTAAAACTTTGATTGTTGTCAATTTCTTCATAGGAAATGTACATCTAGTAAATTTACTAGCTGTTCCAATTCATAAAGTTTTGAAAAAGAAGTTGCTGAAAACTTAAAATAGTTCATTTCTTTTAATTTTCTAAATTTGTTGTGAGATAAATCTCTCATTCAAATTATAGTATGCGTTTGGTACAGATACCAATGCACACACCTTTCTTTGTATATTTATGGTATCATGGTGTCAAATTCCTTCTGTGAAAATCTTTGGTGTGTATTTTACTACTGTTTGAGATGTTCTTTAATTTTGTGTGAATGAATAATATGAGCCATTTCATTTCAATACTTGGTTCAGAGAGGAGCAGTCTGCATAATAAAGGAAATAGTAAAAATTAGAAGTAGGCAACACAAAAAATCGACACATCAGGAAAACAGTAAAGGATAAAGTAAAGGCGTCCCAATAATAATAATAAAGAAATAAGAAGCCGCCCGTAATGCTTGTATCTTGTAACACTGTGATTAACTTTTAAACGTAAAGGAAGAATTTCCTTTCACATCACACCTAAATTTTTTCTGACCAGCTGGGAAATTCTTTTTTATTGTTTATTTTTACATATGAGGGTCGGCACAAAGGAAAATTGCTCTGTTCAAAACTAAGATAATGCCTTATTCTTTCAACATTAATTGAATGTCTTAGTAAAATGAAATAATAAGTGTTTGAAATAAAACTGACCAAGACAATTGTGTAGACTTTTATTTCTAATCAGAATGAAGGGTTTGGTGTAAATGCAGGTCTTATTCAAACCTCAGATATGTGTTATTTCAAAATCAATGATTACTATTTCCCTACAATCTAAGTAAGTTTCCTAAGTGAAAACTGTAGTCAATGGACATATGCTGTCACTCATTAGTCCTCCAAAATGCTGTCCCAGTTGCAGATGATGTCGCTGGAAGTTCAGTGAGTGTGACACAGGAGTGCTAAAGAAGACCATCCGTGTAACACTGACATCAGACGTGGAAAATGACAGAGGAATTCCGCTCATGAGAAAGTGCAGGAGAAGAGCCCAGGCCAGGCCCACAATCACTCAGCTGGAGGGTCTTTAATAAACACTGTCTCTTTCAGTTTGGGGATCTTAAAAAGAAAATATGATGTCCCCACCGAGGGTCCTGTAATATTTCTAAGATACACAGGATGTTGCAAGAGGCACCTCAAAGACCAGAAAGTGTAGGAGGTTGGTGTGGTGCTTTGGCAATTACTTTGGCATGGCCCAGTGTCTTTTCAAGGAACACTTGAGTTGTAATTTTTATTTATAGCAATTTATTATCATTATTATTAATTATTACTATCCCAATATTTTTTACTTTATTTTTCTTTGATTTTCTCTTCCCATATTTGATTGCAATCTTAGCAATATCCCTTGGTTTCCCCTGTCACTTTCAATCATTCACAATCTCACGTTTAAACAACACAAGGATCTGATCCTGTCAATTCTAAAATGTTGATTGATTATCCAGTTACATTTTGTTTTGCCTCTCAGCTCAGTCCTTATCTGCAGGAAATCTTCAGGGAGGATGGCGATCAGAGCGTGGGTGGCCTATTCCCTCCTCTCTTCCTTGTTCTATCAGGTCTGCTGTGCTCCTCAACTTCCATCCACGGCGAAAGCTGAAAGAATGGGCAAAGTTTCATTTTCCTTCAAAATTTATGAAAATGGCAGGATTTCTTATACCTCACTTTAAAGCTTGTATAACCTTTGATCATGCGTATCAAAATTGCTCTTCTCTGTTACAGCACCTCCCTCTCTCGACACACTGCACTCAAGTTTCTTGCAAATGGAAAACATCACAAATGACACTGTTACTTGTAGCGGATTTTAGAGAAAATCTTTTGCAGAAATGAACAAGGGTTGATGCACTTTGACCTTACACCAGTTTTGGTTTACTTCGGAAAATGAGCTTAAAAACAATATTCCAAGGCCAGATATCAGGATATGTAGATTTTGTACAAAAAAACTGGAAAGTTCCCTAAAGGAAAGGTCCTGATTCCAACTCCAGTGATTTTTTTTTTCACTTGTATGAAGGAAGACAGAGTAAGAAATGCTAGAAAATGTCTTTTCTAAAGGTGATGTAGACTCTTCAACTTCCCCCGCCTTGGAAACAATTTGTAAAGTAGTTGTTAGGAGGATGCATTTGTGAGCTAGAGGTCTTTACCTTAGGGAGGCTGTGAGCATGTGGATCATGACTACGTCATCCTCCATCTGTGGCTTCAGTTGAAAGAGGAGATCACGCCAGCATCTCTCTCATGGTGTCCTAGATCTTACTGTTGTGTGTAGCTCGGAATAAGTCTGCCATGGGCCTTTATTAAGTACATGAATGATGATTTGGAGACCAGCAGATCAGACATTTCACACACATGAAAAATTACAAGATAGTAGGAATATCTGTGTATTAACACTTTGGGTCGCAGACGTCTCTTTTTCACTGCCTTTCCTTGTAATTTTAAACATACCAGGAAACTTAGTTACCAAGAATGAGGAAAGGATCTATTTCCTGGACAGAATAACAAATAGTCTGCATATTTCGTATTAGTAACTTTGAAAATATCCTTCTATTTCATTAGCAAACTCTGGTAAGATTATAATCTTGTGTGGGAAGTTTTGTAATCTGACAGTCCAATAAAGCAAAGCAAATAGTTTCAGGAAAAATGCACAAAAAGAAATAAATTATAATTGAATATCAGACACTTAATATGAATTGTTTTACCTCCTCCAATCAGAAAATTTCTCCAGGACTAATTGTTGAAAGACCTGTTTCTCCTCAAAAATTGTATCACTCAAACTAGAAGTGTACTTGTAGACTATCATGCATTAAACTTTGCAGAATAAATAAATTATTTATAAGGTTTTCTTTCTGAAAGGATCAGTCTATTTGCTATTCACTATCCCAAACTTCATAAGTAAAACCACTATCATTAAGTAAAAATTTATTTTTCTACTATTTTCATTAGACAAGTGTACAAGATCTCAAATTCTAACCATCTGGATTCTTCTGGCATTTTGAAAATATTCAACCTATGTACTACAGAATTCACATTTTTATTGTTTGCCATGGCAATCCCCCTCTTGAATAAATCATTTATTTCAGGTGGTCTTAATGCTACAGCTTGCATAAGTAGGAGTGAAACTCATGTTTGTGTCCTTTCACATTTGCACCATCAATTGTGATGTCATGCCAAGGTTATCATGGCTACATATCTTTCTGCACTTCGTTAACATTCCTGCTGACATCATGCCAACATTAACTCTTACCTCTGAAGTAAAAAGGCCCACTGTAATTGCCTGTAAGTGTCCTTCATCTATTTAAATCTCTTTAGGGTGTACTTTCTTTCATTCCTTATAGTGATGCTAAATATATCACAAATATCAAACGATTTTAGTGGCTTTGTATAAAATGTGTCCAACTTATCTTTCTTTTGTCCATTTGAGAGGAGCTTTTCAACAGTGAGGTGCTTCCTGGGCATGTCTTCTAAAGCAAGTGGGGATACATTTCTTTCTCCCTTCAAGGAGTTTCCTTGTGTTTGGGTCTAGAAATGTTGCCCTGCCTCCAGAAGACATCAGGTAACAACTTCAGACACAATAAGACCTCTCTCTTTTAACTCAGAGAGATCAGATTCAGTGCCAAACACATGAAAGCCATCTATTGCCCGGTACAGGATGAAATCACTGGTGCCTCACTTGACATTGCTTTCACTGAGTTCATAGTGGCTACTTCAGGGTCTTTACCTTGCAGATGTGCATATTTGTTTATCATGGCATTTCAGTATAGTCAGAGGGCAAAATATTCCTGTCAAAGTTCTATTCCCATTATTTTACACTAACAGAATTTAAAATATATCCCAAATTCCATGATGCAGCAAGAAAAAAGCCATTTCCAAAAATAGTTAGATGTAAAAAAAAATCAATATTATATGAAGTCAAAATAATAAATGTCATGCAGTATATATTAGTCAATCTCCATCCCCGGGGTCAAACACCTGACTCTGGTGGCTCAGAGGAGGAGAGGTTGACTTTGGCTCATGACCTGTAAATAAATCAGCACATGTTCCTTTGGCTGTGAGACAGGAATAAATTAGCAAGGGCCTCCCACAGGAAAGCTGCTTGGCGCATGGCAGCCGGGAAGCAGACAGAAGGAGCAAGGGACAAGAATCCACCCTTCCAGGAGGTGTTCCCAGGAAGCAGCTCTGGTGAGCACCTCCTGCCAGCACTTCCAGCTATTGGGCTCCTTGCTGGGTGAATGCACTGAGGAGAACAGCACCCGAGATGCAATCAACTCCCAAACACAGGAGACTTGCAGAACCTTTTATTTGTTTGTTTATTAATTAATTAATTAATTAATTTTTATTTTAAAAGTAAAAGAACAAAAACACTAACAAACATACACACAGTAGCATAAGAACAGTACAAAAATCGAACTGTAGATAAGATGGCAGGGGATCAAAAATGGTTGTTGTATTACACATTGATAACTTGAAAATGTATGCTCAGGACAATACAAATAGACATAGAAGACTGATCAAACAACTAATCATTGATTGTTCCCCACATCTAAATGACATGAGACAACAGTGCAACCATGTCAGCCATCCCGCACATACATACATACCTACTCAGGTATCCTCCTCTTCCTCCTCTCCTTCCCTTCATCCCGATTGCTCTCTACCCTTGAGCAGTCTCCCTTCATACCTCCCGACCTATATTCTCACCTCCAGGTTCCTACACTAATCATTCTATATGCTGTTTACACATGCACATCTGGTTTACCTCACTTATGAGTATGGTCTCTAATTGTGATCATTTGCCTATAAAAGCCCCTAGTTTGTCTTTCTTTACAGCTGAATAGTATTCCATTATGCAAAAATGCCACAGTTTTTTACTCCAGTCCTCTGTGGATGGACATTTGGGTTGTTTCCACTTATTTAGCTATTACAAATTGTGCTATTATAAACATGGGTGCACATATATCATGGTGATATGACGTCTTCAGATCTTCTGGGAAAATACCCACAATGGGAATAGTTGGGTTGAATGGGACCTCTAGACCTAGTTTGCTGAGGAATTTCCAGACTGATCCCCACAGTGGTTTTACCAGTCTGCATTCCCACCAGCAGTGCAGAAGAGTTCTTATTTCTCCACAGCCTCGCCAGAACTTGTTATTGGATGATTTCTTGATGCTGGCCAATGTTACTGTGGTGAGATGAAATCTCAATGTTGTTTTCATTTGCATTTCTCAAATGACTAAAGATGTAGAACATTTTCTCATATATTTATTTTCCATTTGTATTTCTTTATCTGAGAAGTGTGTATTCATCCCAGATGCCCATTTCTGGATTGAGTCTTTGAATTTGGACAGGTACTTGTTTTTTAATTCTGTATGTTCTCGGTAGAAGACCTTTGTCTGAGGGACAGCCAGCTAGGATTTTTTTCCCAATCTGTGGATTTTCTTTTTACTCTGCTGGTGATTTCTTTAGATGTGCAAAAACTTTTCAGTAAAATGAGGTCCCAGTTATTGATTCTTTGACGTGTTTCCCTTGCAGTTTAATTTTTCTTCATGAACTCTCTGCCTACTCCTATGTCTTCAAGATTTTTATCTACTTTCTCTTCCAATAGGTTTAGTGTTTCTGTTTTGATGTTGAGATCTGTGATCCATTTTGACTTGAGTTTGGTGCATGGTGATAGACTTGGGTCTATTTTCAGTCTTCAGCAAGTGGAAAGCCAATTTCTCCAGCACAGTTTGGGTTAAACTGGCAGCTGTGTAATATCAGATGGTGTTGGATGAGGCATCTTTCTTGCTTTCAAATTTCCTTTACTACAAGCTGTATGATATCATAAAACTCTAAACTTAAATTTCACACATTTTCAGGGAAGACAATTTTCACCAGATCACAGGATATTGGGGGAGAGGGAAAGATAACCAAAAAAGTTGAACTTAAGAAGTTTTTAGAAAAATACGTATCTCCCTGTAGTGGAACCCATAATTTTTAAATATTTAATTCATAATTTGCCTTTCCACACTTCCTTCCACTATCAATGTAAAGTTTCACTCTTTGCTTTCTGTGTTTCACAAAATGCTCATTCCATTTACAAAGAATGATCTGCTTGTTTTACGTAAAAGCAGCTGTCAATTCACATTCTCACCTAATTTTTGTCATTAGATTTACTGATGTGACACATTTTCCTATTTCTTAATTCAATTATTTAACTATGGTTTACTATTTTAAACTATATACACAGTGACTAATGGCAAAGGAATTAGACTGAGCCATTTACATATAAAACATATTGAGTGGTTTCATGTTTCCTCCATGTAAACTAAATTTTGAGAGAGTCCTTTAGATCTCTCCACCAGAGGAGAATGAAACAGAGAGTGAGCAACTTAGCAAGGGCCTCCTGGCCACACATTGTGTGGCAACAGCAGGGTTTCAAATGGGAGGCAAATGCAGAAAATGAAGATATTTTTGTTGCTAGGCGTTGAGATTTCCAAGGAAGAGTCTCACCTTAAGCAAGTACCATCCAAGAGTGTCACTGCATAGAAAATTATATTCCTTAGTGACTGAGAGAAATGGAGTCTTTGTCTTTTTTTATATTAGCTTCATGCCGTCACAAGGTTATGAGGTAAAAGCTTATGACCATCACAACTGAAAGTTATTAGATAAAAACGCGCCTGAACCGATTTTAGGTTCACAGATTTTAAACAGTGCAGAATCAGACACAAAGGCAAATACAAAGTATAATAAAAATTCACTTCTGAAAGATCAGGTACTATTTGGATTTTTGCAACAGATAAAGATGAGGTGCCGCTTCTGCATTTTATTTGGAATAAAGAAACCTTATTAATGTTTTGAACAGTCAGTAGAAAGGCCACAGAACGCTGGTTGGATTATGTGTAGGTCTACATTGGATTGGTTGTCTAAGGTTGCTCTCAAAGTTATTAATTTCGGTATTCTTTGGTAAGGGAGATATTTTTACAAGAGTTAATAAAATCTGGAATGCTGGTAAGGCACGTATATATTATCATAGATGTTATGTGTTTGTACCTTTAAGTCAGCTATTCAAAAGGAATATGAAAGTTAAGCAGGAAAAATACATTTGCAACTCCTATACCACTCTCACTAATAAAGACTTAAAGTCTGGGTCACACAGAGGAATAAATTCAAAAGAGCCACAGAGATACATCAGTTATTATCTATGTAATTATCAACATAAATTTTACCATAACTTGGCCAATCATGTTAATATTAAAAATATCAAAACTGTTTTTTGCTAAACAGCTTTCTTCCTCTAAAAATTAAGATACATCATCCTATTCAGATGAAAAACTGAATTCAAATTCAGATTATGTCTGAGAACTCAATGTTTTATTAATAAACTCTGTTTAAACAATATTGGTAATTGTCCCATTTTCCATAAATTTTTTTCTTACTTTTCTCATGCAAATTTACCTGAAAATCTCAAACTAAAAATATATATAATAAGGAATTGTATGCACTACGCTAGGTTCTACAGACATCAAGTTTTATACATATAAACTATCTGCTTCTATGGAGTTATATAACACAGACTCTTAAACTTGAGCAGAACACAGAGACAAAAGATGGAAGTGAAATGATCAGGAATGAGACAATAAAGAATTCTCGGGCTGGGGATATGGCTCAGTGGAATAAGCTCCTGCTTGGCAAGCACAAGGTCCCGAGTTTGATCCCCAGTACTGCAAAAAAAAGAAAAAGAATTCTCTCTCTAAAAGTGTAATCTCCCTGCCCACACTTGATGTAGGAACATAAACTAGAAAAATGCAGTTAAGAGATGCAAAAAAATTCAGATGAAATGTATAGTGAGAGAGCGTGTATTCTCACACTGTGTGTTTTAGCCTGTGATTTTGGATACTGCAAGGCCCAGCAGTTTACACGCAGACCCCGGGTGCCCCTTCTGTCTATTCCCTGATCAAAGGCCCCCGGGCTTCTTTCCAGGTTCTTGGTGTCCTGAACAATGAACTGAACCAGACACAGAAGCGGCAGCAAAAGTGTGCCTTTATGGAAGATGGGAAAGGAGGTAAACTCTGCAGGATGACAGCCAGCCAGGGAACAGGCTCACAGTGGCCCTGAGCATAACAGGGAGGGGGATTCTGCATCCATATTCCCTGGTTGGCTTATACTTCATGCAAATAAGGCTTTGGAAAATTTGTCCTATCAAAAACTCATTGCTGAGTTAGATTTAAACTGTCCTGGAAAACTTCACTTGGCTTCTGGCCAGAAGTAAATGAAGGGACATGAACAGCGACTCACTGGTTTTTTCCCCTTAGATGCAAATGAAGGCTTGAAAATACCATGTTCTGATTGGTCTTTTGAATAGTGCCAGGCTCAAATGAAGGATTTAAAGTAGCGTTTTCCTGATTGGTCAACAGTGTTCGGCCATAAACCTGATGTCACACTGGGCCTTTTGTGTCCTGCACGTGTCCGCCCTTTAGGGAACATTTTGCTGCACTTGTTAGCCATGGGCTTTGCAAGCTTTGGTGCATTCCACCCGCTGAGACTTCCCGTGAGCTCCCGCCTTCATCTCCTTCCTGCTGACTGCATCACCTCCTGCTGGATGGCTTCCCAATGCGAGAAGCACCTGTAGAAGGGAGAGAGCACATGGAGGAACAAGAAGCCAGTGCACAGGAGAGGGTTGGGCTCCTGAGCTCTCACGGGGGCCACTCCCACACTGGAGGGCGGGCTTCCAGCACAAGAGCTTTCAAAGGACACACTCAGACCATAAACAGATGGTGAAACACAAGCATCAACAAAACTCTGCTCCCTAGAAGAAGGGACCAGAAGGAATTTTGAAGTTGCCATAGCAGAAAAGAAATATGGCTTAAACATAGCGATAAAGAAGGGTAGGCACTTGGACTTTGTCCAAAGCCATAAAAAGGAAGAGAATTTTGAGGGTGAATATGTTAAGATTTGCACTCCTACGCTAAAGCATAGTGTAGAGTAAGAGATAGACAGGTGGGAATTTCAACAGGATTTGAAAGCAGTGAAATAAAAAATAACCCATCAAGCCCCAATAAAATGATGTCAACTATATCATCAAATATTAATGAGGTTTTAATTAATATGAAATTCAAATAATAACTTAGCAATGAATTCCTAGAGAATCATATTTGTGTTCCAAATGAATATTAATACCAAATAGTAATGCATAAATATCACAAGAATTTAAAATTTAGACATCAAGAATATCATAATATATATTGTATATTTTCTGTGTCAAAAATTGAATCTAAAATTATTTTTTCTTTTTAAAAGTATAGAAAACAAAGAAAGAAAACAAAAAAACAATAAAAAAGGAAAACAGTAACAAAAACACACAAAGCAGCACAAGAGCATGACAATCAAAGTTGAATTATAGACAAAGCGACAGGGAATCACCAATGGTTGCTGCACTACACATTGATAACTTCAGAGTGCATGCTCCTGAAATCACATATAGACACACAATATCGATCAAACAATCATGAACTGTTCCTTACCATAAAGCTACACAGGTCAACAGTGGCACCACATTAGCCATCCTGCACATACATACATAAAAACATATTTGTCCCTTTCTTCCTTTTCTTCCTCCCCTCATCAAACTTGCTCCTTATTTTTGAGCAGATTCCCTTCACACCTCCCAATCCACATTCCTACCTTCAGATTCCTACACCAGTGAAACGATATGTTGCCTGGACATGAACCTCTGATTTATTTTACCCATGAGTATGGTGTACAACTGTGACCATTTGTCTACAAAAGCCCCAGATCTGTCTTTCCTCATAGCAGAGTAATATTCCATTATTTAAAAATGCCACATTTTTTGAATCCAGTCCTCTGTGGATGGACATTTGGGTTGCTCCCACTATTTAGCAATTATAAATTGTGCTGCTATAAACATGGGTGCACATATATCATGGTGATATGATGCTTTCTAATCTTTTGGGAAAATGCCAGAAGGGGAATAGCTGGGTTGAATGGGACCTCTAGAACAAGTTTGCTAAGGAATCTCAAAACCGATCTCCAGAGTGGTTTCACCAGTTTGCATTCCCACCAACAGTGCAGAAGAGCTCCTATTTCTCCACAGCCTCGCCAGCATTTGTTATTGGATGATTTCTTAATGCTGGCCACTCTTACTGGGGTGAGATGAAATCTTAATGCTGTTTTTATTTGCATTTCTCAAATGACTAAAGATGTAGAACATTTTCTCATATATTTATTTTCCATTTGTATTTCTTTATCTGAGAAGTGTGTATTCATCTCAGATGCACATTTCTGGATTGGGTCTTTGAATCTGGACAGGTTCATGTTTTTTAATTCTTTGTATGTTCTAGATAAAAGACCTTTGTCCAAGAGACATGCAGCTAGGATTTTTTTCCCAATTTGTGGGTTTTCCTTTCACTTTGCTGGTGATTTCTTTAGATGTACAAAAACTTTTCAGTAAGATGATGTCCCAGTTATTAATTCACTGAAGTGTTTCCCTTGCAGTTTGGTTATTGTTCATGAACTCTCTGCCTACTCCTATGTCTTCAAAATATTTACCTACTTTCTCTTCCAACAGATTTAGAGTTTCTGTTTTAATATTGAGATCTATGATCCATTTTGACTTGAGTTTGGTTCATGGTGATAGACTTGGGTCTATTTTCAGTCTTTGGCAAGAGGCAAGCCAATTTTCCCAGCACCATTTATTAAAGAGGCTATCTTTTTTCCAGTGAGTTTGTTTGGCCCCTTTGTCAAATATTAGGTGGCTGAGTGTGTTTGTGGTATGGCTGCATTTTCCACTCTGTTCCATTGATCCTCAGATCTGTTTTTTAGCCAGTACCAGGTTGATTTTATTACAGTAGCTTTGTAGTATAATTTCAGGTCAGGGATTGTGATTCCCCTTGACTTGTCCTTATTGCCCAGGATGGCTTTTGCTATTCTTGATCTCTTCTGGTTCCAGATTAATTTAAGGCATGTTTTTTTCTAGATCTGTGAAGTATACTAATGGTAGTTTAATGGAAATTGCATTAAATCTGTATAACAATTTTGGCATTGTGGCCATTTTCACAATGTTGTTTCTTCCTAACTATGAGCAGGGAATGTTTTACCAATTACTGAAATCCTCATCAATCTCTTTTTTTCAGAGTACTATAGTTTTCATTGAATATATTTTTACATCCTTTGTTGGATTGATTCCTAAATATTTCAATTTCTTGGATGCTATTGTAAAAGATATAGTTTCCTTCATTTCACACTCAGACTGTTTGTTGTTTGTGTATAGGAATGCTATTGATTTTTGGGTGTATCCAGCTACTATGCTTAATTTGTTAATTAATTCAAGGCGTCTTCTTGTGGAGTTTTTGGGGTCTTCCATGTAAAGAATCATGTCATCTGCAAATAGTGATAGTTTTACTTCTTCCTTTCCTATCCTTATTCCTTTTATTTCTCTCTCTCGTCTAATTGCTCTAGCTAATGCTTCCAGAACTATGCTGAATAGGAGTGGTGACAGTGGACATCCTTGTCTAGTTCCTGAGTTTAAAGTGAAAGCTTTCAGTTTTTGCCCATTTAGTATGATGTTGACTGATGGTTTGTCATAGATGGTTTTGATCGGATTGAGGTGAAGGCCATCTATTCCTATTTTTTCTAGGGTTTTTAACATGAATGCATGCTAGACTTTATAGAAAGCTTTTTCTGCATCTATTGAGATGATCATGTGGTTTTTGTCTTTGGCTGAGTTGATATGATGTATTACATTCCTTGATTTTCAAATATTGAACCATCCCTACATTCCTGGAATAAATCTAACGTTGTCATGGTGTATAATTTTCCTTATGATTTGCTGCATTTTACTTGCTAGTATTTTGTTGAGTATCTTTGCATCTATGTTCATTAGGGAGATTGGCCTATAGTTCTCTTTCTTGGTTGGGTCCTTCTCTGGTTTTGGTATCAGTATAATACTTAGCTTCAGAAATCAGTTAGGGAGAATTGCTTTCTTTTCAATTTTATTGAAGAGTTTGAGGAGTGTTGGCATTAAATCTTCACTGAAAATTTTATGGAATTCTGCTGTGAATCCATCAGGTCCTGGGTTTTTCTTTGTCAGTAAGTTTTTTACTGACATTTTCAATCTCAGTATTTGATATTGGGTTGTTCAGGATTTTTGTAACTTCTTGATTCAATTTTGGTAGTTCATACATTTCTAGGAATCTCTCCATTTCTTCTGAGTTTTCTATCCTGTGGAAGTAAAGATTTTCAAAGTAGATATTAATGATCTTTTGAATTTGTGTGGGATCTTTTCATTCCTTATTGCATGAATTTGAGTTCTTCTTTTTCTAGAATTTTGAGGAGTAGCATTAAGCTATTTATTTGCTCTCTTTCTGTTTCTTTATATGTGAGTTCATTGCTATACATTTTCCTCTGAGGACTGCTTTCATTGCATCCCACAGATTCTGGTAGGTTGTATTTGCATTTTCATTTGTTTGTAGGAATTTTTTAATTTCTTCTTTAATTTCTTGTGTGACCCATTGGTTATTCCAGAGGTTGTTACCTATGGGGTTTTTGGAGTTCCCTTTGTCATTAATTTCCAATCTCATTGCACTGTGGTCAGATAACATGCATGGGATAATTTTAATTATTTTGCATTTAGGTAGGTATGCTATATGGGCTAGAATATGGACTATTTTAGAGAAAGACCCATGTGCAGCTAAGAAAAATGTGTGTTCTGATATTGTGGGGTGGAACACTCTGTATACATCTAATAAGTCCATTTGTTCGCACCTTTGGTTCAGGTCTGTTATTTCTTTGCAGCATTTTTGTCCAGTTGACCTGTCTCTGAGTCAAAGGGGTGTTTAGGTCCCCTACTACAATACTGTTATTAATTATTTGGTTTTTCATATCTGTTAAGATTTGACTTATAAAGTTTGGTACTCCAGTATCTGGTGCATAAATGTTTAGGATTGTTATCACTTCCTCTTGCAGCTTTCCCCTATGTAGTAGCCTTCTTTGTCTCTTCTGATTGTTTTCAGATTGAAGTTTATAGTATCTGCAAACATAATAGCTACCTCTGTTTTTTTCTGGGAAACTGTTGCATGGAGAATTGTTTTCCATCCTTTAACTTTCAGTGTGTAGATTTCCTGTTGAGTAAAATATGTTTCCTCTATATAGCATATCGTTGGATTTTGTTTCTTAATCCACTCTGTCAGTCTGTTTCTTTTGACTGGGGAATTGAGGCCATTTACATTAATGATTATAACTGTTATATGTTAACATTCTTTTCATGCTATTTACTGGTGTTGCTTTCCTATTTTTGCTATCTGTTTACTTGCTTTTTCTGCTTAAAACTTCCTTTCTATTGTTGTTCTTGAGATTGTGGTCTCTTTTCTCAGTCAAGAATTTCTTTTAGTGCTTTTTGTGATGTTGGTTTGGCACTCATGAAGTTCTTCATTTGTTCTTTGTCGTGGAAATATTTCATTTCTCCATTTAATTTGAAGGAGAGTTTTGCAGGATACATCCTCTGGGTTGGAAGCTGTTTTGTCTCAGAATCTGTAATACCTTGCTCCAAGCTCTCCTTGATTTCATGGTTTCTGTTGAGAAGTCTGCTGTGATTCTGATGGGCTTTCCTTTATAGGTGATCTTTTTCTTTTCTCTAGCAGCTTTTAATATTGTGTTCTTTTGCTGGATGTCTGGGATCTTGACTATTATATGTCTGGGCATGGCTTTATTTGCATTATGGCTTGTTGGGGTTCTATATGCTTCATTTAACTTCACTTCAGTATCTCACCATGTTTGGCATATTTTCTGCTATTATTTCTACAAACATTCTTTTTATATCATTTCTGTTACCTCCTGTTTCATTGATTCTTATTACTTTGATATTATTTCTTATTTCCTCATCTTGGAGCTGTTGGATTGATTTTTCTTGGATCCTTGATGACTTTAAGAGAGTCTTCCTTTCACGGTTGCTAGCTGCCTTGCAGTCTTCAAGATAAGAAATTCTATCTTAAGGTTCATTGAAGCAGTTTTGCAAGCTTTCAGTGGAAGTTTTTAATTCCTGGCAATCTCTTTGAGTCTGTTTCATGCATTCTAATTCATTCCTAAATTGTTCATGTAATGTTTCCATTTTTTTTCTATGTTCTTCTATTTTTTTATGTTTCTTGTCTATATGTGCAGAGCATTTCTTCCATTATTATTTTCACTTCATTTTATGCCTGAGAGATTATTTCTGCTTTAATCTCTTCTATGGCCTGATGGAGTTGTCTCTTTACTTCTGATGCATTCGTTTCAGAATTTGCAGATATGTGGCTTCCTAGTTCTCCTATATCATTGTTTCCTGGAATTGTTCTGGGTGGGGTTGAGTTCTGCTGCGTTTTGCTCCTCTGTCTTGTCATTTTGGACGTCAGATGACTACCCAGACAACTCACAGATGACTCTAGCAACCCTAGTTTGCCTGGATATCAAACTTATCCCCAGATGTTAGCTGACCGTGAAGCACTGGGCCCAGGAACCCCAGACGATTGCTGAGGTACCAGGCTCAGAGCCTACCTGCAATGGTGAGAGAAAGTTGTCTTGCCAGGCAGAGCACCAGCGTGGGCCTTACCTGTCAAAGGTCCATTGCAAAGCCTGCTCTACTGCCTCTGTGAAGCTGGGCTCCCTCTCTGCGGCAAACTTTGGGAAAGTCTCAAAGGCACTGCCGCTCTGGTTGAGTTTATTCACCTGGCTAGAGTCTCATGGGAAAAGCTGTTCCAGTAGCTCCGCTGAGCTGGTCTGGTGCTCTGTGGGAAACTCTCGTGGGCTCAGTCGCTCTAATAGCACTCAAGGCCGGGTTCTTTAACTGCAGAGTTTGACTGGGCAGAGCACTCTGTACCTCCGGAAAAGCTCCTCCCGTAGCTCTTCCGAGCTGGTGTGGCTCTCTGCGGGAATGTCTCGCGGGCACGGGCACTCTAATAATCCTAAAATTATTTTTATTAAGACTCTGTAATTATGATTCCAATTTACTTTTCGCCTATGAAGTAAAGAAATTTTGTAGTGTACTTTAATGTAGCTATTAAAATAAATCCAATAAAAGTGATTAGTTTTTTCAGGAAGTTTATGTACAGTTGGAATTTTTAAAAATTTCTATGCAAAAAATGCATTAAGTAGAATTGGCATAGCATATTGTTCTGAAGTGTTTATTAAATGAAAATAGATAGTAGATACATTTGTGAGGAAAAAAACTGCATGTCAAGAAAGGATTAATTAGGTACAATTTAAGGCAGCTGGCCTAAGTAGAGTGGTAGTGTTAATAGCAGTTATGATTGCATTCTTGAAACAGGGATGAGTTTCGCAAATCCTACCAGATATCTTTGTTCATTACCTACAGAGAAGCTAAAACGTTTCTGTGTTTTCAAGAAGAGGAAGGAGGAGACCCCTGTTACTCTGCAGTATTGTCCTTCTTAGACTAGCCCTGCAAGCTGCAAAAAGGAAATGCTGCAATTTTTCCTTTCAAAACACTTAATGTTTTCCATTTGCATTTCTTCATGTAAGAAGTGTGTATTCATCTTAGATGCCCATTTTTGTGTTGGGTCTTTGAATTTTGGGGGCCTGAGTTTTTAAAAACTTTATATGTTCTAGACAGGAATCCTTTGTCTGAGGGACAGCAGGCTAAAGTGTTTTCCCAATTTATGTGTTTTCTTTTCACACTGTAGGTGATTTCTTTTGATGTGCAAAAACTTTTCAATAAGGTGAGATACCAGTTGTTGAGTCTTTAAACTATTTCCCATGCAATTTGGTTTTTGTTCAAGAACTCTTTGCCTATGCCTGTCTTCAAGATTCCACCTACTTTCTCTTCCAATAGATCTATCATTTTTGTTGTGTTTGTGTTGTTTGATTTTTGTCTTCATGGTTGTTGTCTTACTAATTTTTTATCTTTAAAGTAAAAAGAAACAATGCTTCATTGGAAATGTTAGAAAGACACTTGCAACGATTTTAATGTTGAAGTACTCATGGAATTTTTTACACATTACCATTATAAATCCACACATTATGATAATTAACTCCATTACTTAAATTAGAAATGAATATGCACAGAAAATTAAGAACATATTAATTGTTAATATTATGAAACTGTAGGATATAGTAAACAAATGTGGATTGTAGAAAACTGTCCTCTTAGCAGGTTACATGCTGCAGTCTCATTCCCATTAGGAATGCTTTCAGGTTCAGCCCGGATTCCCTGGAGGAGCCACTTCAAGTTTTCACAATCATTTGTCTTGCCACCTTGGGTCAAGCCTTTAGCATGTGGGTTCCTGGGGCCACTTACCCCAAACAAGCCACATTCATGAGCATTTGACAAGGGCAGAAAGGCTTCGAGAGCGATCCCTGTGTGTAATTTGGATTTGTCTTATAATACAGCTCATTTTTTATTTTAAATTTGCCACAAGAATTATGAAACAGAAAATTTTTGGCAGACTAGCAAGAACCAAGTGAATTTTCTTTTCTTTGTCACAAAAATACAAAAGTGATCTTAAATGAAAGGCTTTGTTATATTTGAATCTGACACAATAGAAGCAATCTGGGTATTATTTTTCATGAATTATTAAAAGCAAGTACAAAACTAATAAAGAAATGGAAGAACATCTCCGATGTTTTCCTTACAGCACTAGAAGAGATATGACAAAATTGTTCATTATTTTCATATAATGCTTAATTGATATGATGTGCAGTGCTTAGATACCTGAAAATGGAATGCTAATATTCAGCCATTGGTGTTTTTACAGTACTTAGCCAAAATATTGCAAGAATATTCAATAGGGGCTGGGGAGATAGCACAGTGGCAGAGCATCTGCCTGGCGAGAACAAGGTCATGAGGTCAATTCCAGTTAACAACAACAAAAGAAGAATATTCAATAGACATCAGGTATTGGCCTTATGAAGAAAAAAAGATTCTGTTTTTATTTAGCTATCCAGTCAAGAATGAGACTGGAGATTATAGCTTCCCTGGAGGCAGAAGTCTCAAATTTTCTTGGTGTCTCTCATTTCTAGTAGTCAAGACACTACAGTTTTAGCATATATGACTTCTTAAAGTGACCTAGTGAGCTTCATTTGGAATCCGTGTATGCTCTTTTACCTAACATAAAAACACATGGGTGAGCTAAGTGTTTCCTCTGTGATAGTCATGAGCTATGTTTGGAAGTGAAGCAATCAGGACAGGCTGTTGGGATGGTAGAGCTGCAAGCACTCAGTGTGGGTTAAGAGTTCACAATAGTGAGCAGACATTTGCTCACTGTAGGCTGGTAGGATGTTATAGAAACCTGTGCCCACAAGAGTTAAAATTCTACTTGAGAATATGGGCAACTAATACTCATGATGAAAAGTCAATTGAGACACTGTGAAACACTCCTAACAGAAGCTACTCATCTGATGAAAAACATAACATGTTGACTATGATTAACATAATCATTTAAAAGTATTTTTCATGTGAAACCAAGTTTGAAGGAACAAAGCAAATTTGATAGTTAGGATTACAGTTTCTCTTGATTTCTATTTGGATAATCAACTGAATGATCTGTGGATTTCTACTATCCTGAGAAAGAAAACTTCATTCTCAATAAATAATATATCAAAGATGATTTTGTAAATACAGAGAATTTATGAAATTTTGAAACTTAAATTACTCATCCATCTTATTCACTAGATCTGGCACTGGGCAACTTCTGGCTTCTTTCAAGTTCAAGATGATAATGAAAATGAAATGTTTTGAATTTATCAGGACTTTGAACCAGTCAGGACAGTGCAGCTAAAGAAGCTCAAGACAGAGCACTCCAGAGCTGCTGCAGAAAGTGGCAGGGACGATGGGGAGTATTTGAAGTGAGAGAGAGCATTTTAAAGAGAATTAATGGCAATGTATCTTTTAAAGTATTAAATTATAATTAATTTACACACTGTATTTTAGATAGTATCTTGTACATATAAAAACATAATTAGAGATTAGTTATACAGATCTATGACAGAAGTGCAAAACACTTATATGACCAAATCAAGCCAAAGGATGACATTTCACAAATGAAAAGAGAAATCACTTCCACATGTGAATGCCTACTTCAATATATGTTTTCCATTTAAATTCTGACTTCACATCAAAAATAATAACTTTTAGTATAAATTTTTGAGAAAATACTGTGCCATATTGAGGAAATGCTAAAACACTGCTCATTGTTAGTTTGAATTTCAAATTTAGCTGATTTCTTTTATACTATCTGGAAACGCTATCCACATACCCCACCACAAGAACTGGAAATATTGATGACCACCATGGTGCACACTTTTCATGTCATGATCCACATAAATTACAGGATCCATGCCTTTTGGAGCCTGAGTTGAGATAGTTCATGAGAGCAGATGATTGGTCTTAGGAATTAGGGTGCACCATGTCCTGCTCTAGGGAAGCTGAGGTTTGAAGGAGCAATGTAACGTCATTAGCAAAATTCTGCACCAAACACTTGCCTCTGCCAAATCTCGTAGAAGAGTATCTCTGCATGACTGCATAGCAATTGATCATTCATTCATTAGTTGATAAACATTTTTATTAAGTCTAAAATTTTGTCAAGCAAAGGCGGATAATCAGCTTCAAAGTGGCTAACTTATATACACTAAGCAATCATGTACCTCTTATGGAAATATAGTGAGATCATAAAACCTCTGTGTCTGGCACCTGGAAGGTAATGTTAAAAGTCCTATCAAGCTGATAACCCCTGGACTGAAAAGCATCAAACTTGAAATGATGCAGAAAATCACTTTTTCCAAAGAGCGGTCCAGAGGAATTCTTTGGAGTGATCGTTCTTTTCTCTCTCCTCATCAGAGATAATGCCTTCAGGAAGTGACACATTAGTCTTGTTCTTATGTGTCCAGTTGTTTGTCAGAACTAGACAAACAGTCAGGAGCTCACCGACAGCAATTCTGCCTGGAAGGAGTGGTGGACGGAGCGTTTACTCCATCGTCAAGTTTTTCCTCCAAAAGGGGATGTTGCTTAGGACTGTATTATAAAGAATTTAATTTTCTGGTAAAAGAAGAACTAAAATTGAACCCAAGTAATACATTTTCTCCAAGGCTTTCCTCAAATACACACACACCACACACACAATTTTATAGATCTTTTACAAAACAAATGGTGGAGTAAAATGATAGTTTCCTTTTCTTTCATATTTGATGTTTGACTTGGAAAAGAGAAATCCCCAATACTTGAACCATTCCTCCCCATACTGAGTGTCTTTAAGACGTAATCTGTGTGCTCTACCTTTTCTCCAAACCTCAGCCATCAGTTCTTTGGATTATACTGCTAAAGGAAGACAACAAAATAAATACCTAGAAATCTCTGTATCTCTAGGATAATACACAATACACAAATAGGCTGCAAATACCTGTGAGTCAAGACAAGCTCACATTTTACTGTCACCCAAAAAACCAACAACCTGCCATCTGGGTGAGTAAGTGTCGCAAAATATTTAAATTATCCTACTTCTGCCACATTCTGAATTCATACACAATTCAGTTTCATATAAATTTGCTACCTTGATACAAACATGTCTAAAGAAAATGAATTGGTAGCTCACAGTCCTCAGTACACCTGAGTATAAATCTGAGAGGAGATTATCATAGCTACTGTGAAAAAAAAATCAACTGAGAAAATTAACATGCCCTGCACGGTTATTTAACTCGACAAACACATTTAAGACCAATATTGGAGGCATTTATAAATCACTAGAAATTTGACAGCAATGATTAATTTCTTAAGAACTATACAGACTTCCTCTGTGATACCACATTTGACTTCTACACAGTGCTACAGGGAAATACTCTGTCATCACTGGCTGTGTATAAAACATTTATCTTCTGAAAGGAATGTTAGTAAAACACATAAAAAATAGAGGCAGCGTAGCAGAAGTAGCTATGATATGAATGTATGTTTAAGAATCCACTTTGGTTTTTCTTTCAGTAGGAAGTAATATTCAGCATGAATGTCATTTTGTTGCCCTTAGTGATCCAAATATCTAAGTTTGCTCCCATGGGTTGTAAGGGGAGCAATTAAAATTAAAATGGACATCTGTCTGATTTGAAAGTTTATCTTCTCTTCCATCAAAATTGCTCTATATAAAGTCCACCATGATCACTATTTTAGAAATTAATTTAAACGAGGGAATCATATCTTCCTCTTCTGTATATGTAGGTGTTTATAAATATAGTGCATAAATGCATATTTCTTTTTAAGAATTATAGACTTATCATATAATAATCAGGAATGAGTTTGTACCTTAATATCATTTTATATGCAGATATCATTGTTGAGAATTAAAGTAGGGTTTAGAATAAAATTCTACTGTTAACAACTTTAAAATGTTCTCTCTCATCGTTCAAAATTTAAAGGATATACAACTGTACTTAAAATCACCAGTGAGTCAGTACTGTACAGAATCTGCCAATGATGACGCGATGAAGAAGAGGAAGTAATACAGGGTCCTAGTTCACCATTTAACAAGCAGAAGGCACTGCATAGTGAAGAATGATGAGCACTTTAGTACTTTAACAATTATTAGATCATCTTCTCATATGTAAATTCCTTGATAAGCAATGGATAAATTATTTCAATCAAAACCATGTTTTAAATCATCTGGAGTTAGAAATCCAAGGTCGCTTTTCAAATGTCTCTAGATAGAGATTCATTCATGCTTTCGAGCCTATTGTTACCAGAGTAGTAGTAGTTTAAGAATGTGGTATACCCAGCATCAACATGAACAGAACTGAAATTGGAAAGCAACCCAGGCTTTACTCAAAGGTGTCAGGTGCCTCTTCCTTACATTCCACTTCCTACTTGTGGAAAGAAGATACTCTCATAGACATGGCCGAAGAAAAAAACAAACAAGCAAGCAAATAGATAATGATCCACACTCAGGCTTGGCAAAGAAATCCCTGACCCTAAGTGGATGGGCTGCCTCCTTTCCTTCTTTGGCCGATTTTGCTTTTTCCTCATACAAACAGTCTTTCTCCTGTCTCCTTTGGTATTTGGTTGTTTAATGATGCTCCTTTAACATTCCTAATTGTTTTTCTGAGAGGAATGATTTGCATTAATGAGAATATCCCACAATGCAATTTGATTTTTGAAATTAATTTTACATTTTGTAGAAAAGCTCATTCAAATAATCTCTTTATAGAAAAGGGTCACCAAAGACATTCCCCTTAAATAATTAACCTAGTTGAAATATACCTTGGTTAGTATTTGCATTAGCTTTCCACTTCTGTGGCAAAATGTCCACAGTAAACAAGATAGAAGCTGAGAAGATTTTATTCATGCTATCAGAGGTTTCTGTCCACTGGTTATTCGGCTCCATTGCTCTTGACTTCTGGTGAGGCAGAAATATTATGAGGAACAGGTGAGACAGAGGAAAGTCGTTCATCCCATGGCTGTCAGGGAAGAGAGAGAGAAAGCAGGGAGAGGGGGAGAGAGAGACAGAGAGACAGAGAGAGGGAGAGGGAGAGCGAGAGAGGTGAAGGAACCTAGGCTGGCATTTTCCTGGCTCTTTGTTTCATCAGGGCCCTGGTCTGGAGGAAGGTACTGTCCAAGTTCAGGTCAGGTCAGCTCCTTCCAGGTGTCAACCCAGTTGACGGCTGTCTCCCAAACATGTTTGCAGACACACCCAGAAGTGTGTTTTACTAATTTCCTAAGCTTTTCTCAATCCAATCATGTTGACAACGAAGAATTATAATCATAGTACAGCATTTACAGACACTTGGATGGTAAAAATCACTGGAGCAAAATGTTTTGTGTCCATTGGAATTTATTTTAAAGCAGAATTGCAAAATGATGTTCATAAAGAATATCTGCCTCTAGAATAAGTTTGATCATTATTCAGGTATTTATTTTTATCAACCTGAAAAAAGCATGTTTGTGCATTTATTTATGTATATGTTTTGCAAAATCCATGAGTGAAAAGTAACTCACTCTAGCGTAATTAAAAAATGTTAATACTTAATGAGCACTTACACTTTACCAAGGTTGAAAGTGCTACCACAAAAAAAATTATCATCTTTTAAAATGGAAAGTTGATTTGTAAGTTCAGTATCACAGTCTAGCAGAGGTTTAAATCAAAATCTTATTTATTTCAAAGCCCATCATATGAACAATGCTTTGTTTCATTTTGTGAATAATTTAATACGAAGTAAATAGCTCAGGATCATGTTAGACACTACAAATATCTGCCTTTGTAATAACAGAATCATCAGAAACAGAGTCACTGTGCAACTTTAGGAAAAATAAAGGAGATTGCAATGACCTCTAAGCTTACACTGCTCCCATGAAATGCGAGCCTGGACACCTAAATCACAGCATGTACTCCTCAGGTCAGACCATCTTGATTGTATAAACATACTGAACACATACTTCAAAGTGCGCAAACACAATCTCATGCATGATATGATGCATAAACATATCGATTCTGATTTATTAAGTATAAGAGTTTTGCAGTGCAGTCTAAAGAGAATAGTGTTGTAAATATTCTAATTGTCCTACTTGTACCAAAAATTATTATTATTCAATTATTTTGAACATAAACCTGTTTAATAAAATTTTGACTTCCCATTGTGGATGAATTTAGAATTTTTAAATGACTTGAGACTACCATAATTTCCTGCTTTCTTTCTGGTATTCATTTCAGATCACTCATCTTAAATACGGACTTTCAGAATTATGTATGCAACTCTGTCAAATCACCAGAAGTTCTAGGAGTTCTGATAAACGTCGTTCATTTCTGTTTTGAAGCGTACATGTTTTTCTTTGAGGTTTTCATTCTGCCCTTCCCAATTGATTTTTGAGAACATAAATTACTTCTGCGTGTTAGAGATCTGGAGATCTTCCAAGAAACCTTTGTAATCTAAAATTAGATCAGATGTGTTTGATTAACTTCAGTCAAAAAAGCAAAAACTGTAAGTATTTCTGTGAAGTTCTAAAAGAAAATAAGTAATTGTGATCCATTAACAAAAATACATATATGAAGTACATGTTAGTAAAATTTGCTTTAGGGTTTATTAATACTAATGGGCTTTGATGTGCAGACTTGTGTTCCTTCTCTTGATTTCCCAGGTAGAGGTTTGTGAGGAGCTTAGAAATTCAATCATCCACTGCAGTATTTATTTACTTGTAGCTGAGTGCACATTCCGAGTTTGAAACCTGAATGTGTGTATGCCCTGTCTTTCTCCAAGCATTAGTTCCATGTAGCAGAAGGAAAAGTAGAATACAGGTAATGTGCTACCAGTTAGAGCAATGTTTCAGGTCTGAGTGGGATTGATTCTGGATAGTACAGAGGAAGAACAACCGTTTTCTATGTTATTTTTAAAAAGTGAAGAATATTTCTTAAAATTTTAGATGCAAACTCCAGAAAAATATTCTGAAAGGAGGCAGCATATTGATAAACTTCACTCCAATGAAGAAGATGTGTATCAGACTAGGAACTAATATTCTTAACACATGAAGAATTTCTAAATAATGTAGAAGAAACCGATACAATAACCTGGCTGAAAAATTCTTTATCAAAATTTTATGATAAACAAATTAATTTTTTCAAATGAAGAAATAAAATACTTCTTAATGCTACAAGGTAATTCATTCTGGATTTATGTCCTTACCATTTAGAGTGACAAAATTTCAAAACCCTAAGACAGCATCACTGGTGAAGGAATTCTGGGATATGAATCTGCTAGCACAGAACCAAAACATAGTAGGGGGGTTACATGTCAATCTATTAATCCTTGAACAAATAGTGTACAGTGAAACTATTAAAATTGGTGAAATGCTGATGAAATTTACAGAAAATGTAAAAGATTCTAAAAACCTGATATTCATTAGTGTAGATCTGACTGAATAAAGTGTAACACATCTATGGATTGGAACATCATGCACCCAAAGTGAAAAAGCAAGAATAAGACCAGAACAACTCAGAGTTCTGTTCTGTATCATGTGATAATTGTCAGGATTAAGATTTACATCAGTTAAGAGGTATCCAGGAACATATATACATGCTACTTCTACAAACTTTTACTCCCTTTTTCAAAAGTAGAATTTTATATACATGTACATATAAATATATACCGGTGCCTTTTTTATATTTGTAACAAGAGACACTGATAGTGGAAAGAAAAAACTGGAAGCAATAAAAAACAAATGAAAAGCAGATTTTCCAAACCAGAATTTTGAATTTACTTGTCTGTGTGTATGTTTGTGTGGATGTATTAAATAGTACATACTGAAGACCATTCTAATCTATAAGGTGGTACAGTGTCTGTGTGTCCTTAAAGAGACTGGAGGTCATTTTGTTTTACTCCACGTTGTGATAATTTCTGCTTCTTTGACAGTGTTCTCTTCCTATGTGTGTTCTTTCTCTTCGCTCTGGTGTGCTCCTGGTTCTCCTCTGGGCAGATGGAATTCTCCATGTATTGGCAAATTCTTTCCAGTAAAACTTGTGAGAAGGGTGAATGCCTCTAGGGACATAGGACACTGGGAGATTCAGTGACTTAGGCTGTTGCTCTGGTCTAACCTAGTCTGAACAATGTCATGGAGAAATTGGACAACAAAAAAGAAATACCACTTCTAACAATTACTTTTCTGTTCAAAATACATTTTCCTTTACATTTTTCTTCATACTGACTGTATAAAAATTTTAACATGTATTAGTTAGCTACTTTATCATTTGTATGATTGTCTTTGAGAATCTGATGTTATGATGAAAGTTAAAAGTCTGTTAAGTTGTCACTGAAATTTTATTATGATCCACATATCTAAAAATGCACATTTGAAAAGTATATAACTATTAAGGTCTTATGGGCTACTCCCAGATTTTATTCCATACCGACAATTGCTTCTGCTGTTTTAAAGCATTTCTTTTGTAACATTTTTTCTTTATTTTAAAGAAAAGGGAAATAAACTAAAATGATAGTATAAAATTCAACACGAGATTATAGGAGAGAGACAATGATCAGCACACTAAGTATTGTTATCTTCAAAGTAGTTGCTCAGATTCCAAGATATACGCATGAAACATTGATCAAGCAATATAGGCATATACCTAATACATCAGAGAGAGAGAGAGAGAGAGAGAGAGGAGAGAGAAATGATAGTTAAGGTAGTTATACTACTAATTGTTATTAGGTCATTGAGAGGCTTATGTAATATTTCTTTATTCTGTACTAAATAACATGAGTAGTTCCCTACTTTTAACTATTCTGATTGTAAAATTTAAGATTTGTTTTATATAAATTAGACAGGAATTTAGCCATCATAAACAGTATCTTATTCCTACTAAAAGAATTTTAAGTGTTTAAAATATATATTTAGCCAAGTGTGTGGACTGTAAGAATGCATTTTATCATTGTAAACTCCATTGGAAATATTTTAATAATATATATTATATATTAAATTTATACTAGTTCATAACTTATTAGAAACTTTAGGTTAAATGCAGGCTTTAGTTTCATAAGATTTTTAGACTTTTCAGACACATATTTCTACTAATCTTTTAGTTTAAGTGTAATGTATTCTTTTAAAACAATGGGTCACATGGAATTTATTTAAATTTTTTTTTACTAAAGAAGCTTTAGGTAAAATAATTTTACTGACTAAACACAATGAAAAGGTATAGACTGATATACAGAATTATAAGCACCCCACAAATTCATTGTAACCTCAAAGAGAGATTTCTAATCCCCTAATCTTACTTGGGTGTTATTAAATTATAAGTTAAAGCTACTTTTGTAAATTCTTGAAATTTTAATTTAGCTTTGCATTAGAAGTACTGGCAAAAAATCACTGGCATAAATTAAAGTATATTCTTAACAGAAAGAAAGCCTTGAGGTTTTCATGGATTCAATTTGATTTTAATTTTAGTCAAGACACTTTTCATTAAAGCAGTTTTTAAATATTCAATTGAGCTTTGATGAATGTCTTTCACTATGGCAGGCATTCACTTGATAAAGGTGAGTTAACCTGAATAAAAAGGACTATTGAAAGAAGAGAGGGCAAAGAGAGGTGGACAGTGAAAATGAATTGACAGTCTCTGCCACATGGCGAAGTCACCGTGATCATGACAGAGACCATCCAGGAGTACCCTCTGCCCTAATGCAATGCATTTAAGTCTACGGTTTCCTAAACACAGCTAGTATTAAAGTTGAAACTGGCAGCATTCTTGGAGGGATGATTAAGAATAATATATAGCCTGAATAAAATGTGCAGAAATACCAGAAAATGAACATACCCTGTTTTTCTCGATTGAAATTAATTCATTTAGTCCACATATATTTAAGGAATTTTTCACCATATGAGAAACACTAGAATATATAGAAAACACAACAACAATTACAACATTGAATGACCTTACTTACATGGGTCTTATACTTCGTTGACATGGGATTAATTAAATATAAAGCAGCAAATTGTCTACTCTAAGTATTAGAGTGTAATTCAGGGATAGGATAACAAAGCAGCATGTTGAAGCTCCTAGGCTGAATCCCTAGTATAGCGAGCGCACATGAGTGTGTGCACACACACACGTACACCCACAGGCGCAGAGCTGATGGGAGGGAAGTGCTTGACAAAGATAATAAGGAGAAGGAAACAACGGAGGTAACAACTGAAGCAGCTGAGATAGTGACAGCACTGCACATGACTGTGTACCTCTCAGTTATTAAGTTATTGGCTAGAAATGCCTAGTTGTGGCACAACTGACGTACTATGTAGCAGCTCCTAGAAACACACATTTCAGTGGCCTTACAATTTACTTTCACCAATTATACGTAAATAATTTAAATTATTTGTAATTTTTGTCTGTTTTGCTGCCTAAAGAAAGAGATAATAAACCCAGCCTGGTAAAAATCGGTAAGTCAGAAGGAAGTATTTTTCATAGTAAACATCACAAAGCATTAAGCTTACCATCTTCTCTATGTGCAGGATTCAGTAGTCTTAAATATGTTCACATGATTGTGCAACAGAACCTGGAGCTTTTTACCTCATAAAAATGAAACACTATATTCAAACACTGGTTCCCTTTGTCGTTATTCCAGAAACAACACAGCATACAAACTACTCACAAAGTATTTACATTATAGTATGCATTAGTCATTGAGACTTGTTCTAACGTTTAAAGGAGAATGTGCAAAGCCTAACAATTTTATGTGAGAGTCTAATTTCTGTGTATATTTTTATTTGTGGCATTTCTGAAATCAGTTGCTTATGAGTAGAGCATAAAGACTATAGACCTGGAAGTGGGATTGCTGGCTATTGCAGTTCTACATTTAGCTTCTTGAGGAAGCTCAACACACTTTTCCCTAAGGCATATACTAGTTCGTGAGACCATAGGTAGGGCACCCATGTTGCAATTTCTCTCCACACTCACTGGCACTCATCTTCTCTTTTTGGAGAGAGGCCATCAGATGAGGGGTGAGAGGATACCTCATTGTAGTTTAGCTTTGCTTCTGCCTTATAATTATGGATCATAAGTATCCTTTAACTTGATTATTTGCCTCGTAGAAAATGTCTGTTCAAACTCTTTCCTTGTTTTCAAGTCATTTGTTTTATGTTGAGTTGCAAAAACGTGTTTTGAATATTAATCTTGTCAGATATATTCTCGTAAGATATTTGGTATGAAAATATTTCTCCCATTACATTTTATTCTTGCATGAGCAAAGTTTATAGGTTCTTGTAGCTTGAGTTACTATTTGGCTTGTATTTACTGTGATTTTGGTGTCATACCAAGAATGCATTGCCAAATCCACTGCATTCAAGGTGTTCTTTCAAAAGTTTGTATAAGAGTTCTTATGTTTAGATTTACACATTTTGAATAGATTGTCATGATAATGACAATTAAATTTGATTTTGTCAATGCGATTGACTTGGGAGGTACCAAGGGGGTCTGGGGAGCACATATCTGTGCGTCTTCGTGGGCCTTGGAGGCATAATTGTGAGTGTTATGCTTGGTCTTTCATCACTTCTTTTCTGCTTCTCAGCCATGATTCGCTAAGTGTTATGGTTTGTGTCCGCGTGTCGCCCCAAATCCTCATGCAGTTATGGGGTGGCTTTTAGGGTTTATGACTGATTCATGATCCAATGCTGGGATTATGGGTGTGAGAGCTATACTCGCCCTGCGGCAGATAGTTTGTACATGTAAGGGAAAGAGGCTGCTAGTTGCCATTCCTCCTTTTTGCTCTTGCTGTTTTCACTGCGTACCACCACCATGAACTGTTGACCTCCGCCATGTGCCACTGTGCCTCAGAACCAGCCAAATATGGACTGAAACCTCCAGAAACTGTTAGCTAAATAAACCTTTCCTTTCTTCATTTTTGGTGGTGGGTATTTTGTCTCAGCAATGAGAAAAATGTAACCAAGACACTAAGCAAACTTTCTGCCATGATGTGCTGGCAATGGAGACAGCCAAACACAGACTAAGTCACCCGGAACTGACAACCAGGTGCATCACACTGCTGGGAAAGCTAACAGAGTGGTGTAAGAGAGTCCAGTTTTCTCCAGCAAGTGTGTTTCAGTTTACCCAGCACCATTAGTTAAAAACAACATGCTCTCCCACATTGTGTCCTCTTAATCTTGGTTCTTATACTCTGCATACCTGTTTTCTCTTAAGGCTCTTCATTCTGCGGCAGTAGCTTCTATGATTGTCTTTCTGCTAGTACCACACAGACTGGATTATATTTTCTTTTTAGTATATGCGGGAAACAATAAGGGAAAAGCCTCAAACATTATCCTCTCAATTATTTCAATGTATCCTGAGTTTCTATATGAGTTGTAGGATTACCTTTTTGCTTTTCTGAAAAGTATATCTTCGGGATTTGCATAGAGATCACAGTGAACCTGTTGATCTCTTTTAGTAGTATGAAAAATTTATGATACTAAGTCTCCAAATGTGTAAATATGGAATTTCCTTTAATTTATTTATACCCTCTTTGATTTCTTTGGGCAATATTTTCTGGTTTACAGTATACAATCATTTCCTTATGTGGACTTACTTCTACTTATTTTAGACTTTTTAAGTGAGATTTTATACAGGATCATTGTCTTTATTTCCTTCTCAGTTTGGTTATAGTTAACAGTAGAAACAGAGCTGACTGTGCATGTTAATATTATGATAAAAATACAATGGCATTGCTGAGGTTGCTTATTATTTTTAGCCATTTGATGGAATCTTTAAGATTTCCACACATTAGATTATAGAATTTTTAACACATAATTTTACTTCTTCCCTTGTATATTGAATGTGCAATGTTCATTTTCTTATTCACTTGGTCTGGTTTGGGATTTTGATACTGTGTTAAATAGAAGTGATGAGATTAAATATCCTTGCCTTGTTCTTGGTCTAATGTAAAAGTTCCTGTCTTTGAACACTGAGTATCATGTCATCTGTAATGTTTTCTTCTATAGCTGTTTTTATGCTGAGGAATTAACTTTCTATTGCAAGTTCATTAACTGTTATAAAATTTATCACTTGCCTTTTCTGCATCAGTTGAGGCCTTGTGGTTATTGTTCTTCACTGTGTTAACATGGTATATATTATACTGATTGATCTGATATGTTAAACCATCCTTGCATTCCAGAACAAAGTAAATGATTTGATAACAGGTTCACTAGACAGAGTGTCTTTACTCAGAAATGTGATTTTATAAATTAAATCTATATCTAAATACTATTTTAAGTGATACTTCTTATAAAATGTCTGACATCTGATCTTTACCATATTTGTTGGTTAAGAAAGCATTTGTGTGTGTGTGTGTGTGTGTGTGTGTGTGTGTGTGTGTGTGAGTTTGGGTGTGGTTGCATTGGAGAGAATAATTTGTGGAATGAATGACAAGTATGTAATAAGTAAAAGGTAGTAGGTGAAACTGTAAGTTCTCAAATCAAAATCGTGGCCTCAAATCTCAACAGTTCTAAATAATTTCCATTCAGGATGAGGAGATTGCTTAGCATGTTTATATGATAGTTACTTTATGTATAAAGTAAAGCCGTAATAGTTGTCACTTACAGCCACAATATGGAATATAATATGCTCCATTTAGGAATTATATTTGCTCGCTCTTAAGATGTAACTTAGTGTTAAATTTTGAATTAAACATTTAATTCTTTGATTTTTTTTGGTTTTAGCAAAATAATGATATTAATAAAGAAAATGCCCATATAACCCACAGGTACCTCTGTTATATTAATATGGTATACTTGTCACAACTGGCTGAGTTAATTAGCTCATTTGCTAGCACACTTAGCTGTAGTCAATGTCCTATATGTGTTTTATAATCCTTAGCTATATTCAATGTCCTCTCTGTGTTCCAAATCACATGTAAATATTGTACATTCAACCATTATGCTTCCAAACACTATTCTTAGATTCTACAGTATGTCAGCCTTTTTGATCACCTTGAAAAATTTGAGGAGCGGTACTGATTTTTTTTTTTCAGAATCAATGGTACTGAGTTTTTTTGCAATTTGGAATTCTCTGCTGAGTATATTAGGATGATGAACTTTTAGAAAAAAGATCACAAGGTTTCAGTGCTATTTTCAATATACCTTTTAAGTGTTCATACTATCTAGATGCTTTACCGCCTTGGAATTAAGTTCCATTTCTTCTTCCGAGTGGTGTTCTCTAGATTTGGGCATAGGAAAGCGATTCTGTCCTCTACTTCCTTCTCTGTCCTCATTGGGAGAAGTCACCATGCACAGCATCATACACATATGAAGGAGGCAGCAGTGTTTCAACTCCCTAAAAATTACTGGAGAAATTTCTATATGAAAACATTATTCCCCTCTGTTATTTATCTATTCAATCATTAGCTCTTATCAGTAGGGATCCAGGGAGATTTATTTTATACTTTGTGCTATAACTCAATATTTTCTTCTAGTTTTTGCAGTTGACAGCCTTTACAAGTGTCCTTGCAACTGTGCTCTTTTCAGATGCCCCTCATGATTATGATTTGATTTGTTTCCTTTAAAGCACTCCCTCACTTTCTGGTTTTATAAAACACTCCAGTACCCACTTGCACATTTTCTACCCCAACCTACTAATCAGCCACTCATTCAAGGAACACTGGTCCCTTTGGACAATGGCATTTGGCATCACTATCACTGATGGGCACTGGTTTATTGTTACTCAGACTATGCTTCTTTCTAGGCCCAGAATAGATTTATACTTGTCAGTGTTCACATTTACCAACCTAACATTGCCTCATTATTCAAATAAGGATGGCAAATATACAACCAGTTAGAATCTACAGGAATTACTGACTACACAGAATTTATAATTGTATGTATAATACAAGTATTTTATGAACATATATCAATTTTCAAATTTAACTATGCGTTCAAATACTGTTTCAGTTAAATAAAAAATATTTATTGTAACAAGGCTATAGAATAAAGTGGTTAAAAGTAGACCCCAAGGTATAAATTTATGTATTAAGTTGTATGAATATTGATCGTAGTCACTTTCTATGTTTGTGTTTGGGTACTGATTTCATTTTTAAAGTTTCCAGGTGTAGTACAAGCTCTTATTTATCTAACTATATATACATTTCTTAAACATAATTTAACTACATGTTTAACATCAGTCCATTCAATAAATTGGAAATACATACTTTATAAGACTCTTTAAAAAGAAATTGAGATTTTCCTTATAATCTGTAAAAATATATGGAGAGCAAGATAACATCCTTTTAATTGTCTTTTATTTTAAAAATAAAAGAATGGAAACATATTAACAAACAGGGACATAAACAGAACAACACAAAACAATAAAAGCAATACAGAATTTCTGACAACGTGATAGGAAATTAGCAATGGCTGGTGTATTACATATTGTTATCTTCAAATTGGTCACTCATTTAAATACATATAGGCATGTAAGATTGACCAAGCAATTAAACATTAACTGCTCCTTTCCGTAAAGCAATAGAAACTAGTAGTACAATTATCTTCGCTATCTTGGGTATATGCATGTACATAATTTCCCTTCTTTCTTTCTTTTCTCTTTTCCTTCATCCCAGTTGTTCTTTCCCTTTTAATTCTTGGAAATTGCCTTAAAGAAATATGAAGATGAATTCCAGGGCTAACTGACCAACTTTAGCGTCGTCATTTTGTCTCTTTGAATTTAATAGCTGAATAATTGTGCATCTTCGTCTCAGAACACATGTTTAAAGATGTTGCTAAACCATATTCCATATTTTAAGTATTTAAGTGACTCAAATTCTCATATATCTTTTCCATATAAAAAGATATGAACACATTAGTTATTTGAGTTAAGTAGCTTGTAAATTCACATATATGCTCTAAGTTTACTTAATGCTTATATTTCATAGATACTATTTGCCTCAAAATGTATACTGCTAGAAAATGGTCATCAACAGTCTTTTACAAGGAGGAGTTCACAAAACAATTTTTCTTAGAAAAACTGTGATTGAAACAGTTGCAAAAAGATCTAATTCTCATTCCATGTGTATTGTGAGGTTAACTTCTGATTAAATGTGTTATAAAGCAGTTTGTAGATGTAAACTGCCAATATAATTTGAAGCGTCATGCTGGCACTTATCTCTACATCTGGAATCAGGCTGAAAATATCTAGACAGAGGAAAAATAGAAGCCTCACCCTCATCCTCACAAGGACGCTTCGTTCCAAATAAAAAATACCTAACCAGCGACTCCTGTGCTCAGCTACGTATTGAGACTCTCAGCTGAAGTGCTGGCTCCCTGAGAAAAGTAACACAAAAATCCACTATCCTAGCAAGCAAGTATTTCTTTTTGGACACATAAAAATGTATGCACATGTTCACAAAAAATCATGTAAGCACAAATGCAGAGAGTAGCGAATACTGTAGAGAGGGAGCTGCAGATGATTTTTCTAAGTGGAGATGCTACTTATTTTATGCTCTGTGGGCCATATGGTTGTTTGCGCCTACAGAACGTTATCTTCGTTGCCCAGAATCAGATGTAAACATCATGAGGATGAGTTACTCAACCTCACTGCTGTTGTGCAGAAAAGCCTGCGCACAGTGTGGGAATGGGTTAGGATGTGGGGCCCCAGTGGAATTACATTTATAGACACTGAATTATGAATTTTCATTTTCATACCTCTCAAATGTTGTTTTTTAAGTTTTTCCCAAAAATCTAAAAAATATGTAAACAAGTCTTGGCTCTTGATCAAAGAAACACACCAGCAAGAAATCCCAGGAAATAGACTGAATTCTATCCTCTCATTTTGGATTGCCAACTCGGCCTTACAATGCCTGCTGGGGAGTAGATACTATTGCATGCTGGGCAAAGAAAAGCAGCAGTTAAGAATCTCTGATTATTCTGACACCAACTTTAGACATTTGTGTTAATACTTGCCTTATTTTTATAATAATTAAAATCAGAAGTTTCACCACTGTCATTTTTTATTGTTGTAGTTTTGAGAAAATTGTATGTTTACCCTAAGACTGTGTACCTTTATGTTAAGTGGTGAATTCACACTAATGAATACTTATTACAATGGGAGGAGAAGCATCTGAATGTGGACCAGTGCAGAGTAGATGTTAAGAAAATTTTTTAAAGTGATTATTAACTTTGACCTTTGTCTATTTTATATAGTATAATTATACTTCAGGAATCTCAGTAAACAATGTGAGATATGATTTTGCTTTTGTTATAGAAATCTTTAAAATCATGATAATTTTCATAACATAAAGCTGGTATAAAATTGAAATGAAAAGATAAATAATTCATATAAATCCTACAATGCATTGTGGTCTTCAATTATAATATTGAGATTCGAGTCGGCCATGATGTTTGCCATTATAAGTGAAGGCATATGTCCATTTAAGAATTTAAACTCCAAAAGTTAGTTAGACTATGAATTATTATTTCTACTTCTTTCAATTTAAATAATATTACAGGTTATCTACTTAATGGTTTACGTAATTAATAGTGTTAAAATATGTAGCATTTTGATAACAACTTATATTTAACATAAAATATTAAAAATTGAAAGTATAAAATGAAAAAATATATATTCTAAGGAAAAAAGCACAAGCTTTTAAAATTAGAAAAAAATAACTGAATGTATCAATGATAGTAAATGTAAACTAAAGACAGATTTTTAAAGGCCGAAATTTCAAAATTGATGCAAAAAGAAATATAACCTTAAACTTAAAGCTATAAATGAAGTTAGCTTCTACACTGTGCAAATGAAGAAACAAACACTTGGCTTTTATGAAAAAAGCACTGTTTTACATTAGTGAGGTGAGAAGCCTAAAGTTAGGGTGTTAGCAAAGTCCTGCTCTCCTCGAAGGTGGGAGGACAGTCTTTGGCAGCTCCCTTGTCTTGGGGACGCTGGGTGTCCTTAGCTCAGAAGCTTGGCAGGACAGTAGACTGATGCTAAGAATCCAGAACTAGGGTCTTCTTAGGAAAAGAAAAGTCAGCACTATTAAATCATATCTTTGCAAATTAACTTTTAGAATATATGTCAATCTTTCAGATACCACGGTGAACAAAACAAACACAACGTAAAGTATAAACACCAAATGATCTTATATTTTTTAAAAGTCGAATAATCAATAATTTTCCACTAAGAAAGGACCATTCTCCCACTATTTTTGCTTTTATTCCATTAAGTTACAAAAAATTCTGACTAGCAAGTAGTCAACATACTCAAAAGATAACCTACATAATAAGACAATATATTTTAAGGAATGAATCTGATACCTTGTTAATATCCAAGATTATAAGATATTTCATTTAATAGAAAAAATGAAAAGAAATGGATTTTAAAGTGGTCCAATTCTGTAAGCAGATATTTCCTAAAATGAAGCATAAATAGCAATAGCAACACAAAAGGATGCTCAGCATAATATATTATCAGGAAAATTCAAGTGAAAACAATGATTAATACGACCTTACACTTGCCAGGAAATGATCAGTAGCGGTGAGAGTGTTGGGTGAGAAGTGGACCTGTACACCTCCAGGGCAAGTGTACGTACATGGTGCTGCTACATGGCTGAAAGAAAGGAGATCCGCAAAACATTAAGAAAAGAGCTATCCTCAGATCTAGAGTAAGTTTTCTCAGTATATATGGAAATGTTATTACATATTTAAATATTATTATATGAAATAGGTAGCCATAGTTACTTGTTCATAGTTTTGAGAGGTTTTAATCTGTAGCTAAGTGGCTTCAGGCAGAAATGTCCTACCCAGGGCACACAGAGGAAAGCTGCTCACACTGTGGTGCATGGAGCTGAGAGAAAGCAGAGGAGTCAGGGACGGAGATGGACCCCGCAAGCCTCACCCTCAGTGACCGCGTCTTTAGAACAGAGTTCCCAATGTAGAGTTATAGTTATCTCAAGTTTCTTCAGTGGATTAACCCCTGATGCACATAGCATGCCCGAGGGTCCAGTTAGCTTCCAAAGCCTTGCACACGGAATTTTGGGGGTCGTCCTCTATGTCAACTGGAAGAAGTGGAACCTTTTAAACAGTGATGGAGATGACTGGGAGGAGAACCTTCTGAGAGTGGTGAGGTTGAAGCACTGAATTCTGGTGATTTATTTTGGTAGCCAGAGATTGTTCTCACCCTCACTGAAGGCAACAGCCCCATCCTGACCGCTGTGATGCTGGGCTGCCCTGTGCCTACAGTGACTAATCCGCACAGCCTGTGGGAGCAGAGATGACCTTTTCTGGAGCAGTGGCAAGGGAAACTATGTATCTTCTTGGGAACCACTTCATGGTCCATTTTTGCCTTCACGCTCATGAGAAAGCTTCAATTTCATAAGTGCTTCAAGGAGAGATACAGTGTGTCACTTGTAAGGAGGTATGCTATCCTCCAAGTGAACTTTTGAGTCTTCTGATTCTCATAATCATGGGGTTGTGGAGTGGGAATAGGAGTAGATTTTAAGTCTCCCCACATGGTCAAAGCAAAAGCTACCACTGAGCCCTATATATGTCCCTATTTCCTGAGAAGATCAACCCATATGTTGGTGAAAGAGTGACTTCCCTGGAACACTTTCATGATGGAAGGCAGCAATTTACCCTTACTAGAAAAGACAAATTTGCCTTCTGTGTATGCAGTGATTTAGTAATGTAATCAAAATGATTATTGCTTGACTTAGACAGTGCCTCATCCACCATTATAGCATTTCACACACCACTGCTTCTGAATAAGAAATCCATTTCGCAAAGACGTATACAAATGAGTTTATGCTCAGGAAGTTCCTAGGTTTTACCATGTTCTCCACAATCCAGAAGCTCCTGTACTAATAGACTAATGGAATGACCTTCGGAAAATGCAGTTACAATGCTAGTAAAGTAAGAGGACCTTGGAGGGCCTGGACAAAGTTCCCCAGTATGTTACATATCCTCTAAATTCATGTCCAATATGGGGCCTTGATTCTCCTATAGGCAGGATTAATGAGTCCAGGAAACAAGGGATGGCAATGGACTGGTACCACTCACCATCATTTCCAGTGACACACTAGCAAGACTTTGTCTCCTGTTCTTGCAAACTTATGCCTTGCTGACTTAGAAGTCTTAGTTCCAGAAGGGGAAATGCTTCTACCAGGAAATATGAGTGCACTGAACTAGAAAGTTAAGACTTTGTCTTGGCCACCTTGGTCTTGTAATGCTTCTGAGTCAACAAGCTAATGAAGTCAGTTATGTTGTCAGTAGGAAAACTGCTCCAGGCTACCAAGGGGAAATTGAACTAGCACTCCACAGTGAAGGTGAGGAAGAGATGCTTGGAGTACAGGACATCTCTTAGGGCATCTCCTAGTGTCACTATGTCCTGTTATTGAGGTCTATTGGAAAATACAGCAAACTAATTCAAGCAGAATGACAGATGGCCTGGACCATTCAGGAAAGAAGATATTGAGCACTCTTTTAAGTAAAGAGCCAAGACCAACCAAGCTGCTTGCTGAAGGCCAAAGGAATACAGAATGGGCAGTATAAGAAAGACTGATCTGACGACAATATGCAGTATAAGAACCATTGTTGGATTCCTACCATCTTGTATGGTGAAGCTCTGCATCATTTCCAGTGTAGTTGTTTTTTGTAATTACTTGTTACTGTCTTTGATTGTTTGATCAATCTTACATTCTTGTACTGGTGGACTGAGCAATTTCATTGAAGATAACAGTATATACTGTAGCAACCATTGTTAATTCCTACCTTTTATTTTGAGGTCGTGTGCCATTTTTGTTGTTATTGTGTTGTTTTGATTTTACCTTCATTGTTGATTTTTTTTAATTTTTAAAATTAAAAAAAAAAAGGCTGGGGATATAGCTCAGCAGCACAGTGCCTGCCTGGTAGACATGAGGTTGTGAGTTCCATTTCTGGTTCCCCAAAAGTTAAATAAAGAAAAGAAAAGAATGGCCATGTTATCAATTACTAAAATGAGAATTCTAATTGTATGACTATTTCTTTCATATGTTGTTACTCTACATTGTAATAGAACATTGCATGAGTTTATAAATACTCGAGAAGTGCTAAAATCGACATCGTCACATTCAGGTTGTGAAGTAACTGAGGTATAAGTGAGAGAAGCGTAGGCAGCTGCCTCAGAAAAAGATGGTTTCTTTTCCTAAGGAGAGAATTAGTGTATTTCTATTTGTCCCCAAGATGGTTACTGCATGTTGGGAAGAGTTATGATTTTGCTACTCTCTTTATTTAGAAATTAAGAATGGTTTAAGAAGATCTACTTGGTTGTCAAGTGGACATAGGATAAGTTGGACCTATTAATTGTGATTGTCAACTTAGCTGATTAAGAAATGCCTAGCACACCACACCTTTGGCTGTGGCTGTGGAGTATTTGTACAGAAGATGGACAGGCAGGCCAGCAAACCAAGAGGAGAAGAGCCACAGGCTCACAGCCCAAATAGAAAGAAAGGGAGAAAGAAGGCTGCCTGACTCTTACAGTTGCCTGCTCACATTAGACTCCGCCTTCTTCAGGCTTCCAATGTGGATTCAAACCAGTGACTGTTCAGGGATCTTCCAGGCCTTGACCCTTGAACAGGCATCATATCCTTGAGGTTTCTTGATTGGTGGCACATTGCAAATATTGACTTTTCGGCACTCAAAGAGCCAGTATGGGCTATTTTTCTTGTGATCCTGTTAGCTTATCAAATCCATCTCCTTACATGATTATACAAACACATTGTTTTTCTATTGATCCTGTTTCCATAAAGAATCCTAAAATACAATTTGCATTACCTTTTCATTGCTTATATAGAGATATGAATATGGGTATAAATATTTGTTCCAGTTATACAGGTCAGATAGGTAATTAACACAAATTTGACATGAAGAAACTCATATTATTTAACCTATTCCATAGTGTTATTAGTGATTTTGTTTTATATGAAAATGAAACACTAACACTGTGTTCAGTATGGGAAACATTTCAATATGTGTAGTTTATCAAATATCCATTTTACCCTACTCATTCCAACACAACCTATATGTTTTCTAGCCAGGCTAAAAAATACTCTACAGAGAGTTAAAGTGCTTCTCTTCAGTATCTGAAAACACAGTCTGAGTGTCTATTTTATGGTCAATGCCTGAGAGTTAAATACATGGAAAAACAAAATAAAAAGTTCACGTGTCATCTAATGGGGAGCTCAAATGGGAAAGTTTTGCAAAAGTAGTGCTTTCAAGGTAGAGTGAGAGCATAAACTGAATAGATATAAGAAAAGAAACAGAAGTATACAAGTGCATTTCTTAGTGAAGGAAACCTTGGATTTTGCAACTGTTACACCATAAAGAAGAAACTGCATTTTGCTGCCAGCCTGGGAAATGTCACGAATATGTTGTAAATTATTTTTAAGATAAACGTTTTAAGGTTCAGTGTGTGGAAGAAGGTGACCACGTGTTAGTTAGGAACTAAAACTGTGGTTGGCTTTTAGAACATGCTGTAGATTCAGTGAAGCTAATATAGAAAGAAGATTAAGACTGCAAGCTCACATGAGACCTTTGCAGTTGCTATTAAGAAATAGAAATATGTATGAAGAAATGAATGTTTTTATATAATGCTGTGAACATTAAGAAAGAGAAAAAGGCAGAGTTTCTGAAGAACATTGAGAAAGGATGGAGCTTAGGTACTCAGAGAAGCTACAAAATTCTAAAAGTTAAGGGGAAAACTAAAAGAGGACAGAAACGCGGGCCCTGGGAAAACAGAAAATTGCAATTCTTACTTCCATGTTAAAGCAATTATTTTGAATGTGAGAACCATAAAAAATAGTACAAATGATCTGCCCTCTGGGATAAATTTATTGTAAAAAAGTCGGTTACAATGTGACCATGTAGAGACAACAGCATGCAACACTGTTTCTAGAAGTTTAAAGTCTAACAATTAAATTGCCTCTCTTAATTCAGGCATCTTTTTCTGATGTACCCATTATGCACTACTGTACAATTTATTTAGCTATTAGCCTAAGGCTTCTAGTAAATACTGCTGCCTTTTTTCAAAGAGTGACTATCATTGTTTGGTGTGCTCTAAGTCATGGGGATGTCACTATAACCTTAATTTTATTCACAGGGATTTACATTCCATTTCCATTAACCTTAATAGGAAGCTATTACCTAACAGCCAAGGATGATTGGTAATTCAGAATAATTCAAGATGTACTTACCTCATTCGATTTTGTGCTGTTATAGATGTCAACAATGTCCATTTAAACCTAAGTATGCAAGTGTTATCTCCTTCCTAGGTAATTCCACATGGGCAAATCTGTTCATTTTGTATTTAAAATTTGTAGTTATTAAAGTCACTTAAAAAGCTTTAAAAAATAAAGCTATTTTAATGCTCATATCTCTAATTATTTTAAGAAGTGTCTAACAATCTGGGATGCTTACAGAAGTGAAACTTCAGTCTGCATAGTTGGAAATGATTTAAAAAGAATAAATCAACATAGGTCAAGTATAAAATTAAATATAAAGTCTTTTTTCCTAATAGTAGATTGTAAAAGTGTGCTGAATAATTTGTATGATTGATATTATTTTCATATACAATGTTTGCTCTCAACCCTCTCATTCCACATTCCTGGGTTCAATAAACTTGGGGTCAAAAATATTTGAAACAAATATATATCTAGACTGGTCGTATATAAACTTGCTGGTGTCATTCCTTTCTGTAATACAGTATATAACTATGTCCATAACATTTATATTGTGCTAGGTATAGTAAGTGATCTAGATATCATTCAAAGTATGTAGGGTGATGTTCATAGGTACATTACCAAGTTTGCCATTTTGTATAAGTGACTTGAGTATCTACAGATATTTTGTTGTCATCCAATATTGTGGTTGGAAGGACTCTTCCTGAAATCAGTGTCCTTTGGATAATGAGAGATGACTGTTCACAAGACTAAGTGGAAATAAATGCGTTTAAATTTAATTTGTAGAAAAATTACTAACAATTCACTTAGATGTACCACTTTTTTAAAGTTTTAGTGGACTAATTTGTAAGCAGTGTAAAAAATACAAGAATAATTGCTATGAGGAAATTGACATTAAATTCTACTTTAATGATTAAAACTGCATATTTAATCAACATTTACAATTATGTGTTTTTCATGTATTTGGGGTAAAATGAATTATTATGGAATAACTACTAAAGCATATCTGATGTACTTTGCATGTAATCCATGTGGTAAATTTAAGGTGATACTAGCAAAAAGCCATTTGTTTAGAAAGTATTGTAAACAGATGTTTATATAATGGTATCAATTTACATGTAGTTGAATGTGTCAAGTTGCAGAATTTGCAAATTTTAAAGTCTTTGTTATGTCATAACATAACTATACAAAATTGCTTGGGTTATTGTTTTATCTTTTTTTTTAAAGAACAAGTTCCTAAAAAGGCAATGGATAGAATTTCTATTTAGCAGTGTTAATTGAAATAATCCTAGCTGTGACAATTATTCTGTTTTTCCGATCAAACCCGTGGTAGATGCAGGAGGTAAACAGAAGTACCAAAGCTACAAGGGGGCAGAGTCTTTGAGGCCTATATTTCCGGCAGTGTCTGTAGGTGTTCAACTCACTTTAGGATTTCATTCAAAAGCAGAACTAATTCCTCAAATCTAGATGGAGAATCCCCAAATCTCCATCAAACTGCTTAGCAGTGGTCATATCAGAGCTGACTTAAGGACAAACTGAGTGAAAAATCCATTTTTCTTAATGTTCCAATGGATAAGTCAGTTCAGAAAGCTCCTTAAGCACCGAACATTGTAACAGTGATTGTAGGCAGCATTCACTCTGGATCAGGTCACATTATTATTCTATCAGTGACTTGTGGATATTATTAACTTTTATAAATAGTAATTGCATTATTCTCTGTTTTAGTGTTTATATTATTTTTACGTGATTAAATTCAGAACTGACTTTACCATCACTAGCAAATTTCTAAGTAAATACAGCTTTACCAGAGGGAGCATACTGTGCTGAGTAGAACATTTATAACCCTTAAAAGAAATGAGAAAATGAACTTGAACTAGTGTTTGGAGAACTATTGTTCTATGATAACCATGTGAAAGCATATTTGTGTCTGTGATATGGTCAGTTAAACGTGGAAGAACTGTACTGTGCCTCAGTCTCTGTATGATGATCCAATACAATTGCACAAAAATTCACTTGAATCCAATCTTTAAACCTTTGTACATATTTCCCCATGAGAGTTCAGTCACCCATGCCAAATCACTGCAAGCATATTCTACACTAGTGTAGAGATTTTCTTTAGCATGTATAATGAAGTTCCTTGTGACTTACTTAAACTAAGGTTACCACGAGGTCTCCAGGCTTGCTTTAAACTAAAATGAAAAGGCCTACAGACTTGATTTGTATTGATGTACTCTCTAACTTGATTAGATTCCAGTGGTCCCAGAAGCCTTTAAAATGTGTTTTGCTATGAAGCTGGATAATTACACATTGTCTCCCACTAATAATAGTTGTAAATTCGGCACATTTTTAAAAGCCTGCAGAAAAGTGTCCCTTTTCTTAGTGATATTTATATTATCAAGAACAGGACATTTCAACAACAACAACAACAAGAATACAGTAAGATGAATGGAAACGCAACTGTTTTTTGAATAGATTCTTTATTCAGAGGAATGTCCACTTTTTATTGTTTTGGTCTTACAGTCTTCAGGAAAATAGCAAATTGTCCTTGAAATATCAGTGAGTAACCTGAAGCCACTTTAAGGGAGCACTTGGGTCACATGGTCTCCTCAGTGATACACTGGCAGATTTCCTGTGAGGCAGAGGCGCATCAGTGACAATAGTTATGACTGAGAATCGCAGTGCTCCTGAGGTCCCTCATATTTACCACTCCGCCCTTCTTATGACCTTGTGCTTGATCCAGTTCTCCCAATAACAGATGTTCTGGAGCGCCCTGCTTTATTTACCCATTAAAAGCAAAGAAAAAAGTCAAAATTTTTATTCTTTCCCACTTCATCTCCTATTGACAGAGCAATTTGTTTCAGTGAAAGGATGATTCACATGTATACTTGTTTCTGTCAAGACTCAGGTAAAACCATAGAATATAGAGTTTTTATGAAGTCAGAAAATACTACATTTAGAGAACGATACCTGATCCATTTACTCACTTAGAACATGTTTATTATGTATTTAAGGTACTAAAACCTCTCCTGGCAGACCTGACATTCAAATGACATATGTGATATTACATATCCCTTATGATAATAATTTCAGAAGCTTCCAACATTGGACCGAATCCACTGAACTAAACTGAATACTATAATTTAAACTGTTTTGGACATACACATTATGAAATATGGTAAACTGTAAGTTGCATCAGTATAAAAAAAGTGGAAAAGTCAAAACATTTCTAAGAACCAGGTGATTTTTTCTGTGCATGTTAGTTTTATATTTTTGAACAAAGAAAATTGAAATTTATTTAAACTAGGAGTTATTTAGGACCATACATGTCTGTTTCCTTTTGCTATAAGAAGAAATCTGCTGGTAGATAACCTATAAAGAAAAAGGGTTTATGAAGGTCATAGTTCTAGAGGCTGAGAGTCCGAACAAGGTGTTACTGGCTCTGGCCGGGTCCTCATCGGCTGTGTCACAAAATGGCCTACACCATGATGGGAGTAGCACAGGAAAGAGAGAACATAGGGTGAGTCAGGAAGCTAAAGCCTGGCTGAGAGACCCGGCTGTCTGAGAACAGGTCACTGTCAAGAGAACTAAATGAAAGTCTCGCACACACTTCCTCAGTGCCGCTGGTGACTTAATCATCTATCAGATCCCACATTTTAACACATCCAATTGGTTTGCCAGCAGGAGCACACTGGGTACCAGACTCCCAACCCATGCACTGCCTGGACACTTGCTCAAACCCTGGGCAATCACAGTGAAAACCACACGGAAGGATGGTGGTACGCAGTCTGAGAAACGCACATTCAGATTTAGAAGTACTCTTCTTAAATTATTAGACTCCAAGATAAATTCAATGAAATCCTTGGTAAGTGGAAAATCAATTTAAGACTCAGAGTTTGAAAAACATTAATAACCAATAATAGAGTACAAACATACAATTCAATGTACTCAGACATACTTCCTACACACACACACACACACACACGTATATAGCATACACATGTGGGTAGTATTTTTTTTTCCTTTCCTTAAAACTCACAATGGGTAGAATGATTTAAAAAGTTTTAAAGCTAAAATATAAGAGCATTTAGACGACTTAACAGTAGATAAGAATGCACCTAACGGCATATTTTGGCTCTTTAAGCCTTGGGCAAAGTTGCTAAACATCCAGTAATTGCACAGCTGAACCTCTTTCTAGAGTTCAAATTGAAGTTAAACCTCACTTTAGGGCTTAATAAAAACTTATGCTTAGTCAAATCTTAACTTTTCCTGCACGGCAAGAGGAACACTGAGCTAGTAGACTCTTTGGTCTGATATCTCTGCTAAAATAGTCCTCACATGGGCTGGTCTCATGAACAATAGCATGTAGGTACTGGTCTCAATTGAATTGTACATTTTTATTTTCTTTCCTAGTTTTTAAGGTAGGGTCTCACTATGTAGTTGAGGCTCACCTCCAGCTCACTATGTAGCTCTCAGGCTGGCCTTGAACTCAGGATCCTCCTGCTTCAGCCTCCCAAGTGCTGGGACTATAGGTGTGTACCATCTGCCTATCTAAATTGTATATATTTCTGCTCTATTTTTTTCATGCATATTATAATTTATCTATTTCTTATATAAATAATTCAGATTAATTTAATAGTTAATATAATTCAGGTTATTATTTGAACTCTTCTAAATTACGTATATTAACCTTAATTGTATTTTCTAAAAGTTTTTAATTCACTGAAAGGAAAACAAAACTCTTTGAAGATAGATTACCACTATTTTACTTAAGAGATCATGGCCTAGTAGTTTTCTATCTAGCTACAAAATAGTATTCTAATTTTTTCAAAAAAACTATGCATTTTATTGGCTGACTTAATGTTTCAACATATGTCTTATCTCTCACTGTAAAATTTCTTCAGTTTCATGCACAATTAATTAACTAGCTGAGATATTTCATCTATATGATTTATAATTTAACTTTGTTTGGAGAAAATCCCTGCCTTTAAAAGAAAATCCAATTTTTATTTTTATTTTTATTTTTTTCTTTTTCCGGGACCGGGGATCGAACTCAGGGCCTTAGTGCTTAGCGGCAAGCACTTAGCCCACTGAGCTGTACCTCCAGCCCCAAAAGAAAATCCAATTTTTAGACATTCATGTTTTGTTCTACCTGCTGTGTGAACCATCAAGCTAATTTCATTTAGAAAGCTGAACTGAAATTTGGGAAAAGGTACAACTCCATGGAAGGATTTTATTGATGACTTTGTATCAAAGGCCAAATTTCCTGTTTGTGAGTTTTGCATGACAATGAGTGATACTAATACAAATTGTTATTTTCTCTGTTCTAGTTTATAAGATATGAATCCCCTTTCTGTGTAAAGGATTCTATGCATTTCGTCCCATTTGCCTCTCTACAATTTTTCAACATCCTATTATAGTGAATACTAGGTTTGCCTGCCATAATTAAATTTACTTAGTCAAAATTTAATTAGGACAGAATTTCATTAGCTAAGTTACTTCTCATGCTCTTCAAAATAACAAAACATGGAAAAAAATTTTGATACCTACTTGTTCAATGAACATTTCAACATTTACCATGAAAAAATTGATAATTTCCCTTATTAGTTATTGTAATAAGTGGACACAATAGTTTATTGCAAATTTAATAGATCCACATGACTTCCGTCTAATTTTCTAAGCTCTGTTTGACACAATCTCTTTGCTGTAACATTAAAGTATAAAAATAGCATTTATGTTATATAATTATTTAGATAATTAAATGAAATATATACCACCTCTTAATATCTCAGGGACACCATTTGCAGTACCAACAATAGCAATAACAGTAAAGGGGCCTTTTCTTAAATGTGTATCTTTCAGACCTGAGAGAGTGACTAGCAGACAGGTGCTACAGGTAACATCACCAGGTAACAACCCTTCAGTGAATGAGGATAAGAAAACTAAGACACAAATACACATCAACATTTCAACAGATTGAAGAACTAATGAAATAAGAAAATGGTTTTACAGGAAGGAAATGAATTTGGGCGATGCAGACATTATACTTTGTATATCAAAGTAGCACATCAAAATTCTTTTGCAAATTTGTTTTACTTTCATGTCATTAAGACAATATAAAACGTAGTCTTCCTCTCTAAAAGATAAAACAACTTCATCACAAAATGAATAACCATACATAACACACTATATACCTTGATTTTAACACAGTGGTCCAAATGTCTCTCAGAGTACAAACCACAGAGAGAAAGACTCTCACCCAAACAGGAGCGAATAGGTAATAGCACAGAGCACCCTTTTCAACAAACTCTTAGAGAAACTGTTAGTCTAAATTAAACAACGAGCATTATATATTGAAACAGTTTGAAACAACAGAACAGAGACTTTGGGGAATTATTTGAACTTCTCCCTACTCCTCATCTCTCTTTCTTCTATTTTGTAACACTAACAACAGCCCCAGCATCGCACCGTACACAGCCTCTCCCTCTACTGGTCACATATTTAGGTCTGGCTTCTCTCTGTAGGTATTTGTTTTTTCATAAATTTATCTTTCAAATTATTAGAGTAAGGTTTTGCATATATTTGGCACATATCCTAACATTATTTAGAATTTTTTTCTACCAATTGGTAAGGCAATCAAAACAACCATGTACCTTCTGCAAGCCTGCAACTTGCACCAACCCATTGGATCATTAACGTGTGCAACAGGAAACTCACGAGGGTGAAGACAGCCGTGTGCGTGCTGAGCAGCTCCTGGTCGTGCTCACTGCTGCTGTAGTCAACGGATGCAACATGGGCTCGGTAGTGAACACAGACAAAGTAATAAAATATTATCATGGAGCAGAGAATGAACTGAGACAAGAACTGAACTTATAGATAGCTTATTTTATTCTTCAGAGTTCCACTTATAGGCATTTTGTCTATTAACTATATCTTACATGGACACTAAAATTATCAGAAAGAGAACTCTGAGGATTTTGAAGTGAGTGGTGTCTCCTAGTTTTCTTTCTCCCTCACTTTGATGCCAGGGAAACACATTCATAGGTTCAAACAACCTACCCCGCATTGGACACTGTTAACATAATTTTCAAATCATTTTTTATTTTGCTGCTCAATTATATTTTGAGTTCCTCATGTAAGAGAAACCAATGTGTAACATAAATGTTTATGTCTCATTTACTTCACTTAACATTTTGATTTCAAGTCATTTTCCTGAAAGTGGCTCAAGTTTATATTTGTTTATGGCAATATAGTGTTCCATTATGTGTGAATACCAAATTTTCTTATTCATTCATCTGTTGATGGACATAATTTCCCATTCCAAGATTTAACTGTTATGATTGTGCTGCCTCACACATAGATACAGTTGTGTCACTATAATACACTATCTTTAACATTTTTGGCAAGATACTTAGCATGGGGATTTCCAGATCAAATTGAATTTCTAGGTTTACTTTATGAGCAATCTCTATGTGATTTCCATAGTGGCTGTTCTATGTAGAAGATCCCCTTTTTCCTCCTGCACCCTCACCAACACTTGATATTATTGGAGTTCGTGGTGATGGCCACTCTTTCTAGGGTAAGATGAGTATCAGTGTTACTTCAAATGCGTTTCTGCAATAGCCACAAATGTGGATTATTTCCTCATGCATTCATTGGATATCTGTGCTGCTTGTTTTGTGAAGGATATACTTATTGTATTGCACATGGACCACTTTCACACCAATAATGTGAACATGATGAACTGCAAGTATGTACTGAGAATAAAAATACATAAATAAATTTATTGACTAATTTCATAAGAAAAAGCAATGATTCCAGATGAACACGAGCTCAGCTTGTGGAAGTAAGAAATAGAGCTAGAAGCTCTGCGCTGCCTTTCGGTGTGCTGTTGCAGGAGGATCGCCATAGAGCCATGCACAGTGGCCTCCGCCAGGTGGGACACACAGCAATATCGTCCCCTCACTGCTGACAACTCACACTTTCTCTCTCAATGCTGACGTGTCAGAGAGACTTTTCCTCTATTTGTGACTTTTCCCTCTATTTTCCCCTTTGTATCCTGGGATTAAGCAAGGATGAAATAATAAATGCTAAATCAACTGTTTGTCTTGCGTGGAGGGGAAAGCTCGAAAAACTCAACATAATTCTTTGTCTATATGAGAAATTTTTGATCAGTGTATACCCAAATCTAAATAAAAGATAGAATTAGCTTCCTGTGTTTAGTCAAAGAAGAAATGATGTTAAATACCTTCTGGTTTCTCTTTTATCATAAATCCAAAGTAGAAAACATTTCAAGAGCAAAGTATAAGCTCGAGTAGAGGAAGAAGGGAGGTACACTTCCGGGGATGGGCGAGAGATCTGGGGATGCACGAAGAAAGGGGCAAGAGAACAGGAAGCGGAAGCGGAAGATTGAGATGGGATGTGCATAGGTACCAATTTCCTAGGATGAATTTATGAAGTAACTCAAACATATACTAATAAAATTGACAAAAATAGGATATGAACTCTATAATCTCTAACAAGTTAGTCAAATTCAGTCTGATTAAAATTTTCCATCAGGACATGTCAACCAGTTAACTCCCAACATGACTTTAGGATAATTTTGCTTCACAAGTGTTTAAATGAAGTGTATCACGGAAAGTATTACTTTTCTATAGACAACAGTATCCAGTTACGTTTTTTACAATTTAAGCTCATGTGATCATCTCTTAAATATCACGCCATTTTAAATTCTCTTGCACGCACTGCAGCCAAAGAAATATCTGAGAGAGGAGTCCATGAGCAAGGGTGTAATTAGTTACTATAGCAGGAAAAGCATCAATATCAAGAAATTACATGTACATGGTGGCTTCATTTATATTAAATAAGTATAGTTTTCCATAACAAAGTACAATGACATGTAAAAGTAGGAAACCATGATAAAGTAGCCAAGAATGGGTGCTATATAAATTATGAAAAGGGATTGTGAAATAAAATGTGAAAATTATGATTTTTGAAGTATAGTTTTACTTATTGTTTTAGTCTTAGTTTGTTTAACTGTCACAATATTTCAGTAACTGCTCAGAGAGATCCACAGCTATGGCAGATAACATAGAGTTAAGTAAGATAAAACAGGCAACCTGCATATTGAGTCCAGGAAGTAATATGCATACAGAAATCAATCTTTGACAAAGTGACAGTCAGAATGAAGATTTCATTGTGACTGCTTTTTGTTTGAGTTTTTTTGTCAGTTGCTGAGCAGCTGTGTTCCAATATAATTAAAACCAATATAAAATGATTCCAGGAAGCTGGATAAATAAAACATGCCAAGTATTGAATCATGAAAGTCAAGCATTCTAGAATTCAAAGGAAAAAATTGCTTTGCCATTCTATAGTTTACATTTCATGTAGACACTGAAAATAAGCCATCAAGTTTAAATATTGCCTTTTGCTATAATGGCTATCTCAAAATTCTAGCATAGGTTTAATTAAATAATCCAGGAAATATGATTTGATATTAAATTCACTGGGAAAATAAGTTTAACCTGTCATGAACTTTTGGAGCAGGTTTAAAGTTAATATGGAGTTATAGAAATGATTTTATGTATATGTAAGACACAATATATCATTGTAAATCTCAAGCAATAGAGAAAACTGGATATCTTAAATATAATAAATCCTGAGTAGGTAAATGTCTTAGATTCAACAGCACCTTCTAATCAGGTAACAGCTTACCTGGGACAGTCAGTGTAAGGAGAACCTTTCCAAACTTCAGTGGTATGTCAAGGAGATCTACTTATGAACAACACCACTATGACACAGACTTAATTTCATGGAAGTCTGATTTGCATGAACATTTCACTTTGAAGTTACCAACATCATATAATACAATTTCCATTAAAAACCCCCCAAAAGAGGTTCCCTTATCCTGAATTCACGTCTTGCTTAGTATACACACTCCTTAGTTTATTTCATTATGATTATTGAAGAAGTGGAATATGGAGGCACTGTATTTTCTGACTAATCTTAAACCATTTTCCTGATCACTGAGATTTTCAACAAAATGTTAAGCTAGTAATATTCTACATCTGTTCTTAGTATAGAGAAGATATTATTCTCAAAAAATAATAACTTTATTAATGAATAAAGAAATTCATATCTTTAATAAGTCAATTTTGTAGTGTATTTTGTATTAGTATTTTGTAATATATTTTGTATTTTAAATTGTACTGTATTTTGTAATAGTAAAATAAGATTTAGCTATGTGAAGAAATATAACAAGAAATCTGTGTTCATTGAATGTTAAAAATACAAATTAGAGGGTCACCAAGGTGGTTTATTTCAAATGTTAGAGGTCAAGAAGTTTGAGTCAATGGGAGTATTAATTTTTTTTCAGCACAGTAAGTGATTTTAGAAGGATTTTCATAATTCAAGACTGCATAAGACAAGCAAATAAACAAAAACGATCTGGGCAGGAAAATAATTCTCAATAAAAAAGAAGTGATTCAGATGTTTAGACCATGATGCATACACCATAAAAGGCACAATTTCTGCTGACAAAAATGGAAAGCATCTGTGTTCAGTACAAATTTTTAAAGAACCTTTTGTTAGATAAGTCAGATAATTGAGATAATGGTGAAAACTGCTGCAGGCAAAAGGAAAGAATAAAAGATGCCAAGGCTTGTAGACAGTTTACCGACCGATGCCGTATTCAATCAATAGACGCAATCATGATACAAATACGGAAATACGCTACATGAATTCTAGACTCTTGGTGTAAACCAGGTTGAGAGTTCTAAACTCTTAAGTGTGCAGTGTTAAAGGGGAACCTTAAAGTGTTGTGAGTATTTTGTTCATTTGCCTTTATCTCTAGGTGAACCCAACCAGTGTGGGAGAGAGATGTACCACCTCCAAGTTCCCGTAGTAGGAGCTCTGTCTCCCCTAAATCTGGGAGAAACTAGGAAAGTCAGGAAGAAATGAGACTTATTCACAGGACCGTGCACTATTTCCCTCTCTATATATTACCACCAAGTCAAACAAGCTCCTGGAAAATGAAAGGGAATTGCGTGCGAAAACACAGGCATCTCCTCCTCTACTGTAGAGATTCTTGAGGGAAACTCATGATGAGTTACTAAACAAGGACAGAACTGAGAATTTTAGCCTCCAACACACACTGCTAGAGAAAACACCAGCCAAATTCCACAAGCTTCAGATGAAAGGCTTGTTTAACTCAGTTTCATTTGCCAGATAATAGCATCAAGCTTTCAACAACAGAAACCAAAAATCTATAAAACATCCTGGAAAGGAGAAATACAGTTGGAGGAAAAGCAAGCCTCAGAACCAGACTCATGGGTGGTAAGTTGAAAATGTTGAAAAGGAAATGGGACACATTTATTTTGAACTGATTTGATGTTTCTAATTTGCTTCAGGGTCAAGCAAGTATAGGTTCACCACAAAAGGCAATGCATTTTTCACAAAACATAGCACAAAACTTCCAAAGAAATTTTCCATACTCTCCCATCTCTTCCAAACTATAGGCCCACAGAGGTGTAGTCTTCTGGTACTCTCTGCTTTTCTAGTGATGTCCACCCGGGTCAAATAGAAGGTAAAGCACGACCAATTTCTGACAAAATAATGAATTTCAGGCATATTACAGGGATTTTATCCATATGGGTGCACGTTTTTTAAGGACACACATCGACCACTATTTCCTAGGGCCAGCAGTTTGGCTTATATATTTTCAAAAGGAATAAAGGGAAATAAGCTTGGGGAGATTGTCTCAAATATAAATTCTTATTATAATTATGTACAAGCAGAAGGGAAAAGACTCAAAATTCTGCGTGATCAAAATATTAAATTTCTAAATGAAGTAGTGAAATTGGTGATAGGTCACCCGTCAAAAGGCAGTGATCAGTTCCTGCCTATATATTTGTGTTTCTGTTTAAAATCTTACCATACCATGGCTGTATACCCTTCCTGTGACATCACACACACCTTAAAACTATCATTCTTCCACTAATAATATGTAGCCATTCACCTTCAGTTACATTAAATAATAACATGATAATTTTATTCTAAGGAGCCCATAAAATTATGATTAGAATATCTTTTCTATCCAAAGAGAAGGATCACCATGATTGGAAACAGAAATGATAAAATTGTGATCATTTTCCTCATGTTATTTTCTTCCCATTCAAGGAAGTAGGACTAATTACCCTAGTAGGGAAAACCTAAGTGATGGAGATTCCTCATCAAACATTGCTCATGGTTTTGGCACCCACAAGTTTGATATCAGAGCGGCAGCATATTTGGGTGCTTGATGAGGCTTTGTTTTGGTTGTGCCTCTACAAGCATTGCCTTGGTCTTGTTGAGTCAAGGGAAGCAGAAGGGGAGGAGAGGGATGGAGGGAGGGAGATAAATAAGAAGAGGAGGAAGAAGAGAGGGAGAGTAAGGAAGAGAGAGACCTGTAACCTCTTCTTCCTCTTATTAGAGCATTAATCCTATCAAGAGGACCTCATTTTGATAACCAGTTATCTCCTAAATGGCCGGCCACCAAAAATATACAAATATGTCATCAAGTGTGAAATTTTAAGGGTATGGATTCAGTCCAGGGGAATATTCAATAGTTGAAACACCAAGTCAAAAGTTTCATCTCCAGGTTTTTGTAGATGATATTCTGGGTAGGCACAGATTTCCAGGCACATAAATGTACACCACCAGATTGGTAGGGTAAAGTATGAGGTTTGGACTTTAGTTACTTTGACATTTACCTAATTATTAGATAAAGCTCCTTTACTTTGTTACTATTGTTTGAAGATATCTTAAAAGAGAAGAGTCAGAGATAAGTTTTATAATTTCAAATCAAATTAGAAACTTTAAAAATATTTTACAATATTTATTTTCTATCATTATCCTACACAGTTCAAAAGACTTTCACTTTTCAATGCAATGACTCGATGGAAATATTTCCCAGAATTCAGCTATCCAGGGACTCAGAGACCAATGTAGCCATGATCCGCAGGGCCTGGGGATTGCTCACAGTTACAGCAGACATTGGCATTGTCTAAGTGTGATTGGCTTTACAAGCATGTTGAATGAAAGGGGGAGAATTTTACTCCTATTTCAGGGAGGCCTCAGAGTCCAAACAGAGTGTTCTGGGAAAGTAGTGCATGAAGACATGAGTGAACATAAATAGACCATGGAGAGCCAGGAAGTTGGAGATTTCAAGAATCTCTATTGAGAAGAGTTTCAAGCATTCAGCAGAGGAAATGAGAGCTATTGCCAGCAGTACCGCAGTGTACACCCGAGCTTTCTGAGGCTCACCTATCACCTCATCGTGCTCGGGTATTGGGCACAGAGCTTTGTGGTTTAATGTTTCTCCTGTTGAATTTCAGGTTTCCTTAGCCTCATTCCATTCTACTCACCTCTTTTGCCTTTTGGGATAAAAATATTTACCACGTGTCACTGTAAGTTGGAAGCATTTAACTTTGTTGTCGTTTTACAATGACTCATAGCTATGAGATTGCCTCGTATCTCAAAGGAGACTTTGGATTCGGACTTTTCAGCAATGTTGAAACATTTGAGACTTTGGTGAATCTTAGAGATGGAGTCTGCTTCAGGGCCACTGGTGCGACTTTATGGTTTAGACCTCCAATGGACCCTGAAGTCTCTGTGAGAAGGTGAGATAGCTAACTCACAGTGCATCGTTCCACTGATGACCTGATACCTCAGTGTGCTGGCAAGTGGTGAAAGCAGGACTGAGGACAGTCGCTGGAGGCAGAAGCTGGAAGGGTGCGTCTCCTCTCCCAACTCCTCCCTCACTTTCCACTTCTGGGCTGCTGTGGTTTGAGAAACATTTCCTCTGCTATGCCGGTTGCCCACCTACTGTGGACTGAAAATAAACCAGGATAGAAAATAAACCTGGTAGGCTGAGGGTGCTGTGTGTTGTTTTTAGCAATGAGAAAATAAGACATCCCCATACAAAACATTTTAGAAGTTTGTCTTTTAATTATTTGTATAGAAGTTTCTCCACATACATTTTTAACATGTCAGTAACAAGCATTTATAATATGTTCTCTAGCTTAGCTCATATTTAAAATATTTAATTACCAATACTTAGTGTTCTTGAGAAAATGTGAAAGTAGTAAAAAGCCTGACTCTTCAATGCCTTTACTACATCCTCCATGCATTCAGCTGCACACTGATGTACACAGGTGTTTGCGTGTATTTATTCTTAAGTATTCACTTACATACCAATTTGTCTAATTAAATTTACTAAAATATACAAAATCAGTATGCACCTTCCTTTATAATTGAATAATCATAATTCAATTCAAAGCAAAAATCACTTTCTTTTGTAAAGGAGATTGAACCCAGTGGCTTAGACATGCTAGGCAAGCACATGCTCTAAGATCAATTTTTATCTGGAGGCTGTCTTGCTAAGTTGTGCTTGTCATGAACTTGGCATCTTCCAGAGGCTGCCAAGTAGCTAGGATTACAGGTGTGCATCACGGTGTCTGGATAAAAGCCACCCTTGTGGCATGACATTTGAAGTAATTCAATGGGCTGTTTCAGAATTTAAGTTGTTTTCCTATAAATGTGAATTCTCATCCACAGCCTAATGGTTAAATGAAAGCTCAATATTGATATAGAAATATGTTAATATTGTCATCTTCAGAGAAAAATAATTATATCACTTGTTGAAAATAATTAGATATAGCCAAGGATGTGGCTCATATAAGTCTTAGTTATAATCTTAGATTGTAATTATGCTCTAAAATTAGGAAATCTTTCTATAATTGCTCCAGGAAACAAAACATTATAATTATGTTATGAAAATAATCTGAGGTTATGTTTCCTAAAGATTCTTCTACCTATAATCTCAAAAAGATTACTATGTATTTTATACCATTTTATGTGGTTGATTCTTTTACATAATCTTATGAATACAAAAAATATATGACCCGAGATTTTTATTATCTTACTAACTCAAATATTTTAGTGTAACTACTGTTTATCATGATAAGGAATTTCAAAGAAAACTGCTTGATTACAATCATTTAAATATATATAAAATCACTTTATGGATCTAAAACCCCACAAAAAGCAAAAAATTAGACCAAATTTTGTTGGAATAGCAGGTAACATATATCAGTAAAAGGAAAAGACATAATTTGGTAATTTGCTTCCAACTATACATTTAAGCGGTGCTGGACTCCTTGAATTGATATAGATGTAATGGGATTCTTTGCAGGTAAAGAATCCTTCAGATTAACGGTACAAATTCCCAATCTCTTCCAGATCTTTTACCTGCTAGTGAATAGCTCTGTTATCAGAGGTTCATCTCAGTCCTGAAATCTTGCACTTTATGTTATGTCAAGTAACTCAATTGCTGTCTGACTTTCCTAAAATCTGCCTGCTCTGAAGAATACATATGAAGGCATTAAAGTCAGTACAAGCAAGGTTGGGTGAAATTTAAAGCAACATATTCACACATAAATTACTAAAAATAGTGATTAAACACAATGTAAAACAATACGTTCATGAGAAGACAATATATGAAACACGAATTCTTGTTTAGTTGGCATTTCTTCATGGAGAGAATTCTTTTAAATCCAGTCCAGCTTTCTAGTTATTCATCAAGTAGAGTCTATGGATCAATGCATTTCTCAATTGACTATGACAGTCATACAGTTCATTATTAAGATGTGTGATATTAGATGCCCATCATTTTTTCTCCTCCTATGAGCCATTGTTCATAATATGAATAATAATGAATTCTGAGAAGAAAGTTGACACTCAAAAGAACATTTTAGCAACTTTAAGGTTTGTGTATAATTTTCACTGTGTCATCTAAAAGAATTTCAGCACAGATCTCATATTAACTATAATTAAGAAAAATATCCCTCTCTCAAACTTCAAAAACTTTTTAATGCACTACAATGAGTTACTAGAGGAACAAATGTTGAAAAGATAAACATTTATTTTCTGTGTAATTTTACTAGATTCCTTCACATATTCTCTAATAAATATCATTAGAATAAACATAACATAAGGAAACTAGAAAGGTAATCGAAACACACATGCTACCTATCAAGAGCATGCTTGTATACAGATAATTTAATAGCTTACCATCACGTAGCAAACATTCTATTTCCGTAAGTTCCAGTAAGAATAACTATGAGTTGCACTGTAGTTCTAACACACTTATATGCACACTTTGAAGAATGTATATATCAATATAAAAAGATTTTAGAGTGGCAAACCATCCATGTTTTTGCTTGTGAAATTTTTTAGTATAAGTTTATCATTATGTTTGTACATAAAAATTCTTAAGAAGTTTCAAAGCAGAGATGTTTATCTTACTTGGTTAAGGTGAAGTAAATGGGAAAACATGAACAATGGACAAATTAATATTTACAGCAATTTTTGTAATCTTAGGTTATTCATTTTAAATTTTGTTCAAAGTAAGTGAAGAGTGATAATTTTAATCAATGTTTTTGTTACTGGCTTTCTTGGAAAATTTAGCCCTAATTTATATATATATATATATATATTTAAAAAAGACAGTGGAAATTCATACTTCCTGTTTTGGATAAATCCATTAATTCTAAAGAATTTATTTAGTCTTTTAGAACAGAAGTCAATTATTCCAAATGTTTCTTTTTCAAATGAGAAAAGTCATCTAAGCACCAAGTTCATTATAAACCATTGTGCCTCTTGCAGACTGTCATCAAAGAGAGCTGCACCAAGCATCCCTGTCCCCCAAGCGCTTGTGCAATAGAATTTTGCCCTCTGTGCACCAACATGTGGAGTCTGTTGCTTCTCCAGTGAATGTGGAGTGGCCTATACCTGGGTTTGGGCAATGAAGTGAGGCAAAACTGACCTCCCGGACTGGATTTTAAGAGGCAGGCCCACATCTTTCGTCACTCTCTTAGAAGGGCTCCGCTACAACAGAAAGAAATATAGACTGTCACAATGGGCAGAAATAAGTGCCTTGAAGGGATGAAAGATTCAAGGAGAGGGTGGGGTAGCAGACTATGCACTCAGCTAATTCTGATCATTTAAGAGCACCATATTGGCAGAAGTTCAGATGTTGTTGGAATAAAGGGGTGAGGAAAAGGAGTGAGTAGATCAGCAAACATTTTCAAAAGGAATGGTAATGAGCTGTTTCATTTATCCATTTCATTCATTTAGTCAATATTTCTGGTGATGCACTTCTGTTTTTTACAAACTATACAAATAAGAACTCCATGCTCTCATCACAGAAGTAGTGCTCTCGTATTAAGTCGCAGCACCCTATGCAGAATTGGTAACACATGAATTTGAGGAATGAGACAAAGACTAAATCATAGTAGATCTGAGAAATACTACAAAGTGCTTAGGTTCTTGTCTTTGCACTATGCTTGAAAATGTTAACCTTGAACAGATCATTTCCAGTGTCTACAAAAATCGGAATGAATAATCTTATCTCTTCTGAAAGGAAATAACTGAAGTCATTGTCAGGATAGATCTACCAGGAGATGCCAGTTGAGAGATGCAACAGAGCCAGGCATATGCTGCAGATTGAACACTTTCTAAAATAGTCACAGAAAATTAAAATATTGTCTTCATAAATGTATGACAGTGAGGTTAGTTTTAACTTTCCTAAGATAAGAAATCAGGATTATTTTTAAATCATGCTAATTAAATCATTAATTTGTATATCAATAATTACATAAAATTTCTATAAACATAAAATTATAGAACATTCTCTGATATGGATAGAGTATTTAATATGTGCTGGGGACAAGATAGCGAGATGTTACTCTTTAAGCATTTTAACCATTTCTGATTTATTTTATTTGACTGAATATATATACATACATAGAGAGAGACATAAATATAGATATAGGTATATGAATGATTCATCATTTTCTTTACAAAATAAGTTTTGAGTTAGATGTACAAGAATTATGGCCTTAATTTTCTTTTTTACAAGTTAATATACTACACAATGAATCATTTTCAAAGGTGCTGCATTCCTAATATCACATAGTTACACTGGATCGTGACATAAAACAAATGAAGTTTGCTTTAGGAAGAATGATATATTGAAATGAAATTGAATTTCTGCTCGATATAAGTTTAATTATGAACAGAAGTCTAGTTATTGGTTGAGAAAAAATACAGTATCAATCACTTTGCAAATTTTATCATTTCACTGTACTATAAACCAAAGAATTTCACCTCATATAATTCAAAACATTAAACATAAAAAGTTCTAGAAAAACTCTAAAGTTCAGTATGACAGATTAAAATACTCTCTGAGAGAGATGTGGAATTATGAGGCTATTCCTAGGAAAAAATTATTTCATCCTCAGTTTATAGTACCTATGAGCTCTTTCTTTCTATAGTATGTACATTTTTGTTTCCTGTTTTCATTGATCTTCATATAAATTGTTTTATTATATAAACACATTTTCCCCCCAAATATTTATACTCCTATAACTATCAATCTTTTTATTCTCAGGAGGTAGAATGTAACTCACGCAACTATTTTAGTGTTGCTTTTGAAAAGTTGAATTATTGTTGTTTCTGCTCATTAAATTGTTCTGCTCATAAATTACTCAAACTGCAATGTTCTTATTTCTAAAACAGGAACGCCCGCTCATGGCACAAATCTAAGAGGCGTTTTGATACTATGTTTGTAAAGAAAGGGACACCAATAACAGTGGAGCGAGTGGCGACTACTGAGGGATGCAGCTACAGGTGAGAGCCCTCTGCACCGCAATCCTGCAACAGTAAGCGCACGTCCTTCAGTCAGGCAACATACCCATATGCCTCTGCAGTTAAATACAGCATGCATCTTTGACAGAGAACAATCAGAGAGTCCTTAGAACTTGGTTCCAAGTTGAAGGACAGCTACAAGCACGAATTATCTCATATGTTGATGTCTCTGAGACCACTACTCACTACTTTTCCTACTGAGGGAGAATTAATAAAATTATATATCCTCCACAGCCAAAAATATGATGGATGGAAGTAAAAGGAAATATGTTCTTGAGAAAATTGAGATCAGAAGTGAACTTACTACATGAATGGTGCTGAGGAAGGTTTCTTTAGATGCAAATATCTCAGACTAGTGAAAATGTCTCAAAATCCCATCTCATCATCTCTTTTCTCCTCTTTCATACTCTTCCAACACACACACACACACAGTACACACAGCCACACAATTATTATAATAAAGTTGGTGGGTTTTACTCTTGAGAATCTGAATGGCCAAAGGTAACACACACTCTGACAACTACTGTAGGAAAGAGCTAAATTCCATCAGTACGCTCCTTGAGAAATCACACCAATTTGCACATCTTATCAAGAAAGAGATTCTACACCAGTGACACAATACGTTGCCTGCACATGTACCTCTGATTTATTTCACTTATGAGTATGTTGTCTAATTTTGACCATTTGCCTACAAAGGCTCCATATCTGTCCCTCTTTATAGCTGAATAATATTCCATTTCATAAAAATGCCACAGTCTTTTAATCCAGTCTTCTGTGGATGGACATTTGGGTTGCTTCCACAATTTAACTCTTACAAATTGTGCTGCTATAAACATGGGTGCACATATATCAGAGTGATATGATGCTTTCAGATCTTCTGGGAAAATATCCAGAAGGGGAATAGCTGGTTTGAATGGAACCTCTAGACCTAGTTTGCTGAGGAATCTCCAAACTGCTCTCCACAGTGGTTGCACCAGTCTGCATTCCCACCAGCAGTGTAATAGAGTTCAGGCAACGTATTGTGTCACTGGTGTAAGAACCTGGGGGTGGGAACATAAACTAAGAGTTATGAAGGAAATCTGTTCAAAAGTAAAGAACAGAGGGGATGAGGGAAAGGAGAAAATAGTGAGGCAAAAATTTATGTATGTATATATGTTTGTAATTATCTATGTATATAAATATGTGCAGGATGGCTAACATGGTTCTACTATTGACTTATGTCATTGAATGGTAAGGAATAGTTGATGACTGATTGTTTGATCAATCTTGTATGTCTTTATGTGTTCTCCGGTGCATACATTTTGAAGATATCAATATGAAATGCAACAAATATTGTTGGTTTTCTGTTGCTTTGTCTATAATTCAATTATGATTATAAGTTTATTGAGTGACTTTGTGTCTCTTTGTCAATGCTTTTCGTTTTTTCTTTTTTTTTCTCTTTCTTTTTCTGTTGTAGTTGATGCAGTTCTTTTTGCTTTCACACTATAAAAAGAAGTTGTACTACTGACTCAGGTCACTTTATTGTAAGGAATAGTAGATGATTAATTGTCTGATCAATTTTGCATGTCTATACCTATTTTCCTGAATATACAATTAGAAATTACCAATATGTAATGCAACAACCATTGACGATTTCCTGTTACCCTATCTGTAACTCAGATTTGATTGTACTATTCTTATGCTACTTTGTGATGTTTGTGAATATCTTTTTGGTTTTTTTTTTATTATACTTTTAAAATTAAAAAAAAGGAAGAGATTCTAGCAAACTACACAGTGTACCAGTTTTAAGCATCACCAGGTATTTTAGCAAACAATTCAGTGAAAGAAGACTGGGAATAGGGATAAAAGATGAAAGCAAAAGAGAAAGAGAAAGAGGAAGGAAGGGAGGGAGGGAGGGAGGAAAGGAAGAAAGTGTCTTAGTTACCTTTCTCTCATTGCCAAGACAAAATACCTGACACCCAAAATTAAAGAAGGAAAGGTTTATTCATTTCACAGTTTGTGGAGGTTTCAGTCCATTCTTGGCTGGCTCCAAGGCAGAGAGGCACATGTCAGAGGACAACAGTTTATGGTGGTGGAAAAGAGCAAGAAGCAACAAGAGCAAAAGGGAAGAGTAGGGATAAGCAGCCTTTCTCTACCTTACATATGCAAACTACCCTCCCCAGGAGCACTCACACCCATAATTCCAGCACTGGACCATAAATCAATCATGAACCTAGGAGCTCACCCCATGACTGCGTGAGGACTTTTTTTTGCGGGGGGGTGGACATGCAGACACAAACCATAACAGAATGATAATATAGGAGTATAATATCTTTTTTTAAATTGTCAGTACTATAATCAGAAAGGTAAGTTGTTCAAGAGATAAGAACAGGATTGATAATAAAGAAAGTGAGAAAATAATAACCTTTCTACAGACATGAATTATATGCTAGAGAGAAAATGAACTGAGAGGTAAGTTTTAAGAGATTTATAAGACTTGAGAATATTTGTTAGTAGTTAAAGAGAAGAACAGTTAAAGTTATAATGGCCCTATATTCAGCTAATAAGAGCCCAAGTTTGGGTTCTTGAGAACCCAATAGGGATAAATCAACTAAATAACATCAGAAAAGTTTCCTGAACGTAAACGTAAGTATCTCTTTTGAGTTAGAACACGGACCATTATGGCAATGAATTTAAAACAAAAAAATCAGATTGCATTATTATGAAATTTCACAGCAACAGAAACATTTCCAGAAGAATAGAAAGATATCAATACATAGGACTTAAATAACATTCTCAGCAGCAAAAATTAAAGAAGATAGTAAATACGTAACCTTCAAAACCCTGAGGTAAACTAGGTTCAACTTTTCTAAGCCCATTTACCTTATCTGAGTGTGGTTTTCAAAGGGCTGTTTTGAGATATCCTGTATCTCAAAAATTTACTGTATCTTCAGCTCTTTACTTAGTACCAGAACCCGTTCTTTGCTCAGAACAGGGGATGCATGCATTAAAGAGGGAGCTGCAGGATTTAGAATATAAAGAATATGTGAAGACTGCAGGTGACAGACAGCTCTAGGGAGTCAGAGAAGACACGAAGGCCGCCTTGGGTGGAGGCTGAACACAGAAAATCCTAGGGGTGTGGACTCAGAATAGGAGGAGAGAGGAGGGAAGAAATGAAACACTAAATATGACTAATCCTGAGGGGAAAACGTAAAACAACACAAAACAAATCAAAAAGAAATATAATACAATTCATATCTCCCACTGAAAAATATTTTCATAATCATTATGAAAATGCTATAATTATGCACTGAAAAGTAAGTGTTTAAAAAATATTGATAGACATTGAGATGAAGAAGAAAGCAGAACAGAATTTTGTGTCTTTTTCTTTTTCCTTTTACATTTTAATCTTTTCATTGGAGTAATGACCCATCAACTGGAATATAAAACATAAATTCCAGTGACAGGGAATTAGGTTGTTTGAACTGCTTTCTTTACTTGGATATAAATGAAAACCTGGAAATGTTTTGGAAATCAATTATTTAAAAAATTTTACAGCACTTTGAGATTTACAGCAACATTAAGCAGGAAGAAGAGTGCGTACGTATCCCGTCTCCACACAAGCACACGCTCCTTTGCCATCAATATCTCTTACCAAAGGACAATATTTGTTGCAGTTGATGGGTCTACATTGGTAACATTTTTACACCAAGCCCATGATTTATGTTTTGGATCACTTCTTGTATTGTGTAAGTCTATGGGCTTTGGCAAGCATATAATAGCAAACATACAACATTGGAGAAACATTCAGAAATTTTTCACTATGCTAAAATAACTGTGCACTCTGCAAAAAATACAGGCATAAAAATCTTATTAAGGATGTTAGAAAGCTAAAAAGAGGGCAAAAGTTTAGTGGTATGTGGTCTAAGAACTGAGAGAAACCCAGAGAAATGAGCATTTCATTGTAGATATCTTGATGCTAACAACGTACTTCATTTCCAGTGGAAGCATGGAGGTACTGAAAGTTCTCTTTTTTTAAAGTTCAGCAAACACTGGGTATTAGGCACCAGTCAGGACACACCAGGTGGAGAATTAAGGACACAGGCCAAGCTCCAGAATTCAGGTGATTCCAAGGTGTACCAATCCTCTCTAAAATTATGTCCAAACCCCAAATCATCTCTAGCTAATTTTCCATCCACTCTAGCTTGTTTCCCAAAGGAAACTCAAGCTTTCTGAAGCATTTCTGTTGGTAATACATGATCTCATCTTTTTCAACATCTGACAACGGCTTTATTTTACTTTTTAAAAATACTTTCCACCAGCAGAGAGTAGTGATTCTATTTTACTGCTAATTAGCACTGACGTTTGTAAATTTTTATTGGCTCCTGGTCCCCAGGGTTCCTGAGGAACAGAATAAGTCCTCTCTTTCCTCAGGATTGTACACAGCACTGAATTTACTGTGAAGAAGTTTCACCCTGATACGAAAGCATGTTATTTCCAGCCTGAGTAAAATCTGGTCATTCTCTCACCATACCTTTCTGCCTTGGATTTCTGTGCCTGTAAGTCATCAAGAATGATATTTTATTTCGCTTTATTCTAACCGGAGAAAGGCCGAGTAGCCTTCCATATTCCCTTCATTGAAAATTACTTCAATCTCTATATCTCTGTTTATATTTTTGTGTTTTTATCTTTAGCTCTATGCTGTTTCTTCAAGTGCTTGTTCTCTCCTTGTCTCTCTCTCCCTCATTCCTCCCTCCCTCTCATCTCTGCCCAACTTCTGAAAAAAAAAATAAATGCACTTCCCTGACAGTTCTTTTCCTGCCTGTTTGGCAGATCACCCATCACCCCTTGGTCTAGGCCGAGGGCAGCACGTGCAGTGGGTACTTTGTTGTGACTCTTCAGTCACAGCCAATATTCAGCGTTTATCTTTAGAAAAGCTTTAGGCACAGATGAAAAGCTTTAAGGCAGCATTTTATAATTGTGGTGTCACAAGATATTGGCACAATTAGGATCAGTAGAAGGGAAAATGTAATTGTTTTGACAACTGCTAAGAACACTGCATCACCTTTACTCCTTGTTTGCTCTCAGCTGTTCTTATTAAGCCTTAGACAAAAGATACCAAAAGCTTGGACGGAGAAAGCAAATGAGACAGCTGTAGAATTCACAAATATTTACAGCAAAGTACAAGAAATATTCTTTATGGATACATTTTAGGGTCACATATGCAAAGGTTATCAAGGAAAAAAGGGAGAGGTTCACTCTTCCAGTGAGAATTAGGATATACAGGCAATGGACGCACTGCTCTGCCTGCCTCCTGACCTAACCTCCGGTGTGATCATATTGGGAGGTGTGTCCTGTGGGAAGTAAGGGGATAGTGTGTAGAACCCACATGGATGGGGCTGTGCCTTGCAAGAAACAGCAGGAGCCCTTGATTTGCTCCTTCAGACCTTTAGACGAATCAAAACAGTGACTTTCTGCAAGGGAAGGCAGGCTTTCAGGGCGCTTCCTTGCCTTGGTCCCACATTGTCCAGCCACGTGAGCTGCAGGAAGTCAGTGTACAACTGTGAAGCCACCCAGTCTACAGTCATTTGTTATACCAGGCCAGGCTGGCTGAGCTATTAGTCAAGATGACACAGGCATTATATTCTCGGGCTCTTCTTCATTGGGCTTGATAATGAATAGAAACGAAACCTGTTCTTTCAGGGAAAGTGAGTACTTACTCTTACAATAAAATAGATTCCGGGAATATCAGCACTAGATATTCCTAGCTTTTCAGAGCTAAAACAGTGAAAGACTTCAGACATAAGGAATATAAATTCATATTATTAGAGACATTTATATACATATTTTAATTTCATTAATATATCTTGCCCCAGACCAGAAGGTGGACTTTTGGCATTTTTAATAATCGTTAGAACACCCAGCAAAATAATCAGTATTTAACTTCTTCCATCATTTTTTGGTAATATATAATATGTAATATAGTAAAAAGACACATGTAATATAAATAAAAAGATCTTAGAGTGTTGAATGAAGCTAATATTTGTTGCAGCATTTAAGAATCTTTTGTGTGGAACATAACCTAAACTTTATGAGAAATCACCTCTAAATGCAGAAGAGGTACCAAATTTTGCTCACAGAAAAATATTTGCCAATTTTCAATATTACATATTCAGGCCAGTTACCAAAGTCTGATTGTACTGGTTCCTCATATGTATCAAAGGAAGAAGGAGTACAGCATTAATGCAGTTCCTCTTTTCTTTGCTTTTCCCTTTATCTTTTACAACTCATTTGATTCGTTTTTATGTCCAGAGTAACTTCCGTCTGAAGGAGCACTCAGAGACCATGCGCACCAATATCTCACTCCAAATTAGACCTGGATCCTGCCCAACACTCATTATTTCTGCTGAGCTGCCCAGCTTGCACAGAAGTTCAGAAAGTATTAAACCAAACCTGGGTTTTGCACAAACAGAGTGAAATGTGGACTGATATACCTTCTGAAAGAGTCAGCTGTGATTCAAGATAACTGAGGACCACAGGCAAAGTGATCAACTGGCTGAAATTGAACTGAACTAAATCGCTTCACTCCCACAGGCAACCAAACCATCAAGGAGAACAGACTTCAATGCTGAAAGCATGTGCATAAATGGACTAAATGTGGAAATATAGCTTCAGACAAAACATCCACAGGCAACAGCTAAGTATCCAAATCTCACTGTAGTGAGCACTTTCACTTGACAATTATGAATCATACTAGAAACAGATAGTTCTTTTTCTGCAGTATTTATCTTTTTATGTATTTTAAGTGATACTTTTGGTTTCTGAATTTATGTGGTCCATTAGGTAGAATGAAGCTGAATTTTATAGATTCAATTTTTGAAATATTTTAGATGGGCAGTGGTAATGAGTGGAAAGGGAAATTTAGCCTTTACCAGTCAACATGTACTTGACTCAATATTCTACATGTGATTTTTACTTGGACAGATTATTAGGTCACTTATTTATAATATAGGATTATTTACTACAAAAGGTTTATAGTAGGTTGACCAATAAAATCACCACATGGACATATACAATAGAGTATTTTCCAATCATGAAAAGGAAGGAAATCTTACCATCTGCAGAGCATGGATGTACTTTGAGGGTGTTATGTTAAATCAAATAAGTGAGTCAAAGAAAAACAAACACTCTTGCTTTGACTCATATGGGAAATCTGAAAAAGTTCAAGTTACACGAACAGAGAGTAGGATTAGAGTGTTGTTTTCCAGGGTTTGAAAGAAGGGGAAAGTTGAGAGTTTTTTGCTAAAGGATTCAAAATTTCAGTTATGAAATAGTTTGTGAACATATAATGCACAGTTTCTTGAAGACAGTTAACAACATTGTACTATACATTTGAATTTGTTAGAACAGTACATTATGAATGTGCTCCCACACATAGATATGTATACACCCAAAAGAATATATAAAACTGTGCAAATGATAGATAAGTTGCCTAGTTCATATCTTATCATTTCTAGTGCACATACATAGATCAAAATGTTCAATTTTGTCTTTTGAATATATCAAAATTTTGTCAATCCTAACATTAAATTGTTGGAAAACTATGGAATATGTAGGAACCATCACCAAAGAGATTATTAACTATGGGCAAGACACAAGAGTTTTAAATCTTGTTATTAAAGAAAATGTCAGTGTATTTACTGCATGTGGAATTTATTCATGATTATTATGTAACTATTTCTGGCATGAAATTGAATGTTATGTTAGTGAACTAAACAAAACAGTGTCTATATAAGTTCTTTAAAATACTGTTGCATAGATCTGCATTAGAAACAAGACAAGGAGAGAAGATACAGTAATTTGGCTACATCCATAGACTCATTATTGTAAAATTATTTGCACCAAAACATAACCAAATTCAGAAAAAGTAAGACAATTTTGTTACTTCTAATACAAAAGTTATTTCATAGGGAGTTACCCAAATTATGTTTTAATATACACCTTATTGTTGTAAAAGGATATACTCCTTTTTGGAAAGATAATGCACACATCTTTCCCTGAGAAGGCAAAAAGTTCACCTGGATAGTCACCCCACTATTTCCTCTAGATGCTATGTCAGTAACTAGGCTTTGAACCTAGGAAAACTTGGCACATAAGGGTATAAAACTCCTGGACAAAGAAGGAGTTATAAGACATAGCCATCATATACTAGCAGGAATAATCAGAGGGCCAAATGCAAAATTTTGCAATGTATTTAGTGCTTAAAAACTTTTAAATATTTTTCTTCACAATTCTAAAATCAACTTGGAAGATGTCCAAAGCAGTAGAGTTTCCAAGAACTTCACTTTCATTCAATATGTTGAGTACACTTTCAATGGAAATTTAATATCCTGCATATCTGTTTGGACCTATTTCATGGCTTCCGTTTCTTTCCCATGTTGGGCATTCACGGATTACATCATTTTCCTAAGGGTCTCTATTTTTTATTTCACATCAATCACTGAGGGTGTCTTTCATTTGATTGTCATTTCTCTTTTTACCTGAGAGATGATTCCTTCTATATCCACCTCCATTTCATTTTTGTGCTATCACTTTGGAAAGTTCCAGTGTGTGGCTTCTGATTTCTTCCGCTGCATTGTGCTCTGGACTTGTCCTGGGTTGGCTGGAGGTTTGGGGTAGCATTTTAACTTCTGCCTCTTGTAATTTTCTATTTTCTGCTTTCTTGTAGCTTCTGTGTTGGTACTTGTTGAATTCTTATGGTAGGTAGTTATGCATCTAGTATCATGGCTTCCTAGGAAATATCTGTTCCTCAGAGTTGCCTTCCAAATACAAATGGTTCTTTGTCTCTGAGTCCATCCCAAGAACCTATTTTCACAATTTATTAAGTATGGGGGGTTGATACTTATGTGGCTCTCCAGTGCATCCTTTGGTACTGGACAATGGTGATGGTTACTGACTCAGGCAATCACAGTGTGGTCATACTAGGGAATATGAAAACATGATTGACATCCTTGCTAAAGCAGTGCAATTAGCAGTAACAATAACATCCCGCATAGCCTAGAAACTGATTGACTGTGTTAACTATTAATTTGATATTTTGGGGCTGGGGATATAGCTCAGTGGAATAAGCGCCTGCCTAGCAAGCGCAGGGTCCTGAGTTTGATCCCCAGTACCGCAAAAAAAAATAAAAAATTTAAAAAAAAATTTGATATTTTGTACCACGAGAGCAAGATCTACAGTTATACAATGAAATCCAACATATTCGAGGAACTTGTATTGGTGAATTTCCCATGATTTTACTTGCTGGCTCTGCTGGGCCCCTTGGGAAACAGTGCTGCCTCTGGGCCACTCCTGCTGGTGCTGTTGGTGATGCTGGGCAACTGGGGTTTCTCCCATTGGTGCCGCTGTTGCTGCTGTGTTCTGTTGGGCTAGAGTCAATCGCACCAGTGCCCCTAGTGCAACTCACTTAAACTTAATTTGACGGGAGTATCTGCTATAAGACTTTGAGAACTCTTGATCCAGGGGGCCAGAGGAAAAAACTGAATAGTTCATTATATTTGTGTCGTTCTTTAGAGTTACATTGCTGACACCCTACTTGGATATGGACAGATGATGTAAATCTGTTGCTGGCACCTAGAGGATTGAGAAAAAAAATAGCCATACTTAGAAAAGATGAAATGTCTGAACATTTGGGCTTCAGATAGGGATTAGAAAGATCAAGAGAGCAAGGATGTTGGAGTGTACACAATATTTGGCTGTTGCACCTGAAAAAGTGCCTTCTAAGTAATCCAAGAGTGCTTTCTAGTTACAAAAGTCTTACAAATGCGTCAGTGATATAGTCAGTAGCACTACCAAGTCATTGAACAATAGTTTTCCACTGCAAACTAGGGATGCTTGAAGAATTTTTGCAGATTTTGACAGGTTAATAACGAAGATTACACACTTTGAAAAAATTGACATCAGGTAGCTGTTCATAAATTTCAAAAACGTTGAATTCACGCTGACCAGAAATGCTGTAATTAAGAAACAGAGGTTCAGAAGTAACTAAAATTACTGTCACCGTAACTTGACACAGTGGCACATTCCTTTATTCACAGATATTAGGGATGGTGAAGAAGGGGATTGCAAATCAGAGGAGGATACTGGATAACTTAGTGAGACTGTAGCTCATTACAAACCAAAATGGGCTGAGGATATAGCTCTATAGTAGAACATTACTAGACTTGACACTATCACAGCAACAAAGGCTTTCATAGTGTCAAAATAAATGGACAGAAAACATACATTTAGAAATGAGTGAGCCAGGACATGTACCTATTATCTAAATATGGGATAGATATTGTATATTTTCAGGACTTGAACCACTATTTCGAGCATTGATAGTACAGATTACTGAATTCATGTGAAGAGCAATACTATGTCACATAAAATATGAGGCACAATATTCTCTGTTCCTGGTCAGAGATTACATGTGAGTTGCTATGGACAGCTGAAAAAAAACACTTCCATTATGGATTCCTTATTAAAGCAGAGCACTAAAAAAAAGTGAAATCTTGGCTAAGACCTAGTTAACTACTACTACCCCAAGTCTACAAACACAACTGACACCATTTTCCCATTCCTTAAATGCATAACTTAGATTGACATAATTAGTACTTTGATTAATTTCCATGTTGGATCAGAGCCTGTGGGATTAAAGCAATCAATGGAGAAGACCAAGGGGATATTTCTATTACTGTTTCCAAAGACAGCCAAGACAAAGAAATAAAAGTCAATACCACTTTTTAATGAGACTGGAGAGATTAGTACCACCTTTAAAAATCTGAAGATATAGAAAAGGTGATCCTTATATCTTTGTTCAATAGGTCAGTCGATCACTGTAGAAGACAGAGAGATTGTCCAGAGAACACTTGTAGACTATGAATCCCATCCAAGCAGGGGCCCACTGAACATCTTTTAGGCCAGATATATTTTGAGAAAAGTTTAGTGTAACTTCTGGAATGTACAATACAATGAAGTTGTAATGGATGTGTATGCCTCTTGCACAGTCTGCAGAATGGATCCAAAATATTATACATTTATGTTAAATGCATAAAAATACACATTTGCTGTTTGCCTCAGGGATATATTTAGCCTTTCAAACTATTTCTTCTTATCTTTCAAAGATACCTGGGACATCTGGAATTCCAAGACAATATCAAGTACTCTGCTTTCTGTTCAGATTGTATAAATCTTTCACATTTTGACAATGTCAAAATATTTTTATCACATCAATGGCATTATGGTGCTTAAGCATAATAATCAACAGGTACCTTTGTAAAACTTAATGGAAGTAATTAGACAAAATAAAGATATAAATAGCATAAAAAAGGAAAGGGAGAAAGTCTATTTTTGTCCACTGATAACATGATTTTATTCATAGAAAAATCAGTAAAGTTAAAAAGTTCAAAATGAACATTCAAAGCATATTATATACATAAAAATTAAACATATATATTGTAAACATACAAATTATATTTTTATATATCAATAAAAATTTGGTGGAAAATAAATTATAAAATCCATAGCATTAAAATTGATTTTCAATTGATGAATAAACTAAACTGAGGGATTGAAAGCTTTCTACGATGAAAAAGGCAAAGTTCACAAAAGAAATTAAAAAGGACACAAAGAAATAAAAAGCCAAATGTTCATAAGTTTGAAAATTTAAGATAGTTAAACTTTCAAAACTTTACAGAATTAATATCATCTGTACCAGGAAACCAACTTTTTATAAAAGCAATAGAAAACACTATAATCTTTATACAAGCCACGGAAGAATTGTGAACAGAGAGAAATGCTGCTGTGTTGCAAGACTGAACGTCAATACATCCTACAAAGGTACAGTGGCCAAAATCACTTGCAGCTGAGAGACAGTAAGAAGCACATGGGACTTAAAGAAGACAGGTGCACTTTGCTTATGATTTCAGTTCACTATCAGCTTTCTCTGAGTCCTTGTAAATGGGCTTGGCAGAGCAAAGCTGCGTTCTTTGAGACAGCTGAGAAGAGCCAGAAGGAGAGGCAGAATGAAAGGGCTAGGGACATGTGTATATATATATGAATAGAACTAAATCGTGACCTTTTACTTTGTTCAAACGTCAACTCAAACAGGACCCCAGAGCTAGAGGCAATGTATAAAATAATACAACTACTAGAATAAACATTAGCTAATACTTCAAGACATTTGAACATGCAAAGATAATTTGGATATGAACCCAAAACACAGGCAATAAAAGCAAAATGGGCAAATTAGATTATATGAAAATGAGAAGATTCTGCACAGTAAAAAAAAAAGCAATAAACATTCAACTTGTACAACAAAATAAAATATGTACAGACTATTCATAAATAAAGGGTTAATGGCTAGAATTAATAAGGAAAAAAACAGAAAATGCTGGCATGCATGCAAAATGAGGGGCACTATTATACACTGTTGATGGAAATGTGAATTAGTATCCCCACTATGGAAAACAGTCCAGCAGTTTATGTAAAAGCTAATGAACAATACCGTATGATCACCAATCTTACTGCAGGCCATAGAAGCAAAGGAAATTGAATCTTACATAGAAGACAAAAAAGACTACCATCTTTATTTTTGCAAACTTATTCGCTATAACTAAGATATCAAGTCAACTGAAGTGACCTTCAATGGATGAACGCATAAAGAAAACACTGTTTATGCAGTGCAATATTATTCAGCAATAAAATGTCATGAAATTGTCACTAATTACAACGTGGCTAGAGATGTGTACTATCATAACATAACTAGACAGGAAAAGAGAACTATTACATGTTCTTACTCATTTGTGGAAGCAGGAAGTGTTAATATCACAGGAAAAAAATAGTAGAATAGTGGTCACTAAAGAAAAGAGGGGATAAAAGGGAGTACAGGTTGGATAATAAGCAAAATACAGGTTGGAAATAGTTGGATTCATAGATCTCAGGGATGCCATTCTTCAGAAAAACAAAAGTCTTAGACACAAAGACCTGGAAGAACATTTTGCAAAGGTTGGATGATGTTCTCCAGACATCAGCATGCAAACTCAAGGACATCCACAATTTACAGTGTAAAATAGGAGTTTAGCACCCAAATATTGGATATATATGTGGCTGCACTGTCCTTTTTAGAGTTCTAACCGAAAGAAGTACAAAATGAACAGGACAGAATAGAACAGAACAGAACAGAACAGAACAGAACAGAACAGAACAGAAGAAGAGTAAACACCTGCTTGGAGAAGGTTATGCTCTCCTTTCTGTGAAACACCAGTCTCTACAATACTACATGTCCTAATTCCCAAACAGAAGAGCTCTTTACAGAATATGCAGCAACAATTCCTAACGCTTAATTACAATCGATGGCTCCTGCCTATGCACTCTGGAGTTTATGAAAACACAGATACAAATAATTTTAAGATTATATGCAGAGAAATCTGCATAGTCACAAGTGCACTTAGATATACAGTATTTATCTGTGATAAGGCGAAATATGAGTGGCTACTGGTGTAAGTCTAGTAAAAGTCGTTAGAAAGGGAAAAGTTATCCTCAACAGTGGAGACTGTCTGCTTCTTTAAAATTCGAAAGAGTGGGAAGGAAGTGCAAAGTTCTGCTCCACATTATCTCCTCAGAGACAGCCCTGGATATCTAGCTGACTGAGAATTGGAAGACTCTAAATCGTATTTATTCTAGCATTAATTATGAAAAGGAAATAATGCAGACAGTGTAGAATTATTTCACTAATTGTTTTGGCTTCCACTATTGTAGTACAGTTGTTTGCATTTGCATCCTAACAGAATGACCTGCGGGCTTTGTTATCTTGAGAGAAACATAATGATCTGCTGCTTTTGTTACTTCATGGGGTATTAAGATGAATTGGAACTTGTGTGGACTTATGGAGCAGTAATTCTTGATTTACCACTTTTGCAATATTTAGAAAAGAACTCAGTGGCAATTCTGTAACCTTGGAAATTCTGAGAAAAGAAAAAGAAATCAAGACCAACGTTTATTGAAGGAGAGCCAATTGCATCTAATCAGAATGCTTAATGTTACCCTCTCTATAGAGTAATAATGGATAGCAGTAAGGGATATAAAATTACACCTGCATTTCAACCATGCAAAGTCAATTTTATGCATATAATTTGCATAATTTCGTATGTAAGTAATGTGTTCATTCTCATACTTTATAGGTAACCACAATGTTGAAGTGAGCAAATCCAGGAAGATCGAAGATGGTAATTTTCACACAGATTTTATAAAGTCATTTGTATGTTCCTTTATTTGTTATCACTGTATGCTACCTTTTCCTGTCCATAAATGTTGTCTCACTACATTGTGTGTCAAAGTTCTTAAAAACTATTCTGCCCACAGGGCTGCTCGATTCCAGTCATAAATAAAAGCCAATTAAAATCCTTTAAGCTAACTTTGGTGCTAACTAAGGCTTACTTCAAAATTTTTGCAACATAGTTGTTCTGCAGATATCAGATGAGATAATTTTGATATTTAGGAAATTAGAAATGAGTACAATTGTTAAAAGATATAAGACAATTTATGGGCTGGGGATATAGCTCAGGGGCACAAGTGCCTGCCTGGCAAGTGCAAGGTCCTGAGTTCAATACCAGGTACTGTAAAAGAAAGAAATAAATAAGACAACTTATGTTTTTAATACATGGCAGATGACTGGCACAATGGTGTGATTAACTTTATAATACCAGTATAAACACTAAATTCAAATAATTTGGAGCAAAATATGTCAAAAATGTCACATGACAGGAAGTCCAATTTTCTGATAGCTACAAAGTGAGTTTTAAGGGAAATTTTTCTAATTAATCATTTTTTTTTTTTTTTTTTTTTGGTACCAGGAATCTAACTCATGACCTTAGGCTTGCCAGGCAAGCAGTTATGCCACTGAGCTATATCCCCAGCCCTAATCGCCTTTTTGTTAGGAAATGTGATATTGGCAATCCGTAATATATAGTGTTCAAAACAATTCACATTATTAAAGTTTGCAGCATGGGATGGTTGCATGGTTTAGAATAAAAATGTCCCCGCAAGGCTCATGTGTTCAGAGCGCTGGGTCACAGGGCGTTACACTGAGCAGTGGATTTATCCACCAATGAATCCATAGCTGAACGAGCTGTTAGGAAGCGAGGGCTGGCTGGAGGTCATGTGTGGAGGCATGATCTTCACTCTTGGCTTCCCGGCTGCCGTAGTTGAGCACTTTTTCCTTTTCCAGGCCACTCCTGCTTCTCCCTTGCAGTCAGAGGAACATAGACTAAAGCTGTGAGCCAAAATCACTCTCTCCTTTGCTAATTTGAGGTTGTTGTGCATTTTGTTCCAAAAATAAAAAGTGACCAAGACATATGACATTCGGGTATAATGAAGCTTTGAGTTATTAACTGGTTAGGATGTTCAGTCATGAAAAAGACAAATGGTGACAACTGATGACTCCCAAGACTTTGGGATAAATGTGCTACATTTTTCTCATTTACTTTAAGCACATATCTCAAATCAAAAACAAAAGAAGAACTTAAAAAAGAGAATTTCCAAATGAAACCTCAAGTATAAATTCAGGAAGTTTTGGGGCACATTAAGGAGATGCCCTGAGGAATCAGGGCAGACAGACTTGAGGACATGGAGCCTCCAGTTAGAATAGAGAGATTTCACATCCTAAAGCATGTACCCCTAATGCATGATATGCTAAGGTAAGTAGACGCTGTAGAAATGGGGTTTTGAAACTGAGAATGTAGACGTTTGGACACACTTAGACAAAGGTAAGACCTTTGATAACATAAATTCTGTTGAAATATCCTGACCATGGTAAACAAGACCTACTTTTGAAAATAAACTATTTTCTTAAATGAACACAAATGATCTTGCTCTAATGACCTTCCCTGAGAAAGATGTTTCAAAAGTGCCCTGTTCCTACTCACCATTGAGATTTAGAGGCCAATAGAATTTAGAGGGAGAAATGTGGGATTGTGCTTTCAGAAGATAAATTATACTTCTAGGGTATTTCTCAGGTACTTTAGCAAGATGCTCAGAAACAAGAGCAATGATAGATTCTAGGAGAATTCACTCACTGAATATAAAAGGCAAGATTAGTTCAAGGCAAATCTAATGATGTGGATTTAATCTACTGGGTATGAGGGATGCATTGTTTGTGAGAGTTACGTCAAAGATTGCTTGGCTGGCTACAAAGTATGGATGGCTCGATAAAAGCATAGTCTATGGCTTTTGGGGATCAAGTGTGGTCTGAAGCATGCCCATCTGAAACATGACCTGGGACTCATAGCTATGCAGAGTTTCAGCCCCCACATGATAGGCTCTGAACTAGATTTTTGTACTTAAAGTCAATATACTGCACATATTTGTGCTTTCTTTAAGTTTTCCACTTTGCATTTTTATTGAGACGGTGTCTCAGTTGCATTTGAAACTAGCATCGACCTCATTAGGTGACATAGAGTGACCACCCTACTGCCTCAGACTCCAGATATTTGGCAGTACAGGTATGTGTCGGTATACTTGGCCTTGTGTGCATGTGTTAAGGTATAAGAAGCAATGAATTCTACTGAGTGATCTACCTGATGATCAGGTAGAATATGAAATCATGAAGGCTGGACTGGATACACTATGATTGCTCCTATCCATACCGTGTAAGAGCACTTGACCATGCTCTGAACCAAACCATTGTGATGGTTATTCATGAAAAAGTCATTATATGTGAAGTTTACTGAAAAAGTGTGCTGTGCATTTATTCTCTTGATTGAAAGTGACAGAGGGAAATGTTGTGAGGAGGGGCATGAAGATATAATTACTAATTAAGCCTCAAGAATATTATTTGTAATGTTTCTTCCTTTATTTCTTTACTCAGTTGCTTATTTCATCTATGGTATACAATGTGTAGTAATGACAACTAATGTGACAACTGAGGTTTTCAGTATAAGGAGGGACTGAATGCTTTCTATTCACCAATAGAATTGAGAAGTTATAAACAAACTCGTATGGCCAAGGAATTATTAACTACTTTTCAAAAATATCTCTACCTAAGCAAGTCAGAACATTGGAGAGTGAGTATTAAAAGCTGTGAGGATGATAGTTAATGTTCATTCCATCTCATTATTTCAGCAGTTCTCTGATGCGAACTCTTACCCATGGACATTGGTGTAGCACACTGTCTAAGTGCATGGCCTCTGGCTTCCAGTTGGAGTTGAACAACACAATCAAATAATTTAACGGAGGGAGAAAATGGGAGCCATGGAGTGAGTACTGTCTTCTTTTGCACTCTGGTATTTGCTTTCCTCCTCTTAATGTCAGTACTCCTGGGGTCTGACCTGATGTCTATGGTTATGGGAGGGTCAGTCAATGCCCTTCTCACTCTGGCCCATTGCCATCTCTTGACTTTAAAGCCTGTAGCTGCTCCCTAAGAAATTTGTAATCAATGTTTGGATTTCTTAACCCTTCCCAGAACTCTGCAGATATTCTCATCTTTAAATGACTCTCAATTAAAATTTTGACAGCGCTATTTATTTCCATCTGGTGCACAAACACTCCCAGACACACAGGGCTCCATGTTCAGTCTCTGTTTAATGGGAGTCACCTTTGTGGGTGTGTTCTCCATTGAACTTCCTGTCAACTTAACAAATATTTTTACTTCATTTTATATTTCTGTTTCTCTAGTGAATCCTTCTCTTGGATCTACAAATGCACCCATCAGTCCTAAGCTTATCTGGCCAGCAATTTTTTCTTTTGTGATAAGCTCATTTCTAATAAATTGGGATAATAAATTAGCATCAAGACATAGAGATAAAAGGAAATTGTATTCAGTAGTAGAAATAACACCTGTTAATGTACAAGTAGAAAAAAATTCTTAAGGGTTGATTTATAAAGAGATATAAACTATGTATTAAATTTTTAAAATTCTTAGTTAAGGGCTGGGGATGTGGGTCAGTGGTAGAATTCTTACCTTGCATGCAGAAGGCCTGTGTTCAAGTACCAGCACCATGAAAAAATAATAGAACCAAATTCTTAGTTATGATGCTAAGTTATGGTCCTCTGTAACAATGTTACTTCATATTAAAACCTGCAGTCAAAGAAAGCAGTAATCTATTTCCCATACAGCATATCAAAATGTATTTTCATGCCATGTGCCTTCCTCTAGATCTCTCTTAGAGCGCCATGTCAGCATATACTCTTAACCACGTTATGAAAGATTAGACCAAAACCTCTTTGAAACCTCTGTACATTTACCCCTCACTTCAGAGGACGTACATGGTACAGAAAAATTATTTTTGTAAGGATAGAAATGAACAATAATATTTTTTAAGAGGAGAAAAATGCACTGGATAAAGGAATGGGGAAGAGGAATAGCTCCTGAGAGCCAGGAGGGCTAGCAAATCGGTTGTCCAAAATGAAAAACAATCATGCCCGCAGTCCTCAGAGATGAACCAGTCAGGCCATTTTGGCGAAGACACAGCCTTCTCTCCTTAACCAGAAATGATTTGTGGGTTTTCCTGAGGCAAAGTCTATCTGTAACAGTGAGAGCATTGACAACTGTAGCTAGAAAATGACAGCAGAAGATGAATGGTCCTCAGGTGTGAGAAGCAGCTAGCGGGAGTCTCGGCTTGTGGGAAAATGTCAGGGTCACTGTGAGCGATACTGGGTCACAGAAGGGTCACACACTGGAAGTGTGGCTTGAATGAAGGCAACACCTCTACAAGTGATCTCTGCTGCTCCCTGAGAGTGGTCATCTCTTTAAATCTAATATCAAAGTGAATCATGATGAGCTTTTGATTGACAGTCTGTAAGGTACATTTCTTAGGGGTGTGTGTGTGTGTGTGTGTGTGTGTGTGTGTGTGTGTGATTAGGGTTTACAGTGTTCCCTCCCCAATCCCCACTGTGAACTGGGAAACCTCATGAAGAATTAATATCCCATGAAGAAATAACGACATTTGCCTTACAACACTGTTGTAGTATCAGTAGATTAGAAGAGAAAAGTCTAGGTAGAATTATATATTTGGGTATGATGTAGGCAAACTTTGGGAAAGGATTCAGGCAGGATTAAGAAGACCACAAACTCTCATCCCTACTGAGCTGAACTAAAAACGCCAGTGAGCTCTGCAGATGGATGCACCAATCTGATAAAAGATACACTCTTCCCAAAGCATCTAGAGGCTTCTCTATGAAACTAGATCATTATTGGTTAGGACACATTGCTCTATACTAAAGTAAAGTATTTAATTAATGATAGATAAAGAGGTAGAACTTATTCCCAGCATTTATAGGATGACTGGTAACAGAATATGTAAAATATTGGTGAATACAGAAAATACACATATAAATCTTGACAAATTAAACAGAAAGTGATTCTCCCTGTTTCTGGTAAATATGCACTTAATAATTCTAGACTAGGATTTGCAATTCCAGTTCATCATTTCATTTGTCTATCATACTCAATGAATAAAACTTTATATAAACTACCTCTAAGAGTCAAGGCCATTGTTTCAAAAAGGCAAGAAGGTCTCAGTACATGAAAATTTCTTCTGAATCCCTGCTTATTAATACTTCATGTAACCCAATTCAAATGTAAAGTGCTTAATGATTATAATAAAAGACAAAATACTCAATAATAGAGTATTATTACTGACACTGTTTGGATTCAAAAGGGTCTGTTGCAGGGAACTGATGTTCATTTACTAGATATTTGGCATTCCAAATCATTGCATGAGGCCACAAAAGGGCCAGCAAACAGCTCACATTTACTGCTGTTAAGTGAAGATTAGAATTTCTAGAGTCAACAAAAACCTTTGTTATTCATATTTTAAGTGGTTTGTATAACCTGCATGCCTCAGCTAACTTATAAGGAAATAAAATAAGAATTGTGGAAGACTTTTTATTAAACATCTGAGAAAGGGTCAAACTTTGTGTTGAATATTTATATTAAAATAGAGTGTATTAGCAGACAAATTGCCATTGATACCTCTCAGAATACTTCACCTTCCTCTGAACACACGAAACAATGGTATTGCCACTTGCTGAAGTTTCTGGAAGTACTTTTTGGTAAATATCTTTATGAAGTATGGTAAAACAATGTGGTGAAAGCTACAGGATCGTGAAAACATTGAAGTGTGTCCTCAGAAACATCATTCACCAGACCCGGCACCATGTCCCTCTTGCCTCTTCCCCAAAGCTAAAATGACCATGAAAGCTAAACATTTTCCATTGATTCAGGATATCGAAGTAGACAGGGTAGCACAGTCAAAGACCTTCGTGGAGGAAGACTCCCAGGATTGCCTCAGAAAATGACAAGAATCATGACAAGTGTGTTTGAAGCAAGAGGGAAAATTTTGAGAGGTATAATGACAACGGATCTTTTACTGTACTAATTTTTCAGTGTGAAGATACATTGTATTTTTAATCACACCTTGTGAAAACAAGAAATAACTACACCCAAATTTTTCAAAGGCTGAAAAAAGTGCTAAGAAATTTATAACTAATAATGTATTATGTCATTTATCATTATCCACTAATAACTGGAGAAATAGTTTCTCATACCAAAAAAATGAAGGAATTCATTGACAAAAAATATATACAGTTCTTCTTCTTTTTTTTTTTTTTGTGGTACCAGGGATGGAACTCAGGACCTTGCACTTGCCAGGCAATCGCTTATTCAACTGAGCTATATCCCCAGCCCCTATACAGTTCAAGTTATTGTAAAACATCTTTTTCAGGTTCCTGCTCGATCCTGGCTGTGAGACTCGAACCTTCCTCCAGTGACAGAAGTCCACCGGCGTGCGACTTGCACCTCACTGCAGGGACAAAGGCCCACTGGCGCTGGGATCTGATCGGCAGGGTGTTTGTCCACAGTCCGGCTGTGCAACTCGGACCTCACTCCAGTGACAAAGGCCCACTGACTCCGACATCTAAGCAGGGCTCCGTTTCATGGTCCACTTGCCAGCTGGGTGACTCAGACCTTTCTCCAGTGACGGAGGCTCACCTGCGAGGACACATGAGCAGTGACACCCTTCTCCTCTGAACCAGAGACAAAGGCAGACTCACCCAGACACCTGGGAGGCGCGACATTTCCTGCCTGCGCCCCAACTGTGCAACTGGGACCTTTAACCAGAGACAAAGGCGGACTCGCTTAGACAACTGGGTGGTGGGCGTTTCACCGCCTGCCTCCTGGCTCTGCGACTAGGACCTTTCTCCAGCGACCTGCAACACCACATGAGCAGCGCAACCCTTCTCTAGTAGGCTCTGCATCTTAGAGGTGGGAAGGAAATCCAACTGGGAGGGCCTGACCCTGCTGGTGGTTGAGACCTGCAGAGTGGAATCAGCCTCAGGCTCTGGGGTCCTCGGGGTCGGGAGGAGAGCCCTGCTACACCCTGACGAGCTACCTGAGGAACGTGAAACAGAAGCCGCTGCCTAACCACCATAGGCTTCAAGGCCACACACTTCCCATCCACACACTGGACACTTGGGTACCAAAGCCCAGCACTCTCCCGCTATAGCAGCTGTGGTCTGAGCCAAGCACTCCAGCATTTGCCTGGGGTGCCTGGGCCCAGTGGTCCACAGTCTGCTACCACCCTGGGTTTAGTTTAACATCTAGGTAAATTAGGGTCCCTAGAGTCCTTAGTGAGCTGCTTGGGTAGTCAGTAGCTCAGCACTAGTCATCTGACATTCAAAATGACAAAACGAAGGGGCAAAATGCAGTCACAGAACACAACTCCATCCAGAACAAGCACAGGACACAATGACATGAGAACTAGGAAACCACATACCTGAAATTTCTGAAATGATCACATCTGAAGTAAAGAAACAACTCCATCAAGCCATAGAAGAGATTAAATCTGAAATAATCTCTCAGGCAAAAAATGAAATGAAAATAATAATGGAAGAAATGCTTCACACATACAGAGAAGAAACATAAGAGACGAGAAGATCGAAGGCAACAAATGGAAATGTTAAATGAGCAATTCAGGAATGAATTAGAACACATAAAACAGTCTCAAAAAGATTTCCAGGAAATGAAAACTGCCATTGAAAGCTTCAAAAACTGCTTGAGTGAATCTGAGGAGAGAATTTCAGATCTTGAAGATAGCCTGACAGCTAATGACTGTGAAAGGAAGGATCTCTTAAAGTCTATAAGAAATCAGGAGAAAACAATCCAACAGCTGCAAGATGAAGCAAAGAGAAATAATGTGCGAGTAATAGAAATCAGTGAAATAGCAGGAGGCAACACAAATGACATAAAAAGAATACTTGGAGAAATAATAGCAGAAAATATCCCAAGAATGGTAAAAGAAACTGATGTGCAGGTAAATGAAGCATATAGAACTCCAATGAGCCACAACCCAAATAAAACCACCCCCAGGCATATAATAGTCAAGATCCCAGATATGCAGCAAAAGAGCACAATATTAAAAGCTGCTAGAGAAAAGAAACTGATCACCTATAAAGGAAAGCCCATCTGAATCACAGCAGACTTCTAAACAGAAACCATGAAATCAAGAAGAGCTTTGAGTGAGATATTACAGATTCTCAGACAAAACAGCTTCCAACCCAGACTGATGTATCCTGAAAAACTATCCTTCAAATTCAATGGAGAAATGGAATATTTCCACGACAAAGACCAACTGACAAACTTCATGAGTGACAAACCAACATTACAAAAAGAACTGAAAGATATTCTAGACAGAAAAAAGTGACCACAATCCCGAGAACAACAATGGAAAGGAACCCTTAAGCAGAATAAGAAATTAAACCTCAAAAGTAGGAAAGAAACATCAAGTAATCAGCATGACAAGAATAAGCCAACGTGTAACAGTTATAACCATCAGTGTAAATGGCCTCAACTCACCAGCCAAAAGAAACAGACTGGCAGAGTGGATTAAGAGATAGAATCCCACAATATGCTATATACAGGAAACACACTTCACTAAAAAGGAAATCTATAGACTGAAAGTCAAAGGTTGGAAAACAATCCTCCATGCAAAAGGTTCCCAGAAAAAAGCAGGGGTAGCTGGTATGTATGCAGACAACGTAAACTTCAAACTGATAACAATCAAAAGAGACAAAGAAGGCCACTATATACTAGTTAGGGGAAAACTGTAAGAGGAAGAGATAACAATCCTAAACATGCATGCACCAAATACTGGAGCACCAAACTATGTAAAGAAATCTTAATGGACATAAAAAACCAAATGAACAATAACACTATTGTAATAGGGGACATAAATACCCCTTTGACGCAAAGAGACAGGTCAACTGGACTAAAACTCAGAAAAGATATAACAGACCAGAACCAAAGGTGTGAACAAATGGATTTAGTAGATGTTTACAGTGTTCCACCCCACAACACCAGAATACACATTTTTCTTAGCTGCACATGGGACTTTCTCTAGAATAGACCACATTCTAGCCCATAGAGCATACTTACCTAAATGCAAAAGGATTGAAATTATCCCATGCATATTATCTGACAACAGTGCAATGAAATTGGAAATTAATGACCAAGGGAATTCCAAAAGCTTTATAAATGCTTGGAAATTAGACAACAACCTCCTGAATAACCAGTGAATCACAGAGGATATTAGAGAAGAGATTGGAAAACACCTACAAACAAATGAAAATACAAGTACAACTTATAGGAATCTGTGGGATGCAGTGAAAGCAGTCCTCAGAGGGAAATTTATAGCAATGAACTCACACATAAAGTAAACAGAAAGAGAACAAATAAACAGCCTTATGTCGCACCTCAAACTTTTAGAAAAAAAAGAATAAGTCAAGCCCAAAGCTCAAAGAAGGGAGGATATTATAAAGCTTAGGGCACAAATTAATGCAACCGAGAGGAAGAAAACTCTACAAAAAATAAGCGCATCAAAAAGTTGGTTTTTTGAAAGAGTAAATAAAATTGATAAACCTCTAGCCAATCTCATCAACAAAAGAAAGGAAAGAACTCAAATTCATGCAATAAGGAACGAAAAGGATGAAATCACTACAGATCCTACAGAAATTCAAAAGATCATTAATACTACTTTGAGAATCTTTATTCCAATAGGATAGAAAACCCAGAAGAAATTGACAGATTCTTAGAAATGTACGATTTACCAAAGTTGAACCAGAAAAATATAAAAACCCTGAACAACCCAATATCAACTAACGAAATTCAAAATGTCATTAAAAACGTACTGTCAAAGAAAAGCCCAGGCCGATTGATTCACAACAGAATTTCATAAAACATTCAGCGAAGATTTAATGCCAACACTCCTCAAACACTTCAGTGAAATTGAAAGGGAAACAATTCTCCCTAACTCATTTCCGGAGGCAAGTATCATACTAATACCAAAACCAGAGAAGGACCCAACCAAGAAAGAGAACTATAGGCCAAACTCCCCAATGAACATAGATGCAAAGATACTAAATAAAATACTAGCAAATAGAATTCAGTGAATCATAAGGAAAATTATACACCATGACCAGGTTGGACTTATTCGAGGAATGCAGGGATGTTTCAATATTCGCAAATCAATTAATGTAATACACCATATCAATAAAGCCAAAGACAAAAGCCGCATGATTATCTCAATAGATGCAGAAAAAGCTTTCGATAAAGTCTAACATGTATTCATGTTGAAAACCCTAGAAAAAATAGGAATAGATGGCCTCTACCTCAATTTAATCAAAGCTATCTATGATAAACCAACAGCCAACATCATACTAAATGGACAAAAACTGAAAACTTTCACTTTAAAGACAGTAACAAGACAAGGATGTCCACTGTCACTACTACTGTTCAACATATTTCTAGATGCATTACCCAGAGCAATTAGACAAGAGAGAGAAATAAAAGGAATATGGATAGGAAAGGAAGAAGTAAAATCATCGCTATTTGCAGATGACATGATATGTTACATGGAAGACCCCAAAAACTCCACAAGAAGACTCCTTCAATTAATTGACAAATTTAGCAGAGTAGATGGATACAAAGTCAACACCCAAAAATCAATAGCATTCCTATACACAAACAAAAGCAGACTGAGAGAAAAATTAAGGAAACCATACCTTCTACAATAGCATCCAAGCAAATGAAATATTTAGGAATCAATCTAACAAAAGAGGTAAAAGATCTATTCAATGAAAACTACAGTACTCTGAAAAAAGAGATTGAAGAGGATTTTAATAAATGGAAAAACATTCCCTGCTCATTGCTAGGAAGAACCAACATTGTGAAAATGGTCATAATACCAAAATTGTTGTACAGATTCAATGCAATTCCCATTAAACTACCACCAACGTACCTCACAGATCTAGAGAAAACATGCCTTAAATTCATCTGGAACCAGAAGAGACCCAGAATAGCAAAAGCAGTTCTGGGCAACAAGGACAAGTCAGGTGGAATCACAATCCCTGACCTGAAATTATACTACAAAGCTACTGTAATAAAATCAACCTGGTACTGGCTCAAAAACAGACCTGAGGATCAATGGAACAGACTGGAATATACAGCCACAACCACAAAAACACTCAGCCACCTACTATTTGACAAAGGGGCCAAACAGGCTCACTGGAAGAAAGATAGCCTCTTCAATAAATGGTGTTGGAAAAATTGGCTTGCCACTTGCCAAAGACTGAAAATAGACCCAAGTCAATCACCAGTCACAAAACTGAAGTCAAAATGGATCACAGATCTCAATATTAAAACAAAAACACTGAATCTATTGGAAGAGAAAGTAGGTAAAAATCTTGAAGACATAGGAGTAGGCAGAGTTCATGAACAGAAATCAAACTGCAAGGGAAACACTTTAAAGAATCAATAACTCGGACATCATCTTACTGAAACGTTTTGCACATCTAAAGAAATCACCAGCAGAGTAAAAAGAAAACCCACAGATTGGGAAAAAATCCTAACTGGCTGTCCCTCGGACAAAGGCCTTCTATCTAGACCATACAAAAAATTAAAAAACATGAACCTGTCCAAATTCAAAGACCCAATCCAGAAATGGGCATCTGAGATGAATACACACTTCTCAGATAAAGAAATACCAATGGCAAATAAATATACGAGAAAATGTTCTACATCTTTAGTCATTCGAGAAATGCAAATAAAAAGAACACTGAGATTTCATCTCACCCCGGTAAGATTGACCAGCATCAAGAAACCTTCCAATAACAAGTGCTGGCGAGGCTGTGGAGAAATAGGAACTCTGCTGTGCTGCTGGCGGGAACGCAGATTAGTGAAACCACTGTGGAGGTGTGTTTGGAGATTCCTCAGCAAACTAGGTCTAGAGGTCCCACTCAACCCAGCTATCCCCCTTCTGGTTATTTTCCCAGAGGATCTGAAAACTGCATATCACTGTGATATTTGTGCACCCATGTTTATAGCAGCACAATTTGTAATAGCTAAATAAGTGGAAACAACCCAAATGTCCATCCACAGAGGGCTGGATTAAAAAACTGTGGCATTTTTACATAATGAAATATTATTCAGCTGTAAAGAAAGACAATCTATGGGCTTTTATAGGCAAATGATCACAATTAGAGACCATACTCATAAGTGAGGTAAACCAGATGTGCATGTGCAAACAGCGTATAGTATCATTAGTGTAGGAACCTGGAGGTGAGAGTATAGATCGGGAGGTATGAAGGGAGACTGTTCAAGGGTAGAGAGCAATCAGGATGAAGGAAAGGAGAGGAGAAAGAGGGGGATAGCTGTGTAGTTATGTATGTATGTGCGGGATAGCTGACATGGTTGCACTTTTGTTTTATGTCATATTGATGTGGGAAACAATCGGTGATTAGTTGTGTGATCAATCTTGTATGTCTATTTGTATTGTCCTAAGTATTCACTTTGAAGCTACCAACGTGTAATACAACAACCATTGTTGATCCCCTGCCACCTTATCTGTAGTTCAGTTTTTGTACTGTTCTTGTGCTACTGTGTGTATGTTTGTTAGTGTTTTTGTTCTTTAACTTTTAAAATAAAAAAATTCGTTTTCAGAGAAATGAAAAGTGGTACACATGAAAATCTAAGAAGAAAATAAGGAAGCCTGCTGTTTAAATAAGATTATTGATTGACGAATAAGTGAAATTAAATGTGAAGAATAAATTTAAACATATAAAAATGTTAAAAACTATATATATATATTAGTCCACCAAAAATGTATAATGTATTCACACTTCAGGAAAAGAAAATAATAGGATGCTTTCTCAACAGATGGTATAACTTTTGTACAGGGGACCTAGAGGAAATCTTGTATTGCAAAATATCCACTACACTGCCAGCCCTTAGAAAAGAACTTGGAAACGTTCGCGCAGCAATCTGAATGACCAAGGGTACACAAGCAGTAGTTTGTTGTACTTCCAAACATCTGGAAGCTAATGATCACCACTCTGAGCACCTCCTGTAATTGTAGAGGTTAAAAGTAATTTGCATTAACCACATGGTGTCTCAATAAATTTCGTACTAAAATATTAATGCAAGTCTTTCTTTTCCTGAAGTGTGTATGTATTTTTGATGAAAGCCTACATGACTCTTCAGTGCTTTAAAACATAGCTGGTTGTTGTTGTTGCTGTTGTTGTTGCTTTTGTTTTTCAGGAAGGATGTTGCTGTGTAAGTTCAGGCTGGCTTTGCTCCCACTTTGTAGCCCAGGCTGGCTTCAGACTTGCAGCAATCCTCCTGCCTCAGCCTCCCAAGTGCTGGGATTACAGGGCTGAGCCGCTACACCTCGTAAAACATAGTTGTTTAAATTACTAATATAGATCACATATTAAACAATTAAAATGAGAGTAAATGAAAAGACTAGTAATGATGAAAGTGGGAGAAAGTGAAAATAGAGACTATTTAGAAGACATTTTTACTTCACATTAAATAATACGGTGTCATTTCAAGATCTTCAAATATTAGGCTAAATTATATTATGATCTCTTACAGATCAAACAAAATTGAAAGGTGTAAGCTGTTTATATGTTAAAGAATACATTGAAATAATATAAAGTGTCCCATTCAAATAAAGCAAAGAAAGAAAGCAAAACTAGGTTACAAATATGGAAAACAAATACCATCATAGCAGACATTCGCCTTCTGTATCAACAACTATTTTAATGTTTAAAATAGGGCATGTAAAGGACAGAATTATAAGAGAGAGATTTTTAAAAATATACTGCATTGGTTATAAATAATAAAATATGACATATTGTTTCAGATAAACCATGAAAAGATAGTGAATTATATGTCGCAATGAAGATTGGAAAATAGAGGGATAATAAAATACCAAGCTTCAATCATCAAGAGAAACCTAGAATAACCATATTAAATTTATACAAATCAGACTTCTGAACAAGAAAATTATCAGGCATAAAGGGACGTACTGTATAATGATAAAAGGTAAATTCTTAGATAACTATTCGTTACTGTAAACAGTTCATGAAAGTATTTTTAAAGACAATGAGAAACAGATAGATAAATATACAAACAAGTCCTGATGGAAAATCAGGCTGAAAGACAAACATGTATTCTAGGTGGAGAATGAACCATTCATCTTTGAGTAATTGGTAGACCAATACGGCAGAAAATCAGTAAGACAAAGTTGACCTAAGTGGCACTATCAATCTACTTGATTTAATTGGCATTTATAGAATACCTCCCTCAACAATTCCTGGATATATTTTCTTCTCCAGCATGTGTAGGACACTTACCAAAAGAGATGGTGCTTTAACTATAAAAAATACTTGTGCTGCTGTTGTTATTGCTATTGTTATTTTTCTGTGATGCTGGGGATCAAACCTAGGATCTAGCATGTCAAGTGGAAATATATCTTCTTTTCCTGTGGCGGGGACAGGGTATTCCTATGCAGTTCAAGCTGGCCTTGAGCTCACTTTGTAGGCCAGGCTGACATGGAACTCACAATGATCCTCTTGCCTCAGCCTCCTGAGTGCTGGGATTAAAGGAACGCACCCCTATGCCCAGCTTATTTTAAATATAATTAAAGTAGTATATATTATATGAAGCATATTCTCTAAATGTATGGAAATTAAAGATAGTGAATGACAAAAGATGGAACAAGTCCTTAAATATTAGAATATTAAGTGGTACACTCAAATAGCTCAAAGTAGGCAACTCACAAAATATTTACTAAATACTTTAAGGTAACTAAACTTGAAAAGAACACATCAAATCCTGAAAGATATAAGGTAGGTTTCAGAAAGAAATTTATAGTGTTAAATGCTATTAAAAATAATAAAAATAAAGTTCTACACAATATGCCAAGATCCCGCTGTAGCAAACTATGGGAAAATGGACCACGGTAGTGTAAAACTCAAAGTAGGCAGAAGAAGAACCTAAAAATTAGGTCAGAATTCAATAAATTAAAATTCAGAAAGGAAGAATACTTCAATTTTGGTTGACTTTAGTAAAATCAATTAGTTCCTAATCAATTTTCCCAGGTATAAAAAATAATGAGAAAGGAATAAGACATCAACATCTAGAGTAGTAAATGGACTGTATAGTTCTGATATTGTTGACAAAGCATTAAAATTATACTAAGAAAAATTATGTGCCCACATATTTGTAATCTTACAGCAAATGGACCAGCCGCTGTAAAAGAACTGGTAAACTGAAGCAAAAAAATAAGTTTAAATCCTTTTAAATCCACTAAAGACCGTTCTCTCAATTATTAATCATTTTTTAAGAAGTACCAGACATGGATGGCTTCACTGGTGAATTTCAGCAAATATTTAAGAAGAAGGTATATCATTTATCCATACTAATTTCCTAGAAAACAGAAGTAAAGAATAGGATTTCCAACTCCTTTGATAAAACCACAATACCTTGTGACTAAAACTCATAAAGACATTTCAAGAAGCAAATTCCCAATGCATATTACTCATTACCACAGATGTAAAGATCTGCAACAAAATATTAGCAAAAAAATCCTGAAATACTCAAAACAATATCCACTGTGATCAAGTGGTTGTAACTTCAATTAAGATAACTCAAAATACAGAAGTAAAGAGACATAACCTCCTAAAATCTTTAGGCTGAATACATAACGTAACAAGAATTGTTAATTTCCTATCACTTTGTCTGCAACTCTGTATTGTTTGTATTACTCTTGTGCTATTTTATAAACGGATGTCTGTTTGATAATGTTTTCCTTCTTTTATTTTTAAAATAGCTTAAAAAACCAAATGATATTGAAAAAGCATCTGAAAAATCCCAGCACCCATTTCTGACAAAATTCTCAGCAAAGTTGGAAGAGAAATTTAATTTTGAGAAAGAACCTCTAGAAAAAAATCTCTCAGCTGGCACCAAACTTAATGCTGAGAAACAGGTACTTTTAACCCTCCTACAAAGCAAGTAAAACACGTTTTTTGTCACTGCTGTTTGCATTATACTGTTTCATATCTTGCGTAATAAGACAGAAAAAGAAATACATAGTATATAGATGAATATCAAAAATTAAATATCGTTATTTAAAGACCATGTGGGTAAACTATGAAGAAAAAAACTACCATATTGAAAATAATTTGGGGGCACAAATAAGGAAACAGTATATTATCCCAGGATGCAACAACATTTTACAAACATTTTCCTACAGGCAAGTATTATGCAATCGCAATTTTAAATTAGAAAGACAAAGTTCCAATGGGGAGAAAAGCAAGGGAGTGGGGAGGGGTAAGGAAGGGAGGGAACAGGGAAAAAAATTTAAAATGCAAGGAAAACAACGTAAACTACGTTTCATAAAGGGGGAGAGAAAGACGGACTGAAGGGAAAGGAGGAGAAAGGGGAAAAAAGAATTAAGATGAATCATGCACAGAGAGAAATTCCCTATCACAGATGCAATCCATATGTATATAAAATTGTAAGTCTTGCAGCAATAAAATTACTTTAAAGAGGATGCTTTTAGTAATTCCAAAATGAAATACATAAATATAAATCTAATCAAACAAGACAAGCATCTAAATATAGAAAGCCTCAAAAGTCTGTTAAAAGAAAGAAATTGGAATTAATGAATGAACATTTAGTGCTCATGGAAAACAAGAACCATGGTTCTTCTGCATAACACTTCTTTCCAAGTTAACCTTTTTTTTTTACCAGGAATCTATAATGTATGTACATATTGAAAATTGATCCAAGGTTTATATGAAAATCAAGGTCAAAATATTCATTCTTATCCTGGGCAGAGAGACACAATTTCAAAGGACTTGACAAACTGATGCAAGATTTCCTATAAAAATACAGTAAGGAAGACAGCAGTTGATCGGAAGAAGAACAGCTTCATATACCAACAGGAGAGAGGAGAGAGATCAGAGATAGTTCCACATAAATGAACTAGTTTTTCAGGAATAAGCAAAGAATGTTCAAAGAAGAAATGCTTCGTGCTAAAATAAACTGAACATGCACAGATGAAATCAAAAGCATCACTATACAAAATTTATATTTCTCAAAGAAATTGTCATTAGATACATAGTTGACCTAAGTGAAAATAAAATCATAACCCTGCTAGAACAAAACATAGGAAAATTATAAGTGGCCTTGTATCTGGGAAGCAGTTTAGATATGTCATCCAAAGCATAATTTATGAAAAAAAATGATAGCTGATAGGTTGGAATTTATTAAAATTAAATATTTTGCACTGTTAAAGATGCAGATAAAATGTTTTTAATTGTCTAAGAGATCTTAGGATGAAATGTAGATATGAGACAATAACCTTAATACATTATCAACACATATATATTATATATTATTTATATAATAAGAAATACATATTATATATTATTTATTATATATTACATATATATATGATTGGCTGGAGAAAATCCTGACAAGTACATTTATATACAAGTAGAACTTGTAAGAGTACAGGCAGAAACAATTTCATCCAAACACTGAAGTTTCATTAATAGAGTTGTTTTCCAAAAGAATATCTAATATGCCATGAATTTGTTTTCAGTTCAACAATTAAGTAAATAGCAAACACATAGTAGCAACATTTCTTACTGTTGCAATGGAAATTGCAGATAAACAAGGCAAAGTGGATCTAAATCTGCATGCGATAACAGATTTGAGTTGGAGACATAAATATGAACGCATATTTAGACTAATAGACAGATGGCTACTTGCAAATATATGTATATGCTTGTTTACATCCATATATTTTACATACATATGTTTGCATATATATGTTTTCATAGTCTGTTAGTAGCACCTCTAATTATAGCCCTGAGCACCACTCAGCATGCCTGGTGTCTAGATATTTGTGTCTCATCTCACTGTCTGTGACAAGTAACTAAGTCTCACTTTAGAAAGATCTCATTCTAGGATCAGTACACAGAACACAGAAGTTAAATCTGGATTGTCTTTTCCTGCCAGAAATTAGGAAGGGGCTCTCACAAGAGAAAACCAATCAAAAGCCTCTACTGAGAAGGCAAGTCAAAGGATCACAGGCATCAAGTGGAAGAAAGCTCAGTGGATAAGGCTGGTAAAATTTGTGGAAGAAAATAAATAATGAAATATTATAGTTTAATCCAAAGAAAAATTAAATGTCTATTAGTCTATGGCAATCTAAATAGAAGTTACTAGTTAAGTAAGGGGGAGATGGATGAACGAACACCTTCTCCCAGAGGCTGAGGAAGAGGGCCACCTTCTCCAGTGTGTGTGGGAATCAGTGCATCAGGTTGAAAGAGAAACAATTTGCAAATGTAATAAAGTAAATGCTGGTAATTTAATTGCTAATCACCTGTTGTACCCAAAACCAAGACCATCACAGCTACCATAAGAAAAAACAAATGATGTCAAAATAGAAATGAATAATGTATTGCAATTCTCTGACAAACTTTTAAAATGACAACAGTAGATTCCATAAGAAGTTACAGATACTGGTGAAGCAATTTTAACAATTGAAAAAAATTTCAGCAGAGAAGTAAAAGTTATATGAGCTGACTGAGTGTTATAAAGTGATGGAATAATTTGAAGTAAAAATGTACTTTATGCAATACAACAGAAATATTTCACACAATATCAAACAAAATCATATTTTTCTCAGGTTCCACAAATATGAAAGGTTTTGCAGGATATATTTTTTTGTATTTGACAAAATATCTTTGAAAATCTAAGGAAATTGAAATAATAGGAAATACATTTCCTGGCTATTACAGTATAGAGCTGGAAATCCAATCACAGGGCCAATTTTGTAAAGTTCACAAATTTGTAGAAAATAAACTGCTTCCTTTTGAGTATCCAATAGGTCAAGAAAACTTGAAAAGGACATTTAAAAGTATCTTGAGATGAAAGAAAATAGAATGTGGCATAAAAATATTTGTGTGATGTACCAAATGTAGCTGTAGTAGAAAACTTTATAGCATAATTATCTATGTAAAAAATAGGAAACATGTCAAATACACAACTTAGCATTATGGCCCAAATAAATAGAAAAAGATAACAAACTAAGGCCAGCATAAGTGGAAGAGAAGAGAAGTAAAGATCAGAGGAGAAGTAAATGAAATAGGGACTAAAAGTTAAACCAAAAATTAAAAAACACTAAGAGTTCCTTTTCAGGAATGGTAAAGTAAACACTTATCTCTACTTGGAAATAAGAGAGAAAACTCAAATTAATGAAGTCAGAGGTACAAAAGAAGACATTAGAATCAATGCCATAAAATATAAAGAATTGTAACAGTTTATTATGAATAATTTTGCACCCAAAATCTTATAATCTAGAAGAAATGGATAAATTCCTAGCCATCATGTGACCCACCAAGACCGAACCAAGAAAAAAATCTGAATAAATCAATAATGAATAAGAAAACTAAATGAGTGATAAATAGCCACTAATCAAACAAAATCAGAATTTGTTAGCTTGACTGGTGAGTTCTACGAATCATTTCAAGAGACTTGACAAAATAGGAGTATGTTTAAACTCTGCTTAGAATGCTAGCATTACTGTGATACAAAGTCAGACGCAAACTTCACAAGAAAATGTGATAAGGAACCTTCTTATACACACACACACACACACACACACACACACACACACACACACATACATATATAAGTTCTACACACACAGTGCTATATATGTATCCATATATAATGGAACCTTGTTCAGTTACAAATTCTGTCACTGTATTACTGATTTCTTTATTGGGGAGAAGCTGCTCCTAATAACACACATGTACAGGTTTGGTCCCTGTGGCGGTAGTGCTGGGAGGTATGGATGTGGGGACTCCTAACGCGTCTACTCCCCTAAGATGTGCGGCTCCTGGTAGATTCTTGTGTCAGGGGAGAAATGCTCCAAAAATGGGATTCCAACTCCGATTCAGTTATCCCTCTTCACTTCCCACCTAGCAAGATGAGCAATGATCTTTGGCAATCTGGTCAAAATATGACCCATTCTCCACAGTCCAAACAAGCAGAGCTGCCCGATATTGGCCTGGAATGTCCAAACCATGAGCCAAAATTAGCGCTATGCTAAATCATAAACAACCTGTATGAGATATTTTGTTACAGTGATACAAACCTGACTAACCCACAGGAATTTGGATGACTCTCTACAAAATTACATTGAAAAACCAGTCCACAAAAACAAATATTATATTAATGTGATAAACACATGCACAGAATGTTCGAATTTAAAGAACATATTACATTAAACCCATGTAACTGCTGATCTTCCTTAAAATGCTCCCTCTGGCTTGGAGCGCTCTCAGTCTGGTCACTTTCTGAAGCAGTTCTGCAAGTTGTCTTTTGTGAGTGTCTTTAATTGCACTGATGTTGCTGCCTCAGTGTCCTGAATTGATTCCAAATGGATATCTTCAATGGTACTTTTGACTTTAGAGGAGATTCTCCCAAAGCAAGACCCAGGGAATAGAATGGAGGAGGACATATATAACATTTTAATGAACCTGCCTTTTCACTGGATGGTATTTGGCAGTAACATTCACCATATTTTTTGCCATGACTTGTGAAGACACTCATGAAAGAGAACTTCTAGTTATACTTCAGAAAATGGGGAAAACAATGGGATACGTGGGTTTGAAAAGAGGGGGATTAATGGAAATGTGTCTTTTACTATAATAAATATGATTTCCTATGTATTTCACTCACCATGTTGTATGATTCCACTTTTGTAACATTTTTGAATTAGTAACATCTGAAAAGTGAAGGACAGCTTAGTAGGAAGAGATTAGAGATAAAGGTTTAGACTGATTATGAACATAAAATTCCAGTAAGTGTGATGCTTGATGGTTTGAGATTTTCAAGAATCTGACATAGACCACTCCATGTGGCTGGCTATAGGGTGAATGGTCACAGTTTTTTGTTGTTTAGTAATCTGTAATGATCTTCTTCAGTGGACCCTTAATAAGTCACTTAAAAACCATTCTGAAATCTCTTCTGAGGAATTTAAACACAGAAGTAAGCAGTTCAGTGTACACTTCTCTAAGTTCAAGAACTCACAAAGTGGGCAATGCTTCAACGGGATGTGAGTTTTTATGGCTCTGAAAGCAAGTAAATTTACATTTCTGAAAATCCTATTTCTTCCTTTTAATGTAACAGTGAACATGATTCTTTGTTGCTTACTACTCTATTCTTATGTGGTTTTAAAATTTGGGTTAGTTATTTTTTAGAGTTTAATCTTTAGAGGGCCTTGCTTCTAAGTAAATTTTTTCACCAAAATCTCTAACAGCAAGATGGCACATTAACAATTTGAGTTTGTCTTAGCTTAGCTGTCTACTTAAATTTTTAAAGTTATCAGCCTAGTTACCTGGAACTTTTGCCTATGAGTAACATGTTGAAATTGAGTAATATGAAATGTTACTGAATGAGTAACATGAAAAAATAATCATGACAATATCCATAGTGGGATATTGCTCTAATTTATCATCTACTGAAGCCATCTGACATCGACAACACCACTTTGGAACCACCTGTGCTATGCCGAGAGTGCTGTACTAGATGTGCAAATACTGAGCAGCATATCACTGCATGGCTCTGTGTGCTAGAGGCAGACCAAATCTAATTGGCTGTGTCACCAACATACATCTGTTTTACTTGTTTCCAGGGAATTTGTGTCTGTATTTACCTAGTAGACAATCTGTTTATTTGCAAAGAAAAAAAAATTAGAAGAAATGTCACAGATTGTTGGAAATATGTCATGGATGCCAACTCCTGTCTGCATGCGAGTCAGAAAGTGTCTATAAGCTTCACAAAACTTTACAGTCAAGACAGGAAAAGAAATGTCAACAGCTCCCATCCAGAGGATGAGCTACTGCATTCCTCCTGATCCAAGCCGTAAATGAACTAGGGCAGAAGACTGCAGGAAGACTCGATTTCCTGCTCAGTGGCACTAGTTTAAGTAGGTATATGTTGTTAATGGATTCATATTATTCTTTAAATCACACATTATTAATAACTTGAGAAAGTTTAGATTTTAGCACAAACAACTAAGACTAAATGAGGTAAATAAAATAATAGCTATAAAAATAATTTTGTTTTGTAATGAGAATATACTTTGCTATATACTGATATATGTCCTTACACTAATCTTTACTGGATCAATTCTATGCATTATTAATAAATGAGAAAATTATTGTGAAATTTAAAAATTATTTTAAATATCTTTGAAATCAGTGTGAGAAATCAGTGAACTTTCTAAGAGAGAATCTAAGGGTTAAATTTATTTCTAATTAATACAGAAATTAATGGTAGTAGACAACATAGGAGAGAGAAATCTACTCACCCACCTAGATGTATGCGTATATACATAACTATGTATATAAGTATTTATGAGCATACATATGTGAGTATATATATGTTTGATATAAACCAAAATAAATTATAAGTTATTCATTGCATGTGGAATTATAAATATAATAGTCTAGGGCTGGGGATATAGCTCAGTGGAATAAGTGCCTGCCAGGCAGGAGCATGGTCCTGAATTCGATTCCCAGTACTGCAAAAAAAAGTCTAAATTTTGATGTTGAGAATTTATTTAATAACAGTGTACTAAAGAGGACAATTTAAAATTGACTGTCATTTAATGATTTAAAGTTAGAAGATCTCATGTGAAAATTATGAGAGAGAAGAGAAACAGGAGAAGAAAGAATTAAAATGTTATGCAGAAGCACGCACTCCTCACAGTGCTCATATGGATACATACACGAGGTCCACAGCTCCAAGCGTTCTTAAAGTTTGGAGAAAGGTGGAGAAGAACAGGATAGAGTGATGAGGATTTGAAAAATTCAACCCACCTTTACAGGGATTAAAGTCCCACAAGACAACAGTGAGAGGAGTGTGGGCACATTTTACCAAGTATGGAAAAGGATTGTCTCCAGGGAGCCTCTAGGAAGAAATACAGCTCTGGAAACAGAGTGGATTTTACTCCACTGATACATGTTTCAGACTTCCAAATGTCAGGAATATAAATTAATAAACGTGTTATTTTTGTCCCTAAACTTGTAAATATCTATAGCAGAAAAGAAGTAAATCTGCCAATACTTGAGTGATGTCTCTGTCATTGATTTCTGAAAATTTTATGATCATGTTTTGTAGATACGTCTTCTCCTACCTCTCCCTTTTTGTAATGCGTGATCACTTTTATGCTGTTGAGCTTGTGTGCTCAAATACCAAGGTGCAGTGATGGAAGAGGTTTAAAAGGAAGACAAAAGCTGGACCGGTCGCAATGTCCAAACAGCTTCTTACCACTGTCTAACTTGGCTTTTCTAACACTGTGATGTCCGTCCGCACGCTTGGGTGAAGATGCTATATCTGTATCCTTCACTAGAATCCCAGCAATTTTGTTATGGTGTAACAGGGAAGAGAAGACAGCTGTGGAATATTGTAGAGTTGAAGGTCAGGGAATCCTTGCGTTATGTAAATATTCCCCCGGGAAACTGGGAAAGCCCAACCCAGGTTGAAGGCACTGCTGAGGCACACAAGAGTGATGAGTGAGCTGGAAGAAGCCTTTGGTTTGGGCCCCTTTCTTCTTAATCGGAGAACATGTGTTTCTCACTAGTGCTCGCGGGTGATGTAGGAGAAATAGCACGATATTTTGGGTTGTCATAGACAAGTGGAAAGAGACCGCCATTCCATTTTCTTGATGTGTTTAGAATGAAATTAAAGGTAAACAATATTGGGAATGCACCCAGGATGAATGCATTGCAAACCTTACCTCATGAAGTTTTCTTGCTTTTGGAGATAGACAAATCTCCAGAAATAAGAAATGTAATATTTTAGATAAAATATGGATATGGATATATATATATATAATTTTAATATATTTATATATATATATAATTCTGATAAATCTTGATTCACGTACAAATTGTCAACAAATTTTTGTTGTTTTCATTTACTATGAATAGGGGATCCAAGGAGAAACATTATATCAGAGGCTTTCACTGACAAGTGACTGTCCCAGTGTGAACCCAGTGAACCTCAGAAACTGGTCGACCAGGTGCAGGTGCAGTTGGATTCCTTCAGACTTTATCTGTTACATCCATATGCGACAAGAGACTAGAAGTTTAAACACACTAAGCTTTGAAAACTTCCCGTGATAACTACAGTATTTTTCACTACTACAGTTGAATTTCATAACAAGAACAAAAGTTGCAAAAAGCACCATCCTTACATAGTAAGGTGCATCTTGAAACGAGCTTATGTTAACAATGGTTGAAACATACTTACTAATAATATTTTTTTTCCAGCAACCATGCTTTCTAACCAAGGTGGTAGCAAAATATATTACAACAAGGGCCTGCAAATATGATGATAAATCTATGCTCATGCCAGTCCTAGTACAAACATAATTTGCTCTGATATCAGAGACAGTGACAGTTAGTTAAGGTCAGTCACTTTGCATCTGCTGTCTTTCAGTTAAGAAGCGGTGTGAGTCTGTCCTCAAAACAGAATGACTCATCCTGTCTTTTGTGATGTGGGGATCACTTGTCAGTGAACTACAGCAATACACACAAAAACTGAATAATCAACAGAAACTTAGAAATTTGCTCTTTATAGCTATACCTAGGTCCTTGACCTGATCAGGAGACATAAAGCTGATGTAGAGGAACACTAGTAATATTTTAAAAATGAAACATTGTGATATTAAAATGCACCTTACGGAATCAGACATTTGTAGGCACAAACTTTGTTCCGTGAGACTCTGTGGGCTTGCTGATTTCCCACGCAGAATATGGTCTCAATAATCAATTGCAGTAAAAACGTCTGAAGCGACCATTCAGCAGGCTCAGATGTGAGTGAATCACATGTAGTTTTCTCAAATGCAAGACTTAGGGATAAATGCATTTGAAAATTGTGCAATAGTAACAGAGCATTTTTTGAGGTTCTACAATAGGCTAAGTGTGCTGTTGTAGGCTAACCTTGCTCACGCACACTCACCCAAACCTAACTGATCCTCCCTATCTCCTTCACTGTATGTGACATGGTGCTATCTTTATACCTAGTCCTTGTTCAAATCAAGGAACTAAGTTCCAAAATGGTGCCAGCATAGAGAATTATTACTCTAAATCAGGTCCAAAGTACTCAGCAATCCAGGCACTGGACCCATACAGCCAGGAGAGAAGAAAGCCTGGCTGCTGCTCTACCTGACAGCAGACCTGGGCATCATCCATGTTGTGCTGATTTTAGGTGCATGCAGAATGCAGGAGTTCTGAGATTAAGAAGGCTTTTGGCTAGATTTCAAAATGCCTGGGAGGCCAGGAAGTGTGGGTTTGAAAGGGCAGTGGGTGAATCTGTAAGTGTGAAGCAAATCATGCTTTGGAGAACTCAGAAAGTTGGAAAAGCCGGAACATGAACTGTCTAAAGAAAGTTGCAAGGAGGGAGCAAAAGAGACCTAAGAGAGAAACCATGGGAGCTGTAACCATCAGAGGTGCCATAGGGGTGGAGTTACACAAGCACTTTGGAGCTCACAGTGCACCACACACTGCTTTAGATGCTGGACATGGAACTATAAGATTTAATGTTTGCCCTGCTGGATTTTGGACTTGCTTTGGTCCCATTCCTTTGAACCTCCCCCCCCCCCATTTGCACCTTTTGGAGTGGTAATATTTACCTCATGCCATTGAATGTTGGAAGTGTTTAACTTTTCATTTGCACAGGGGCTCACAGCTAAGAGTTTCCTTTAGATTTTGGAGGAGATTTGAAACTTGACTTTTCAGAAATGCTGAAACTGTTAGGACTTTGGCAACTCTTAGAGATGGACTAAAATGTCTTTTGCGTACAGGATGTTCGTGAGTCTTTGGGGCACCAGTGGTGGAATGTTATGGTTTGTGTCTGGACGCTCCCCCAAAGCCTCATGCAGTCATGGGCCTTCTAGAGTTTGTGACTGATTCATATGCCAATGCTGGGATTATGCGTGTGAGTGCTACAGCCTCCCTGGGGTGGGCAGCCTGCGTACACTGTAAGACAGGGAAAGAGGCTCTTGCTATGGCCCCTCCCTTTTTGCTCTTGCTGCTTTTGCTGTTTTCCACTGCCAGGAACTATTGCCCTCTGCCATGTGCCACCCTGCCTTGGAGCCAGTTGAGTATGGGCTGAAACCTCCACAAACTGTAAGCTAAATAAACCTTTCCATCCTTAATTTTAGGTGTCAGATATTTTGTCTCAGCAATGAGAGAAAAGTAACCAAGACAGAATTCTTAAATATTTAAAAGAAATTAGGTACCCTCTGGATTTTGTGTATTCAAACATTACTGACAAAGTTTTATGATTTATAATAAACAAAAATGGAAAAGAATCACTCAGAGCATCAATGTAACACTAGTAACAATGTATTATAAATAATTTTGAAATTCACAGAAGTCCAGTCTTTAGTGTATTGCTCAAAAGGAAATTTTATTACTCTAAGTAATCCTCAAGGCAGATTTATTGCTGGAAGAAATGTTAACCAATCTGAATCTCTCTACCACTTCCAGTCTTTGCTTCTATATTCTTAATGGTGTTCTCTTACAGACTCTGTTTCGTGGCTGGGTCCAACTGTTGCACAATTGTCCAAGTGATCTTGGGAAGAGTGATGAGCCTGGGCCAATCATTCCCTGCTCACACTAATTCTTGGGTCCCTGTTTACTATGACTGGAATTATTAGCTCTGTCACTCAAGGGAGAAACAATTGTTTAGTTTGATTGATCTTGGGAAACATCATTCTTGTTGTGTTCTTTGGATCTTTCTTCATATATGGCTTTAGGTTATCCACTAACTTTAGCATGAAATAATACATTTATTTTCTTTTCCTTTTCAGAATCTGGCACTTTATATGATTGCTCTTCTCAGTTGTCCTGAATCAATATAAACCTCTTTTTAATCAAAGTCTTTCTCATTTGAATATTCTGAAAAATTTTGCAAGAAAACCAGTATTCTGATAATTATTTTTCTAAATACTGCTTCATATTTTCAGATATTCTTGTTATGTTCCTGATTGTCAAATAACTAAAAAAAACTATCCAGATAAATCATAACCAGTTACAATTTGATGAAAAGAAATCAGTAAAAACTCCACTGGCAAGGAGGAGTCAAACCCTTCCTGTAACTTTTACAATATGCTACATGAAGTACTACAGTGGATTTCTCTTTGTGTTCCAGTCACACTTTTCTTGAACCATGCACTCAAAGTTCTACAAAAGTCCTTCTACAGTTAAGACTCTTGGAAAGGCAGTGTAGCATTTGCATGGGGTGAGTGTAAGACAACTGAAGTTTCAATAATTTTCGCAGATGTGGTACGTATCTAAGTCCAGACCCACTAACGGGCTTCCTTGGCTCAGGCTGCTGTAACAAAACAGTAGGCTGGGTGGCCCTAAGAATAGGAGTAAGTTTCTTATTATGTTGAGATCAAGCTCCAAGCCTGTTGAACCACAGCAGATGACTTCCATCCATGCTGGGGCAGGGCAATCCTTGTGATCTCTTCTCTTGAGGGTATTGACATCCTGAGGAGTGCCCACCTCCATTATCTCATCTAAACCTAATTTTCTCCAGAAGGCTGTGTGTTCAAACCCAATTACTGGATTTTAAGACTTCAGCATATGAATGGTGGGAAGACACATTTCACTTCACAGCAGAATGAATACCCAATCCTTGGTTCAAGGGAATACCTGGTTCAGTGAGGCTACATTTCCTAGCAGAACCCTGAGCACTGCTTTGCATATGTTGCATATGGCCTCCTTGAGAAAGGCTTGGTACCAACGGGTACCAATTCTGGACCTTTCTGCATGTTTGCCTTTAGGTTGTTCACTAACTTTAGCACGAAGTAATACATTTAGTTTCTTTTTCTTTGCAGAATCTGGCACCTTATATGATTGTTACTCTCACCTGAAGACCCTTAAAAAAATTTCTATGTAAAAATATAAAGTAAATACTGAAGAAACGTAAAGAAATGAACGAAAACCTCCAGCCAAACATGTTGGACGCTATACAATGTATGCACTCCAGATTCCCATTGTGAGGCTCAAGATGTGACCTGATGTGGCTGCTTCTTTCCTAGTGGTAATTGGAACATGATTGAAAGTCATCACCTTCTTCATCTATAAAACTGTTAATAATATTAATACCTATGAAAGAAAATTTGTTTTAGGAGTACATATCGTGGAATAGAGGGATTAATATACTTTTTGTACAAGTACTACCTGAATGTGAGTGATTTGAAGGTTTCTTTTAAAATTCAGTTAATCCTGCCTATAATATCTAAAGTCATCTCAGTGCTCATGTAAGTTAGTGACAAAATTGACCATACTCTTGCTGAGCCAGAGGCCTGCATCCTCTCCTCTCTCTGGGCTTTTCCCTCTCATCATCTGTGCAAGTGCTTACCCGCGCTTCCAGTGGAAACTCAGAAGCAATCTTCTCATTCCATTAAATTGTCTCTTGAGAAAGGTCTACAACCTTATGGCCTTTTACTGATAGATATTTTAACAAAACAATAATAACATATTGGAATCTTTCCATTTATTGCTTGTTTCTCACATGGACGTATAAGTAAATGTTAGTATATAAATAGTATAGTATAAGTATTTAGTATTAGTATTAATATTTATGTAGTATTATAGTACATAAAATGTTAGTATATAAATAAATATTAGTATAGATTTGTTGAAGTAGTTGAAACAAACTCTGTGAATTTTTGGGGAAAATGAAATGTGGTCCATTCCCTTATTCTATATGGCAGAGTGACATTTGTGTGTGTGGCAAAGAAGGGGTGAAGAATTTTTCCTAAAAGTAGATGGGTCCTGATGGAAAAGTGTTTTGGAGAAGTCTGATGTGGTAATGATCTACCTAATTTTATGCTGATTATGACTATAATGTGCTCCTAAAATATTCAACAAAGTCCAAAAGTTTTCAATAAATACATTCACTAGCCTCCTAAGCCTCTTTGTTTCTTTGATTTCTTGTAAGAGGCATAGTGACACTTTCTTTGACTTGATTAGTTATTTCCCATAGCAACTCCTTCAGAGGTAAACGAGTTCAAAAATTATGAAGTGAGCAGAGAGAGAAAAAGAAGTAGGGAAAGAAGGAAGCTTTGAGCTCATACAACATCAACATTTGAATGGTTCAACGTTAGCTCCATTGGAGTACCGTTAATTTTTTAACTTAAATAGTTTTTATTAACTTTATGTAAGAGATTGGAAGTGTCTTTTCTTTTCCTATGACATATGGGAAACTGTATGAGCTGCACCCCTTGCAGATTTGGTAACAAATTAAAAGTTTTGTTTATATTATTCACTGGTGCAATGGAACTATGGAACGGCTTGACAAATGTTAAGGTTAAATAAAGTCCATATTTATAAAGATAAAGACCTCCTAAGCACCAAAATGCAATACTTAATTTCGTTAAATTAGCTACACTATTTATGCATATTTAAAATACTAATGTATTCAGACTATAATATGTTTTGGGTTTTAGTATATTTAAATATATACCTCTTCTGTAAAATGTATCATATCTATATAATTAATACATTACTGGTTTCAGAAAGATTTTAAGAAATTCCAGCAATTTCTTATCAACACAGTCCTCACCTTTATTCTTTTATTTTCTAGCATCTAAGTTATATATAAAAGACATAATTATGTTATTTTACAACACATTATAGCTAATGATCCCTGCTAAAGGATTTGCTTCTGGTCACAAACAACCTAGTCTGGACATCATTAAATATATACTTGTGGTCTTACATATTATATTGCAAGAATATTGCAGTGAAATTTAAATTCTACATTTATTTCTTCTGTCTTTGTGGTCCTGTATAAGTTGGAAATAACTCTGCTGAGAAAGCCCAAGGTAGAATGCAAATGTTTGCAAAGTGTATCTTCAAAACCAGTGACCATCTGTGAACTGTGGGGAAGTATTTTATACTAGGAACAGCTATTCTCTGGGGTGCCTAGTATGAAAAACTCAGTGACCTCTAAGTTGCAACTCAAATGATCAAGCTATTCTTGTGAACAAACACTTCTGATTATTGTCCAAAATACCAAGAGTTTAATTTCTGTTTTGACAATGACTTTACATTTTTTGACTAGTTGTTACTGTGTTGTTTTAAAAAGGTGGACAAAAGTTAGAAATCTAGAACTGTTTATTTCACTTATGAGTATGGTCTCTAGTTGCATCCATTTACCTATACAAGCCTGGAGTTTATCTTTTTGATAGCCAAATAATATACCATTATATAAAAATGCATCTTTTTTTAATCCCTTCCTCAACTGATAGGTGTTTGGGTTGTTTCTAAGATTTAGCTATCACAAATTGTGCTGTTATAAACATGAGTTCACATATATTGCTGTCGTATGATGTTTGCGGTTCTTCTGAAAAAATATCCACAAGGAGAATAATTGTTAAGTCGGACCTCCAATCCTAGTTTTGTGAGGTACTTCCACACTCATTTCCAGAGTGTTTTCACCAATCTACTGCCAACAGCAGTGGAGAAGTGTTCCTTTATCCGCACAGTTTCTCCAACATCTGTGAGTTTTGCATGCATATATCTGGTAATCTGAACAATTTATGTGAAGACAACAATATGCAGTAAACAACCATTGGTGAATTCCTACTATTCTGTCTAATGCAACTCTGTATCATCTCTAATATTCTTTAAATTATTATTTTCTTATTCTCTGTAATAATTTGATCAATTTTCCAATCTTACATCTGGTAATCTGAACAACTTTGTTGAAGATAACAATATGTAATATAACAACCACTGTTAAACCCTATCATTTGATTTGAAATCCCATATCCTTTTAAATGTCTTTGTTTTGTTTGCATTTTGCTGCTGTTCCTTTTTTACTGTTGTCTTTAAAATTAAAATAAGAAAGAGTAATAGTAAACCAATATATTTGCAAATGTTGCTTTGTATCATTATGCTAAGTAGCAGATAAACAATTATAAAAATTAAGTAGGAAAAACTTTAAAAATGAAATCTAGAGCTTTTATTATTTCTACATGCAACAAACACAGAAGTTAACCAATTAGAAAAAAGGAGTGGGAAAAAGCAGATAAGAAATGAATAAAATATTTCAGAAATATTGTGCTAATTAACTTTGTGAATTAGACTCGATCAATGGACACAAAGTGAAGGTTGTAGTTAGAACAACTCAGTGAAATTCTTCAGGCTATTTGTGCATTAAAGTGTCCTACTGTCCATATTAAACTCTGGGATTGATATCACTCTCATTTATATTTTATTCCGTAGTTGCCATCTGACAGGCATAGATTGGGGAATCATAGCTCAGCACCAGGTGAACAGTTCCTCTCTGCACTCAATGGCTTTCAAAAAACCAGTGTTCCCTCATCTAAGAGTCAAAACAAAATGTAGGCAAGCATAGGCATTTCTTCTAAACATCATTACAAAGTAACAAAAAAGTGACAAGTCATAATTTGTGTAATTTTGCTGTGTAATTTTGCTATAGAAATAATTACTTTCCCTTCTTTCTGAGTTCTCAGAGCATCATAGAAAAACAGCATAAACAGCACTTCAAATGAACAGAGTTAATTTGCCATACAAATTGCATCAAACCCACGATACAAAGTATTCTATCCAGACATGGGTAATAAACTGATGCAATCTGAGAACAGACAGCTCAAATACTTGAAGTTTACTTTTTCTCATGAAAGTGGTACTTTTTTGATTAAAATTCATAGCGTTTCAAAAATGCATTAACATTTAAAAATATTAAGAATTTATTTTTGAGTGAAATCTCCCCTTGTAATTTGCTAGATTAGTTTGGATAAGAAAATTAGAGTTGGATTTGACGACATATGTCTATAATTCCACTACTCTACAAGGAACTGCTGAGTAGTTCCCAAATTTGAAGCCAGCCGGGGCCATTTACTGGATTCGAAAAACAGGGGAAATGGAGTGAAAAGGCAGAGGATGTAGCTCAGAAGTAGAACACCTGTGGATTTCGTCACCAGAAAAAAAAAAGAAAAGGAACTAGAAACAGGCATTATCCAAGTCTCACACATTCTAGTGAATAGCAAAATTAGAACAAAGGGAACATTGTATTTTCAATACCTCTTTTTCCTCTGTCTCATCTCCCTGTTCTCTCCTTCCTCTCAGCAGAATTTTTTAAAACACTCAGAAAGTGAGTGCTGTCAATCCCTGTAGGTATCTCTCTCCATCAGTCCCTGAGATCACCTTGACATACTTCTTCTCAGACTAAGCGTTGGTCCAGATTTTCAGAGAATTTGATCTCAGGTATCTAATTAGATCTGTTTGTAGGTTTTATGTTAAAGAGTATTTCAAAATCATTAATTTTAGGTAAGATTTTATCACAAGGAACAGTTACTGGGGAAGTGACCACCTTCAGAGTGAGCACACAGAAGTACCCCTGGGATAGACCGAAAGGTGTCCTGAAAGCTGTCCGGTTATTTTAGGAAGTGCTTTGGCTGGGTATCAGAGCAAAACACACCCGTGGAACTGTCAAGTGGTGGAGGATGTATAGAAATTTTGGATGACAGAGCACCAGTGTAGACATGAATTCCAGCAGACTTCTCTTCATTGACTAGGAAATTAAAAATATGCATTTGTAAAATTCAACCTATGTTGTTTCCTTGGCCAAAAGCTAAGATTTTGTTGTTTTTCTTTCTGTAACACTGTAAAATAAAAAAAAATTAATTTGGACCCATTTCAACAAGAAGTTCACATGTGATAATGATCTGAATATTTAAAAAATAATCGTAATGCTGGAATGTCTCATTTGGGAATAATTTTTTTCAAAATCAATATTGACAGTGAGAGGTAAAGAAAAATAAAAACAACTTATTGAACAATTGGGAGATGTGACTCAGGGCAACTTGGATTACACTGTTGAAAAGGCTACAATTCAGGGGTGCAAACTAATAAAAAAGTGCTGCATAAGGGGATAATAAGTAAATTTTATTCCTCAAGTATTTAAGAAGTCATTTAAATACAAACATACAAGTGAGTAAGGCAGTAACAAGTGAGCTAATTCAAATTTGACAAATGCTACCACATTTTAAAAGTTATGACTTTCCTCTAGTATGCTACACTCCCTGTAAGAGTAGATTTACTGTTAAAGAACATAGGAAATTTCTGGTTCAGAACACATCTCATTACCCACCTGCTGTTCTTCCCATAACTTTAATCCGGTAATAACAACACCACCTGGTACATATTATTTGGATATTAGGGAATGTAAATTGCTTATCCCTTAGATTTTATGTTTTCAATTCAAAACCCACTGCCACTTAATCAGTTGAGGACATATATCAGGGTATGCGAAAGTGTCTTCTTTGTCAGTATTTATTTTGAGACTCCATTATATAATCTAGAATCATTTATAGTCTTGTTGACAATTAACTATTCATAAATAATAGTAGATTGAGACAGCTTTCAAAAAGCTAGAAATTTTATCATTCCTCATGGCTTTACAGTATCTGAAATTTGCTTTTGTTGTTTCTGTAACATTAAGTTGAAATATGGTATATTCATTGACAATTAGATCAAAGCAACAACTCAACTGTCACTGGGAGTGTATGTATGTATATACCAAGGGGCAGGACATTGAAAAAGAACTAGAGTCAAGAATTTTGCAGCATTAGTTTAAATGAACATTGCACTTAGTGAGGCAGAGGTTTCCATTTAATATAATAAACATAAAACCACTTTTATTCTTTTCCCAAATAAATCTGCTATAAGCAGGAACACTTTTTATCAATTCAGTTACTTAAAATACAGAGTCCGCCAAAAGAATCTATACACTTTAGCAGTTTTCAGTAGTAAATAAACACCAAAAACTCCTGGCCACCACTTGAGCACCCGCTGTCATTGAAGAGGCCAAAGATAACTTGTATTAATTTCATGATATCTCTATAAATCCAGTATTAAAATATTCGTACAGTATAAACTTCTCCCTTTGCTGATGTGTATGGCTCCTGGCGGACTCTGTACATTGAAACTTCCCTGAAAAGGCAGCTCATGGGCAGCTGTACCTTTCTCCGGGGTGAGAAGCGATGCGTAACCATCTGATACTGGGCTTCTTCTGTAGTAAAAGTTCCGCTCCTTTGAACAACAGCTTTGCTAAATTTCGGAACCGTTTATTGAATGTCATCTTTCTCTTTTGTAAACTTCTAAGAGATGAATGTTAAACTTTGGTGATACAGAGATATATGAATTTCCTCTTTAGTACTGGTAGATTTATATGTAACTCTAAAATGCTTTTAAGTACATTTTATACCTGTGCATACCACGATACTACAAGATAGCTATACATCTGGACTAATTGATTATTCTGTGTATTAAATGTCTCTATTTCTGATAATAATTCAGTATTTTATGGTTATATAGACAGCAATATTAGCAGTATTATGGATTCTGTATTTTCTACAAATTTATATGTAACCTGATTTTAATGAAGTTCGTGTAATGTAATGATATGTAAGTAAAACTTTTATAGTCATTTTGACCGTATTTGAATTTTATTGGATACCTGATTCTCTTTCTATTGTTAATGCAGCTTTGTATGTGTCTTCTCCCAAACTGGGCTGGTGACTTTTTATCCTTCCCTTTCTCCTTTTTCTCCTGTTTTGTCCTGCTGAAGTATTTTAAAACTCAATTTTACCTTTTTTAGAGAACTTTTAAGTTACACCATGCAGTCTTACCTTACCTCCCTTAACATGACACTGCTAGACATATGGTATTTAAAGCACACAAACCTCTGTACACATTTTTAGAGAGAGAGGGAGAGTGAAGGAAAGGTAGGAAAAAAAAGCATCAGCATATCTTATGCACAGGTACTGATTTCCTGTGATGAGTGTGATCATTATGTACACCTAAAACATACCAATAAACTTAACTAAAAGTGCAGGGATAGTTTTCCAGGTAAATCCTTCTTATTATAATATGTCAAGCGTTTTTTGTTTTTAATATTAATTTTTATTAGTACCTGTTAGCAAATATCATCATTACATCTGTCTTGGAAATTTGGCACAAGCACACACCAGAACTTAATTACGTTCCCTTCCACTTCTTCGCCTCTCCCTCTCATCTCCCTCCACCACATTTTTGATTAGCATAAATTGGTGAATTCCAAAACTCATTTTGCTTTTATCTTTAAACAACTGTATTTGTGAAATGCTTCTTAAATTGTAAAATTAACATGTGTGTCTGGAAAATTTTACCATTTCCACCATTCTCCAATCATTTGTGTAGATCTGAGTTTCTACTGGTGTTCTACTAGTCTAAATAACATCTTTTAAATGTTTTGTAATAGATGTCACATATTTACTGATGAAAAATATTCTAAATTTTTGTTAACAATTTGCTAACTGGCTTTCCTTTTGATAGACTGCTGTTTCTAATTGAGGGATTCAGCCTGAGACCATTCTGCAGCATTTCAAAGATGTCGTCCCGTTCTCCTTACTTACTTATAGAATACTGTATGAATTTCAGGAATTTTTGTAAATATTCAACAGTTTAAACTGGTGGCATTTCTTTATAGTTTTCTTTTTATTAAGCTTAATTTTTCTGTAAGATGCTATTTTTCATCTAATGTGGACAATTTTCAGGCTTCCTTCTTTCCTTGTCTTTTTTTGAGTTTTTCCTGTACTTTTCCTCAACATCTCAACATCTGCAACGTTTCCATGTGGACTTCATTATATAGATACCATATATATTTACATATATAGTATATTTATATATTCATATATGTACAGCATATATATTTAATAGTTACAAAGGTATTAACTTTTATTTCCCTAATCCCCTCCCCTGCTCTGTTCACTAAGATTCTGTGAATTCTCTTCAATCCTTTAGCTTTTCTTCCAAATACATATTACTTATTTACTTCTTGTTGCACTGCCTGAATTCTGTTGCACTGAAATCAAACAAAACTCTTCTCTGATGGTATATAACGTACTGTTAAAGCTGCCCAGTCTTTATTTAGTTTAAAATACTAAATATTTTAAGGTGGGAAAATAGGTTTCTTTTTATATATTCTTTTATAACTAATATTCAATGTACTTTATTTGTTGTGCTCACTTTTAAACATATTTATTATATCTAATTTGATATATTTTTCTAGTTCTATCATTTCTAAAGTATCTGCACATGTTCAAACATTGTTAGAAAGTTTTTGATAATTACGTACCACATATAGACCTTTGAATATCTCCAGTAATGACCTATTGTGTTCAGAGTTTGCTACCAGATATTTTGTTTCACACTAAGAACCAAAGGAAATCCTGTGCAGATTTCTGTCATTTTCTTCTATCTTTCCAGAGTATTTCCAGAAATTACCAACCCCAATTGATATTCTTTGCTTTGTATGTCTGGCAAAATCTCTACTGTTCTTAAACCTGCATTGCACGGGCCTCAGAAGTCTGGGTTATTCTTGCGGCCCTCTTTATTTTACTTTTCTCAGAGTCTCCCTTGCTGTGCTTATGCCGGAAACAGTTTCAGTCCAGTCTTTCATTAAAGGAAATCCATTTTAGTAAGAGTGTCTAATTCATGTGCAAACAAGTCACAGCATTTGTATTGTGTTTTTCAATATAATTCAATGTAATGACTCTGGATTAACTATATAAAATACACTTGCCCCTATCATTTACCCTTTTGCTAGTGTACTTGTTATAATACTTCAATCCAAAACATTATATGGTCATTTAGTAGAATGTACAATGCTGTTATCCATCATCTCCAGGCTTATCAAGTCATCTAGCTACCTCTCTATGTCACATAGGCAACAGAGAAAAATGGACATAATTTTTACAATAAATGTGAATGCACTGATTTACATTTATTGAAATGTCTACTCCCAGATGAGTTAATAAACTTCTCCAGAATCTTAGAAAAATTTCTTGGGGCACATAAATAAATCTTCAACAATTAATCATGGAGACTGTGTGGTGTTTCTTTTTTATTAAGTTTACTGGTGCATTTTAGCAAGACATAATGATCACATTCATCATCAGGACTTCGCACCTGTAATGAAATATCATGATTACTCTTTCACTCATTTGCCTTCCCTCCCTTCAACTCGTCTGCTTCTCCTTGTGTACAAAGCTTTGTTTCCATTTCATTCTTCTCTTTTCAATATTTTCACTTCCTTCCTTGTTTTCCTCCTCTTCCCTACCTAGTTCCCCTTTCCTTTTGAACAATGTCTTCCTATTTCACAATATTTAATATACATTTTGATCCTTACTTATACTTTCAGTTTCTCACACCAGAAAGACAATGTAATATTTACACGTGTCTGATTTATTTCACTTAAGAGTGTAGTCTCAAGGTGCAAACCTTTAGCTAGAACTATCTCAATTTTATCCTTCTTTATGTCTGAGTAGTACTCCACTGTGTAAAAACACACACCTCTTTTATCCACTCATTGGTTGATGGACATTTGGGATGTTCCCAGGATTTAGCTATTACAAACTGTACCCTCATAAATATGGGTATGCATACAGTCCTGTGGTGTGAGGCTTTTAATTATTTAGGGGAAGATACCAAGAAGGGGAATAGCTGGAGCAAATAGGACCCCAAATCCTAATTTCTTGAGGAATCTCCACAATGATTCCCACAGTGGTTGCACCAGTCCACAGTCTCTCCAGCAGTGGAGTCGAGTTCCTCCTTCCCCACAGCCTCACCAGCACCCGCATTTACTACTGGTGATGCACAGTCTTCTAGAGTTTGCATAGTGCTGTTCCTTAGATGGCAGCAGAGAATGAACATGGTGTTTGCCTTATCACCTTCATGCACTCATGAGCTGTGTATCACTTGAATGTCATTCACGCACATTATCCTTCAAAGGATCAGTCTGCAGAGCTCCACAGATATCATTTCTCTTGTATTTTTAAGAAGAGTACTTTTCTCTTTTTTTGTCTGTGATAAGTATGTTTCTGTGTTATAGATAGGGAGAGAGAGAGAGAGAGAGAGAGAGAGAGAGAGAGAGAGAGAGAGAGAGAGAGAGAGAGAGAGAGAGAGAGAGAGAGAGAGAGAGAGAGAGAGAGAGAGAGAGAGAGAGAGAGAGAGAGAGAGAGAGAGAGAGAGAGAGAGAGAGAGAGAGAGAGAGAGCATCCTACTTCAGTCTCCTGGGTCCTGGGCTTATGGAATGCGCCACCACACCAGTCTGGTTTTCATGTCTGAACAGAAAAAGGAGCCAAAACACAGACTAATTTTGAAGGGAAAGCTCCTTAAATTTTACTGGATTTAGAATTAGGAAGGGCTGAGATGAAATGTCTGGGAAATAAAATTTTCTTGACAGCTTATAAAACAATGAAACTAATTTAAAAAATTGCTCTCTGCTTCTGAAAGTGCATTAGTTCTTTATTAAATTTTTTATTTCCTAATAGAACATAACCATCTATTCTTTGCTGATTATCAAAGATAACTAGGTCATATGTGGAAAACTGTAGAATTTTGCTCATTAATCATAGCAGATAATATGAAAATTTAAAGCTGCATGTGAACAATTACACTTTAGCTTTTCATTTGAGTCCACTATACTTTTTAAAAGAAAGCCACTATTTGAAGGCCAAATTCTATGTCCCTAAAGGAAGAGTGTCTACATAAAAAATAGAACGTTGAGAAAAATACTTACAAATTTGTTCCACGTGTTTCCTTTTTCACCCATTTTCTTATATATTAAAAAGAATTAATGGATACTTACATGTGTATATATGTGTATATACTGATTAGATTCTGAGCATGCTATATTTTATTTTATTTTAATGTTTACACTGTATATATCCATTTTCTGTTCTCCAGTCATCTAAATATAGTGTGTTCATGGAAAGCCTCTGAATAAACATGGCACATCTGTTATTGCTTTTCACAGAGTGAAGCTGATGAGACAAGATAGTTGTTTTTTGATGAGAAATTGCTCAACTTATTTCAAACGTAACACTTGAGTTTACGTAAAGTTTACTTTGAGTTAAACTGAATATTATTCTTTAAAATACTTGAGTGAATGTGTTCATAGAAGACATAGCACCTCCTCTGTTTGTTTTAGACTTGTAAGCTATAATCCAGTATTACGTCTGGGAAATTATCGACACCAGCATATGCATTTGTAGAATCATGGAGAAAATGAATATGTAAAATGAGTTGAAAAATTGCTAAACCTTGATGAAATCAGCTGATGTAGCCTGTAAGAGAGTCCTGGACTATGTAAGTCAGTGACATTCTTTGGAAATGTGATAGGGGTGCCAGGTTTGAAACACGAACTGAAGTCAGTTGTCATTCAAACTAGGGATCTGGATAGATAGATGGATAGATAGACAGACAGGTAGGTAGATATAGACAGATACAGTGATATTAGTTCTCATGCTCAACTTTTAAAAGTAGCCAGTGACTGGTCTAAGAAATTATTTTTGTACCTCAGTGTACACTCACATAATTCTATGCTAACTTGAAGATTTAATAGCCAAGTCAAATGCTTAGAATTGTAGAGTAAAACAAGTAGAATCACTGCTGAGCTGACGTAGCAGCCGCCAGCGTGTGCCTGGAATGGCAGAGCGCCAGCTCCCCTGGCTCCCATGAAGCTGCTGGAGCGGCTGTGGCTGCCTCATCTTCCCTGAGGGTCACAGCCTTCCTAAGACACTTTCTGTGCTTCACTCACGCAGCCTGTCGATTAACACTGCTTCAGCGCAGAGCAGCGTGACAGTCGCTTGAACTGCTATCAAGACATAAACATTATTAAAGATTCTCTTCTGGAAATATTTGGTTCAAGTGTATTTCAGAGCATCATATACTGCTTCAAGATAATTAATTATAAGACTGTGTTTGTGTGTGAGTGTGTGTGTGTGTGTGTGTGTGTGTGGTGTGTGTACATGCATGTAGAACTCATTCTCTGACACTAAACTATCACCGAAACCGTTTGCTCAGAGGAATCATTCTTCTTTGTGCTTCAAACTACAAAGTAAACACACCACACACTTCCATAGTGCAGTTGGTTTTGAAAGCTTGTTCATATTCATTAATTTTCTTAGCAATTACTTCAATACATTCCACCGGATAGAGACAAAGTGTATGATAGATATTGATAAATGTGAAGAAAATGTTCAAATGAGAATCAGAATCAAGGAAAGGGGAGGAGGAAAAGGAAGGGAGAAGAAAAATCCAAGCACAAATGGAAACAAAGATTTTTATAAATAAGGAGGGGCAGAGGTATTGAAGGGAGGGAGCAAAATAGGGGGAGAATCATGATATCTCATGTCCAGGTACAAATTCCCTATGACGAACACGATCATTATATATATCTAAAATGTACCGATAAGAAATTGCTCTTAAAAATCCAGCTTGGTGATAAAAGCAAGAGAGAACTTGTGGTAAGTTTTACAGGTAGATAACTGAGTCTTAAAGGCTGATTCTTGAGTGCGATGTTTCGATCAGGTGTAAGATGACAAACTGCAAGTCCGTAATAGTATTTTTTCCCTCATGAATTCTAGGAAGCTTTTCTTTCCAGGCCTAAGAAACCATCTTCCTCATAGCGCCCCAGAAGTGGGTATGAAAGTGTCCCCATTTCCACACTTTGGAGATGTAGCATTGTGATAAAATGCTGAGGAAGTCACAGTTCTCTCAGTCATATTCTGGATTTCCAAGAAAATAACCATATCTTATATTTGAACCCTGTTAATTCTTAACGTAACTCTCCAGATGATTATTTTCAGAGAAGAAAATCATGCTTTAAATTGCATTTCGACCAAAAATGCCATTTTGACTTTTAAAATGTCCTTTTCCCTCAGGTACCATTTCTGTTATTTATTTTCCAATGTGGATTCCATCTTTTTTATCGAAACATGGTAGGAGGGACAGAATTATATATTCAAAGTTAGAAATGGTATTTTGAAGAGTCCCAGAGCAGTGACATCTGGATGATAAATATATGAATAGCTTAGCTGCAGAGGCATACACCTATAATCACAGCAATAAGGTAGGCTGAGGCAGAAGGATGGCAGATGGGACCCTGGGCACCTTAATGACATAGTAAGACTGTTTTAATATTTACAAGTAGAAAAAAGGAAAGAAACAGATAAACAAACCAGAAAAAAAGACCACAAAAATACCTAGAGATCTAGCTCAGTGAAAAGACCATGTGTTCAATCCCTAGTACAGAAAAGAGAAAATATATGTATGTAAAGACGTAACCCATAAATTGGAGATTTTCTTTTTATAGTTTAGGAATTCTTATGCATGAACACATGAAGACACAGCTACCGTTATTCATCACACGTTTGTTATAATAGCACAAAGCAGGTAAAGTTTGAAATGTCATCTCTGAGGAAAGAAATAAATATGCGTCTATGCTTATAAACACCTCTAATCCTAAAACCCTACTGTGGAATAAACACAGCACACTTGTTAATCTCACAGAATTAAATCTTTATAGAGCTTAAAGTGTCAAAAATAATGTTTCTATCTAACTTATGCTGGTGCGAAGGTATGAACCGCAAGATGCTCATTTCATGAGAGTGATCTCCCACGGGCTGAAATGGACAAGGGAAGAAAAGGAGGAATTTCACCTTCCACCTGCCTTGATGTCCTGAATAAGGACAAAGGAGAGGTACAGTCACATGTGCATCATTATGTCCCCACTTTGGGATGACTGACACATAAACATTTGTTTTACCTAGCCATACACTGTGAAAGCAATAGCATATTATCTCTTTAGGAAATTTCTTTTTATTCATTACTATACATTAGAATTTACTTTAAGGTAAGAATTTTTGTTCTTTAAACAGTTAAAAATTATTTGTGAAATAAATTCATTAATTTTTTAGGAATTTTTTGAGTCTGTTCTCTTTAGAAAATCCAATTTCTTAGCTTTGGCTTCTTACTACTGAAGCAGTTTGTGAATTTTAGAAGCCTGGGGGTCATGAGAAGATGTGGCAATTCGGGTTCTTTGCAAACATGCTGCAGTAATGAATAGCTGATTGATGTTTTTATTGGTGATTATATGGATGTATTTGCTTCACACAAATTCATGTGACAGTAGAAACTAGAATTAAAAGTAACATATTACAGATAATTTTCAAATTATACAAGTTTGAAAATGTACTAAGGTATTTTTAACACACACATTAGGTTTACCAATAAAATAATAAATTCATGTGAGTAGCTCGTAGGATGATTTACCATTATATTTGCTATGTTTGAACTGTTAATTAGTTGAGTTGTCAAATGCCACTTCAGACAGCTTCGTTTTGGTGCTAGGGTTTTGAATATGATAGAAGAAATTATTCTTATTATCTTGTAGCACGATGACTGAACTCAACAAAGTACATGAGTGTAAAGGCTTCACCAATCAGATAAGCATTCAATTTGGGTTGAGCCAATGGTGATCAATAAAGCCAGAGGCGACCAAACTCTCCCGTGAAATGTTGCTCCTTGCAATCACAGAGGCACTGTCAAAGCCAGGCAGAATAGGGAAAGTGAACTGGCATGTCATGTTAAGAAAGTAAAGACTTGCTCTGCAGAAACTCAGCAGAGAGAAGGAGTAGAAGAAGCTGAGTCAGTTTCAGGGCTTAGGGTGGGTGGGGACGTGTCTCACAACAGGCCAGAGTAGGGACAGCACAGAAAATAACAGGAAGTGAGTCACAGGAGCAAAAGCGGAAGACACAATTTCTCATTTACTTTTGGATTTCTATTATTTAAAGTAGTGTAGAGGTGTCTTCAAGCTTTATGCAAAAAGGAGATCATTAATGTCTTATATCATGCCTGTGAAGGATGTTACATGGCTAAAATCACAGTTAGGTGAAGGCATTCAAAGTACAAACACTAGATAGTTGAGTTAGCCATGTAGACCAACATGTAGTATTTACAGTCACGGGGAAGAGGCTGAGTTAAAGACTAAATCTGTATTTATATTCGCCATTTACTTCTTTGGCACAGATGAGTCCAGGAATAAGAACATCTGTGCTTGGAATAACTTAGTCTTCAAATTCAGATAACAGCAAATGTAAGAATGAAAATATGAATTTAAAGTACTATACATAAATATTCTCCCATCTGGAAAAAACCCAGTGCCATAAAAATAGAGTTATTTTATCTTGGCTAATAGGATTCATCTTTGATTCTGCTTATGTGCAAGAAATAAAGGGAAAAATTGAAGTAACTACTTGATAATTCCTACCACCCAAATTTTTACATAAACAGAATTGACATCTGGGTAGCTAGACCTATTTTCCATTTCAGTTTTGGTATATTGTTCAATCATAGAGAAACATTCTCTGAAGCATTCATTGACACTTTTATATTCATTTTAAACACTTATTTTGAAGATTATTTGTAAGCTCTTTTCTTTAAACTGCAGTTCTTAAATTGATGTTAATATATTTGTAAATCTCCTACATGGTATACTGGGTGTGTAGCTATTCTATTTTGCTTAACATAATTGAAAAATAAAACATGCACATAAACACACAAATGTTCTCCCTGATGTGTTTTTGAAAAATCAAACTATATTCAACTTGAGACACTATTACAAAATTTTCTAAATTTTCTTCTATTGACATTTTGTTGCCAGAAGACCATATTTGAAGCAAGTTTTTTATTTTATTGAAATGAAAGCATGGGCATAAAGAAAGGTTATATTTGAAAAAAATCAAAATTATGAAGCAAAAGACAGAGTGGAAAGACCTAGCTATCTTCGTTTGCTGCTACACGACTGCATCTGACATTCAACTCTGAATACAGAAGTTTTGTGTGGGAAATTGACAGGAAGCAATTTACTCTATATATGCACTTAAGATTTTACATGTTCTTATGAACAGAGTGTTTGATTACTCACTATTGGTTTATATTTAAATGCTTTAATATGTGACCTCAATTTTATAGAAGATATTTTTGTCAGTAAACTTTTATTTATAATAAATAGATGATATTTTCTTTCTGAGTACTTTTTGATTATTCTTTGTATGAAAGGTAGGAGACATAATCTTTCTGCTACTAATGCAATGTAACACTAATAGGTAACTATGTGATTATAATTCTCTATATTTATAAAATTAAAAATATCATAATAACCTTGGCTACTTCTTAATGTTTTATTAATAATAATGAGATTAAAGAAGTATAAAAAGCCTACTGTTGTTTCACTAGCTGTAAATCGTCAGTCTCTTAAGTATGTTTTTAAAAATTGATCCTTACCTGCATGCAGTTCAATATGCAGTTTGCCAGCACAACTGTCAATAGAGGACATAAAACCATTCTACTTCACTCTGCTTCCAGTCATGAGAATCCCATACATATTTATAATTGATCAGATAATTTAGTAACACTGCTCATTGTTAGAAAAGAAAATTTAAAATAAATGTTGTCAAAATAGGCATTTGATATTTTAAAATTTCCAATATTATGCATGCTTGTATAACTTTTCATTTAATTTGACTTTACTAGTCTTAGAAAAGGTGAGTGACTCACTGCAGGTAGTTTACATATAACCACAGTATGCACTAGTAATAATTTACAAAGAATTGACTATATTTTTGTGAAATATAAAGGAAAAGCTTGGCCCCCATTTGACCTAAAGTGGAAATGACTACATAAAAAACACTTACAGAAAGTACCATGGAAAAGTAAAACGTGTCCAGCAATTTGCTGACTTCTTGCTGTGTAGAATGTTCTCTGATAAAACATAAAACATTCTGTTCTTTCATGACAAAGGGTACCGGACCAGTGCAAAAGACAAACACACTCTTGTGAGAAGCATCTGACTGCTGATGAAGTTTAAGGTGCACACACACACACGCACGCACGCACGCACACACACACACACACACACACACAGTGCAAGACTGAAGAACTTCCGATGTAAGTTCTGAAATCAGTATTAGTCTCATTAGTTCTCTTGTACTACATAAGCACAGCACCTTAAAAAATTATATGGGGCACTTTCATCATGCAGTGGTTTACCCAAAATATATGATATTTTGTCATGTAATGAAACAGAATCATTCAACCTGTTGACAAATTAACGAACTGAACCACGGCCATATTTTTGAGTCTATGAAGTCAGACAGATCTGATCTTTATCCTCCAGACGTATTAGTCATGGTTAATGAAGGGTTCAGCACTACGCAAAGAGAGGCTGAAGCTGAGAGTGATGTACTTAAACACATATAGAATCATATTTTTATAGAATGTAGGATAGGGTGATTGATTTTCCTGTAAACCACATGTCTTGGTATTTATTTTACAACTACATCTTTCAAACACTGCAGCGTCTGAGCTTCAATATCAACATGTTCGTGCTGTAAGCTATGACAATATTTTTGTTTCTTTTCTCTTTGAAGAGTAAAGAAGACTAACCCTACTAATGTTCTTTAAAATCTACTCTCAGCTAATTTTAGGCTGCATTACTTTATATTATCTGTAAAAAAATAGATATTTCTTTTTCCCTGCATCATTATACCTTATAGTTAAATTTAGAGTATTTCAAAAAAATTTCCCATTAATTTTCCTTATCATGTCGCTCATTCACCACATGGCCCTTCCAACAAAGTCCCATGAAAATGGTACTTAAGCCCTGCAGTGAAAGGGTGCTCTCCATTAGGCAAGATTCCCAGTGTTTATGTCAAATTTCCAATATGCATACTTCTGAAAATCTTTTCACTAATGAATCATTTCTCAACTTTCCCATGAATCACAGTTGTAATATTTGCTAGTACCTAAGGCGCTGTAGCTTTTTCACATGAGGATTCATACCATTACTCTTAATAGAATTAATTCTGTCCTTTCTGCATTACCAAATGAGTGCATCTTTAATTACTCAGGGTTTATTTCATTACAATAATGAGTATAAGGGGAAGATAGAGAGGCAGTAGATGAAAAACTTTAAAGTGTTTTTGATGGTTCTTGCAACATTAAAACTAAACAAATTTTTCTCATTAGTGTCATGTAAGCCCTGTCTCCCGGAAGAAAATCTGTAAGCCTTGGTACACAGATTCTGTTTCTAGTCATTTATTTTTACAGTAGTTTATTTAATTTTGCCGTATCTGCAGAAAAGTACATCCATCAATTGTTTTCAGCTCAATAACTTCTTTTGAAAAGAAATTCACTGATGTAGTGGTAACCGAATTAAGGCTTAGAACAACTTCAGAAATTCTGGTATCCTTCTGTCCCCTTCAAAAACTACTTAACTGAAGCATCACTGATATGCTGATTTATAGCATCAGAAATTAATTGCTTTCACTAGTTTTTAAATGATATGCAAATAGTAACATAATGTGCTCTCCAGAATGACTTATGTGCCTGAACATTGTACAGGTGAGCTTCATGCATACAGTTGAATGGGTGTAGTTTGTCATACACCGGTATTTTGATGTATAACTATTCACTGTACTTTATATATCAGGCTGCTTGAACACTGCTTGTGAAAATGTCTGGTACCCACAGTTGAAAGAAGGCCGCTACGGTTTTAGCGATTCCGTCGTTAGTAGCTGAGGAGGCCCACAAGGCACAAGTCTCGTGGCAGAAGGTTGTAGAAAAGAGCGTTTCTCAGTTCGTGGCAGCTGGGAGACAGCACAGAACAACAGTGTCTGACAGCAAAATGCCCTCCCAAGGCAGCAGTGTCCTGCAGCTAGTGCCACACGGTGCCAGTGCAGGCAGCAGTGAGCCTCGTGGATTCAGCTGCTGCAGAGCACAGGGCCCAGTGGTCCAGCATCCTGCAGGAGAACCTCTGGACTCGGTCATTTTGACAGTTCAGATTAACTGGTACAGGTAAGTAAATATTTTAGTAAAGTTAATCTAGTTGTAGGTTCCAATATGCTTCTGAACCTCAAACGGAAAATCAATTCTGAAATATTTTCACTTAACTGTCCAAAAATTAGTGCAACTCTGAGAGTGAAACTTACGTATGGTGGAAGGTAAAGAAGGAGGAGCTACACGGCGGCACATGTGTTTCTCTTCAGGGTGTTGCTGATCAGGTGTGAGGTATGAAAAGATCGATCATTGCTTTGATGGGATTAAAATGTTTGTCACAATTAATTGAAAGGTAAGCTTTATTTATTTTAAAGAGAACAAAAATTTTAAAAACATTAATAAGATACCGAATTTCTAAACAAGATGATAGAAACTCAACAGTGGTTGTTATATTGCATACTGTTATCTTCAAAGTAATTGTTCAGATCACCAGATATAAGCCTGTTAAATTGGTCAAAAAGTTTTAAAAAATTAAGCACTAACTCTTTTTTTCAATAAACCAATAGAAATTAATAGTACAATTATTTTATACATATATTATATATAATCTATATCTTCCTTTCTTTTCTCCTTTCCCTAATCTGAGTTGTTGTAAGATGTTATTTTAATAGTTTTATCAGGAAACATCCTCATCTGTAAACAAATGACAAAGAAATGAACTTCCCTGAAAAGACTAGATTAAAAAATACAGTATATGTTGTGTTATAAACATGAAAATAACAACCAAAAAAATGAAAGTCAAGGTGTTAGAGCAAAATGGAAACAGAATAAGAAAAGAAAGTCAAATCAGGAACAGGTGGAAAGGGATTAGAAAGATTAAAATAGGTCTTCATGCAGAAGATAGGTGAGAGGTTGAACAAATGTGATCAAAGCAATATCGGTATATAATAAGGAACACCAAAAGCTGCACCCATCTGGACTCTAATAGCATGACACTGAGCTATTTGCAGAGGGAGTCCATGAGCCCCATGAGGGAAGCATGAAGGAGGAACATCAATTCCAAGGGAGATCAATGGTGCTGTGCTCTGACACATCAGAGAAGTGCAACGCAGACAGTCCAAAGAAAACCCGCTTTAGCTTCTTCTGATGAGTGAACTGTTGGCAAAAACCTGTGGGAAACAGGATTAACCATCCCAAAGGCGTAGAGTCAGTTTTGTAGAGCTGACTTAAGTATATAATGCTGCAGGCATGCTTTTAAGAAACTGTCCACATTGTGTCTTATTTAAACAAACTTTCAAGTTTAATTTTGATACTTCAATGATTACTTTTCATAAAGTGCACATAACACAATAAAATACACAAAATACACATAAAGACTTTGCAAAAGTTCTCTGTTCATTGGTAACTACAGAACATCTTTTGTGTTTTAATCCTCATTTCTTGCATCCACTGAAAAGTTTAAATCCAAATTCAAATTAAAACCTGTATTTCTGGGATAGTTCTACAAGTCTTTATGTGAGTATTTGATTGCCTTTCTTATTGTTATTACATAATCCTTTGGGAAGGTGATAGAGTGCTACTATACATGTTAGGAAGGGTTGATCATGGAGACAATAGAATTGACTATTATGAAGGAAATTATCAAGTGTACTAATTGTACCAGATAAATTGCAGCCTTGGTAGGATTTTTCTTTGATCATGAAATTCATTTTTAAATTTAAAGCAATACAAGATGATGAGAACACTTTTGTAAAACCTTTCACAGTGCAGGGAGCATATATATATTTTTCATTTTCTGTAAAAGAGCTAATATATACTGTATAATATAACTGGTGATCAAATTATTGCCTTTTAAGTTTGGTGGATTTGAGTTTTACAACACCATATTTATTTGTTTACAACGTCATATTAACTTTTATTTATTCTTCAAATGTAGAGTCAAGGTACTAATTGGATTCGCTGCCCTATCTGCGAGCGAGCGCGCTGAGGGTGCTGTTGTCCACTGCCAATCCTCGCTCTTACTTCTCCCCATCCCCGTGCCCTTCGCAGACCCTAATGGTCACTTGTCCGGATTCAGATTCAGTTTCTCTTAGAAACTTTCCACAGAGACAAACAATACTTGTTTATCCGTTTATGCCTTATTTTATTTAACCTCATTTCCCTCAGTTCCATATAGTCTGGTGAAATGACAGGACTGCACACCTTCTCAGGACTGGATAGTACTTCCTGTGCACAGATGTCTTATCTACTTATTTATTTACTTATTTATTTATTTATTTATTATTCTATTTTTTGAGACAGTGGCTCACTATGTAGCTCAGGCTGGCCTTGAACTCAGTAAATAGCCTAGGTTGGCCTTGAACTCACAGTGATCCTCTTGCTTCCCCCTCCCAAATGCTAGGATAGCAGGACAACTGCCTAAGCCCTATTTTCTTTATTTATCTCTTTTACGGACACCTAGACTAATTCCACATCTAAGATATTGTGAATCACTATACATAGTACAGTAAATACATTATATATAGATATGCTATATGCCATGTATAGATGTATGTGCTATATACTATACACACATACACATAGATGCTGTGCACTATACATACCAGACAATAGTATCACATCTTTTTTGTTTCCTTAGATATATATGCATGAGTCGGACTGCTGAATCACATAGTTGATTTCCTTTTAGTTTTTAGAGGAACATTCATACTGTTCAGTGTGGTGGTTGCATTAATTTATCTTCTCATCAATGATATATTACAGTGTTTTTTTCCTCTGTGTCTTTGCCAACATTTTTTTTTGTTTTGTGTTCTTGATAATAGCCATCCTAAATATATTTTACATTAAATTACTTATTTGGAGCAAAGATTACATTATTCTAGGATATCTACACTTTGTACTAAACTTATGACTTTATAACTCAGATAAGTGCAAGCTTTTTAATTCCTGGAAGACATTGTCAGTTGTCTTATTGTTGAACTGATAACCAAACTGGCTTCTGCATGAAGGCACTAACTCCTTTGTCATGGACGTGGCTAGAGCACAGCCGTATAGAGAATACAGTTCAGGTTTCCAAGTGGCACGTATATCTGATGACAGTTTATCTTTCAACTATTTGTTTTTATTTTGCATTTTATTTTACAGAATTTCTGAGATAAGAGTCCACTGATCAGAAAAGAGTATTATTTCTACAATGGACATATGCATTATCTTATATAAAAAAAGCTATACAAAACAAAAATAAATATCTCTTATTTTAAATGGTTTCATTTAAAATTTTGATTTCATCAAACACTAAAGTCAATTCACAATAAAAGACAAAAATCTTTTACATGAAGACAAGGTAAGTTTACAAATTTCCAGATAACTCACAATAATGTTATCAAGCACAATGTGGAAACAAAAATCTTGGTTTAGTCACTATGTAGGCCTATTAAGAAAATATGAGAGTGTTTATGATTTACATGTAAAATATTTTCCATAATCTCATATGCACAGAGGTGGGACTTTCAGAAAGTGAGCAGAATGGAGATGCTGTGTATCTCAGTGGATTCAGCTGTTGGGGGTGTTTCATTCTAGGTACAGGTGCTATTTGCAGGTGGAGCACAGTTGAAGAAGGTTGGCCACTGGCTGTAGTACTTAGCTTTCTCCTTGCTGAGATACAGTACCTGACTCACAAGTGAAAAGAGTTAGGCTCATTTGACTTACATTGCCACTGTTCCCGTGGTTAATGGGCACCATGGCTATAGTGGCACAGTAGAGGGTGTGGCAAAGTAAAGTGGCTCCATGTGAAGTGTGGGGCTGGGGACAAGAATACACCTTCCACATCACACTGCCAGAGGCTCACCTCACCTAGCCCCTCATTCTAATAACATGTTAAGTTGCTGAACTTGTCAGTGAGAGTATCACCTGATGGTAAGGCAGGCTCATAATCCAATCACCTTAAAAAACATGAGATTTTAGAGGGACATTTAACATCTAAACTATAATATTGGGGTATTTCTTTGCAGGCTCTCTCTCTCTCTCTCTCTCTCTCTCTCTCTCTGTCATCTCTCTAATTGCTGATTTTCGTAGGGTTGAGCAGACTTCTTCCATTGCATACAATTTTTCCCTGGGGCTGGCTAACCAGGGACTGATCTCTCAGAAACCATGAGCCAAATAAAAGTTTTCTCTCCTTTCCTTGAAGAGTTAGGTGGTTTGAATCAGGGATACAGTATTAAATAACACTTAAGTTTACCAATAGCTTATCAATGGCCACTATTTTTTTTCAAAATATTTGGAAAGAATATGCTATATCCCTTAACAATGTCCCACTTTCCTACATAAAAAAAATTCTTACTCACTAGAAATTGGAAATTTCCAATTCTTCTGAATACTGATAGTTTTCTGAGGTAATGAAAACTAGCCACTGCAATCTGACCAACTACATATGTGAAACCTATAATATCTATAGAAAAAGAAGAACAATATAAGGTAATAAGCAAGGTACACTAGGTATTATTATTTTTAGCTTCTCTTCTTACTTTAGAATATGAAGTAATAGAAAGTGAAATCAGAAATATTTCCCACTAGAAGTGATAGCAGTTCCTAGGAAAACATCAGTAGAAATGATCTTGTGAGGGACATTATGAAAATAAATATTTTTCTACAGCTGCATGCCTTTAGAGTGGGAAAGCTTATTATCCTTCATAGGGAGCAAATGAGTCTTAAGACTAATTAAGTTCACCATTTAAGGTTCTTAATTTTGAATATGTTTCAACCCCTTTAACCATAAAGGTTAAAAATATTGCACTAAAGGAAAATGTAGTAGGATTAGTTGACAAATAATGTTAAAGTCTCAAAAATCACATGGTTTTCCAGAATCCAGAATATACATTTTCCCAGGATATTGAATACACACTTGGAAAAGTGGCAAGCATCCTCAAGTTAGTTTAACAATCTTTTTTTTTTTATGTAACCAAAGAAGATATCACACAGGAAAAATGAGAAAAAAAAATACTCTAAGAAGAAAAGAACACAAGAATGAAAGAACTTCTTAGACTGAAATAAAAAAGCAAATGCAGACGTGTTTAAACTACAAGTAATGAAATCAGAGGTTCCTTGGTCACCTTTTCTGTCATACAACCAAAAAGCCCAACACAGCACTGCTGAAAGAAGCCGTTTATTTGACTCACAGTTTCCCTCAGTTCAGTCCATGGTCAGCTGGTTCCAAGGTAAAAACAACATGGTGCAAGGCCCTGGAAGAGGAAAGTACTCCAACAGTGGCAGCCAGGAAGCAGAGATAAGGGAGGACGGCATGAGGGAGAGCTACCCAGCAAAGGGAACCCTCCAGTGACACCTCTTCCATCCTGGACCCACCCCCAACATCACAGTCAGTTAGGAACTCATGAATGGACGAATCTACTCATGAGTGGAGCTTCCGCATGACACTATCTCTTCAAGAATCCCAGTCTCTAAATACATGAGATTTTGGAGGGACATTGCAGATATAAACACCAATGTAGTCAATAAAACAGATCCATAAACAAATAACGTACATAAAATGATGAGAAATTTCTAAATGGACAGAAACCCTGTGTTTGTTCTCTCTCTTTGTCTGTCGTCTCTTTCTGTGTTTGTGCCTGCCTTTCTCTCTCTCTGTATCTCTCTCAATTTGAAATTTTTTGCTGCAGCAAAAAGTTATGTTTTAAATATTTCCCAAACTTTTTATCAAAACATAATTAATCTCCTCTCCTATCCATGCTGTAAACAACAGGGCTTCCTTCTTCTAATGGCTGAATAGCACCAAGAATGCATATGTGCATTTCCTTTATGTACTTATAATTGGAGGACAGAGTTTGATTCCATTCTGAAGTGGAGATCATTATAGTAAATGAAGAAATCCAGGGATATCAACCCATGGAAAGCCAACATAAGACCTCTTCCTGTGTGGAACCTAAAGCAGCTGATCCCATAGAACTCAAGACTAGAACCGTCATTACCAGAGTCTTGGGATAGGGGAAGAGAGAAAGACGGAGAGAGGCTGATCCGTGTGTGCTCACTTACAGCTAGCAAGAAGTAGGGAGCCGTGCTGCTGGGTCACTGCAGGTGACGACAATGTGCTGTTTACCTCAGAAAGCTAGAGAGAGGGTTATGAATGTTTCCACAATAAAGAAATAGAATCATCAATACTTACTTCAAAAACCTTTGCTCTCATAGGATGGAAAACACAGAAGAAATGGACAGATTCCTAGATACATATGACTTACCAAAGCTGATTCAAGAAGCTGACTCTGAACATCAGTCATTGAAATTGAAAATGTAATAAAAAAAATCTTACCAACTAAGAAAATCCCAGGTGCTGATGGAGTCACAGCTGAATTCTACAACAAATTGAGAGAAGATTTAATGCCTATTCTTCTCAAACTCTTTAATGAAACAGAAAGGGAAGCAATTCTCCCTAACACATTCTCGGAGGAAATTATTGCTCTGATACCAAAACCAGAGACCCAACAAAAAGAGAACTATAGGCCAATCTCCCTAACAACTATAAAGGTAAAAGTTCTCAATAAAATACAGCTAATAGAATGCAGAATATCATCAAGAATGTTATACATCATAACCAAAAGGGATTAATCCCTGGAATTCTGGGCTGGATCAATGAAGACAATACACTATATCAACAGAACCAGAGATAAGAGTCATATAATCATCTCAATAGATGCAGAAAAAGCTTTTAACAAAGTTCAATATTCATTCCTTACCAAAACCCTACAGAAAATCAGAATAACAGGTGGACTTTACCTCAATCTGACAAAAGCCATCTATGACAAACCAACAGCCAACATCATAATAAATAGACAAAACCTGAAATCTTTCACTGTAAAATCAGGAACAAGATAAGGATGTACTTTATCAGCACTCATATTCAATATAGTTCTGGAAACATTAGCCAGAGATATTAGACAAGAGAGAGAAATAAAATTTATAAGGACAGGAAAGGAAATGTTAAATTATAATCATTCATAGATGATATGATACTCTACATGAAAGACCCCAAAATACTCCAGCAAAAGATTCCTAAAATTAATCTAGAAATTCAGTAGCAAAGCTGGATATAAACCCAACACTCAAAAATCAATAGCATTCCCATACACAAACAAGCACACTGAGAGAGAAATTAGGAAAACCACACCTTTAATAATAGCATCCAAAAGTGAAATAAGTAAGAATCAACCTAACAAAGGAAGTAAAAGATCTGTGCTGTGAAAACTAGAGTATTTTAAAAAAAAGGGATCAAAGAGAATGTTAGAAAATGGAAAGATATTCCTTGCTCATGGATAGAAAGAATCAATGTTGAGAAAATGAACATACTCCTATAACTGTTATTCATTTCCAACACAATCCTTTTTTTTTTTTTTCGGTACTGGGGATCGAACTCAGGACCCTGCACTTGCTAGGCAAGCGCTTATTCCACTGAGCTATATCCCCAGCCCCCCCCCAACACAATCCTGATCAAATTACCATTCATAATCCTCACAGATCTAGAGAAAATATTCCTCATCTGGAATGAGAAAAGGTACAGAATAGCAAAAGTAATTCTGGGCAACAAAGGTAAGGCAGGAGGTATCACAGTCCCTGACTTGAAATTATACTACAAAGCTACTGTGATAAAATCAGCATGGTATTGGCAAAAAAAACAAATCTGAGGATCAATCAACCAGACTAGAAGATGCACCTGTGACCACAAACACAATCAGCTACCTTATCTTTGACAAAGGGCCAAACATGCTCACTGGAAGAAAGATAGCGTTTTTAGCAAATAGTACTGGGAGAACTTGCTCTCCACATGCCAAGAACTAAAATTAGACCCATGTCTATCATCATGCACTAAATTAAAGTCAAAATTGCTCAAAGATCTAAATATTAAAACACAAACACTAAATCTACTGGAAGAGAAAGTTGGTAAAAATCTTGGAGACAGGGATAGGTAAAGAGTTCATAAACAAAAACCAAACTGCACAGGAAATACTTCAAAGAATCAATAACTGGGATCTCATCTTATTGAAAGCTTTGCACATCAAAAGAAGTTACAAACAGAGTAAAAAAAAAAGCCACAAACTGGAAAATAATTTTAGCTAACTGTCCCTCTGATGAATGACTTCTTTCTACAACATCAAAGAATTAAAAAAAAATAGGTTCCCCAAATCCAGAGACCCAATTTAAAAATGGAGATGAATCTGAGATGAATACACACTTCTCAGATGAAGAAAAACAAGTGCCAAATAAATATATAAGAAAAAATGTTCAACATCATTAATCATTCAAGAAATGTAAATTAGAACAACACTAAGATTCCATCCCACCCCAGAAAGAATGACTATCAATAAGAAGTCAATCAATAATGCTGGAGGAGCTCTAGAGGAAAGGAACACTTCTCCACTGTTGGTAGGAATGCAGACTGGTAAAAACACTGTGGAAATCAGTGTGGAGAATTCTCACTAAACTAGGTTTAGATGTCTCATTCAACCCAGATATTCCCCTTTTGGATATTTTCCCAGAAGAACTGAAAATATCATACCACAGAGATATATATGAACCCATATTTAAAGCAGCACAATTTGCCACTGCTAAATCTTGGAAACAACCCAAAAGCCCATCAACTGAGGAATGGATAAAAAAGATGTGGTATTTTTATACAATGGACTATTGTTCAGCTATAAAGCAAGATAAACTCGAAGCTTTTATAGGTAAATGGACCATACCCATTAATGAAATAAATCAGACCTAATGTGTAAACATAATGTCCTTATAATGTAAGAACCTGAAAGAGTTAATAAAGTCTGAAAAGTACAATAGATATTTTCAAAGGGAAAGAAACTGCTCAAAAGGAAAGAACAATTGGGACGAAGGAAAGGAGAATAAAAGAAAGAAGTGAAAAACTGTATACACCCAATATAGCTAAGACAACTGTTCTCTTTTCTAATGGCTTATTGAATGAAGCAGTTAATGTTTAATTGGTTGACCAGTGTTGCATGAATATATCTGATAATCTGAGAAACTATTTGAAAATAACAATATGTAATATAACTATTGTTTTGTTTTGTTTTGTTTTTGCGGTACTGGGGATCGAACTCAGGACCCTGCACTTGCTAAGCAAGTGCTTATTCCACTGAGCTATATCCCCAGCCCCAATATAACTATTGTTAATTTACTATCATCTTTTTTGAACATTCTATATTGTTTTCACTGTTTTGTGTGGTTTTGTTTCTGTATTTGTTTTTCTTATTTTGTTTTTGTTCTTTTCTCTTTAAAATAAAATTAAATAGATACGTTCAGTCTGAACAAAATCTTATATGATAAAAGACATATTTAAATATGAGATATATCTTAAATTTGTACTATGAGACATATCTTTAAATTTTTAAATGTATTGCTTAAAAATTTTAAAAACTAAACTGATTCTGGGTAGACATTCTTTTATCATCCAGTCTTTGGAAGTCAAATAAATTCAAGGCATATTAACTAACTTGTCCAGGGTCATACTTCTAGTCAGTGTGAAGCTCATCAGCATGATATAGACTGTTTACAATCACTGTATTGATGAAAGGAAATATCCAGAAAGTGTTAACCATTGATATTACCAAAATAGCCAACAATAAGAACTGAAAGAAAACTAGATGGTCAAATATATCTAGTGTAAATTAAATATGAATGGACTAAAATATCCTTTAGAAATGAGAGGCTTGCTAAAGGGAACAATCAATGATAAAATTTTTTTTTACACTATTTTGACCAAATTTGATCAGCAACTTAAGTGATGACAACAATTTGCAGTATAACAACCATTGGTGAATTCCTACAATCCTGCCTAGTGACACTATGTATTGTTGCTAATGTTCTTTTAAATTATTATTCTCTTATTCTCTTTAATGATTTGATCAATCTTTTATTCTTACACCTGGTAATCTGAGCAACTTTATTGAAGATAACAATCAGTAGTATAACAACTCCTGTCCATCCCTATCACTTGGTTTGAAACCTTGTATCATTTCTAATGTACTTTGTGTTGTTTGTATTTTGCTATTGTTCTTTTTTACTGTAGTATTTTCTTTAAAACTAAAAAAAAAAAAAGAAATGGAGATTCTCACATAAGACCGGAGCTGTATACATTCCTTCTATAGAAAATAAAACAGGAAATATTTTTCACAAGCAAATGAAAGTAACAAAATTCTATTAAGATAATAAAGCACAGTGAAATAGCAGACAGAGGCCAGGAATGGTAGAACGTGCCTGTAACCCCAGCTGCTGGGAGGCTGAGAACAAAGAATAGAAAGTTTATAAAGTTCTTAAATTTTTAAGCAATACATACTGCCCTGCCTATGCCACATAGTGAAATAAAGCCTCTAGCCTCTAAATATAGTGAAGCAGTACTGTGCAAAAACTAGGTGTTCAATGGAATATATGGCTGTAAGTTCCGATATTCAAATAACTAATGGTAATAAAGTATACTCAGTATTAACATTATGGCAAAATATACATTTCGATGAGCTTTCTCATGTCTTTGTTCTGCATATTTCTTCTTATAGGTATTGAAGCCAATGTTAACCAAGTAGGCATGTTTAATAGACACTTCAGGGAATAACCGGAAGTCACACACAAGTTCAAGCTATGTTACTATCCCTGTCTAGGATATTATTTTTATGTCAAAATACAGTATATGTATTTCTTTTTGTTCTGCTCCATTTAAATACTTTGTAGACACTTTGCTCAATCATCTTGACTGAGATCAATCCTTAAAAGTCAGATTACTACTCCTCCTGTGTATCACAGGTCACTGTTACACATTCTCAAGTTCACTGGTGGCTAATAGACTTAAACTCTGCAAAACAAGACAAGATGGCATCTACTTGGAGAGAGTTACTCAGTTATTCCAGCGGCAACCTAATTAGTTCAGATGACATGAAAATTACTCTTATGGAGTCATTTTGTGTATAAGTAACACCCAGATTCTCATGCAAATGAATAATAATCCTTTTAAACTAAACAAAATTAAACCACAATATAAAGAATTCATATCAAGCAGACAGTTTGTACTGGGGATAAATATCCTTCTGAATTTTAAGCATTTCTGTATCTGAATCCCAGAAGAACTGATTCTTCCCTACAATAACTTATAAATTATACACAAAACATGCCCGAGCTGTTTTGGCAAAGAATGAATTATCATTACTGACAAGGTGAATCAAAACAAAAATTCAAACAAGATATGATATAACTCAATGGAAATGTTTCAGTTATGTGAGCGTTGCTTGCTTTATAAACTAGATTATTTAGAGATGGCAACCCCTTGTGTGATCTGGCACATTTCTATGATCTATTCTCCCAGGAAATAGAACAAGATCTGTCATTAAAGAATTAGGAGAACACTGCTTTCCTTGTGGAGAAAGCAAAACCCAGCTCTACAGTGCAGCCTGTCCCTGACATGACTGTCTCCAGACAGATACACTGCCCCTGAAATTTATGTTACTGTTGCTTTTCTTATAGGAATTTGTAGGCAAAAGTGCCCGGGAAGAGTTTTGCTCATTACCTAATTGCATTTTATCTGAAGAATTAATGAGCAGCTTAACTTTCTCAGCTAATCTAATATTGTCCAGTTTTCAAATAAAAGATATTAATTACTTTTACATTATCTAAGTCATTTTTCATTTGCATTATTTGCATGTTAGTTAGAACTTCATAAGGCATATTCAGTACCCTGCCCCAGATAGATTTCCTTTCATCATAATCACAGTCAAAGTGAATTAGCCCAGTTGAGGATTTGAGAATTTGTAAAAATGATCTCTGATACATAGATAGATAATGAACAAATATTCTACTGCATCCATCTCAGATAAGATGTTTTAGTAAAGTAACTGTAGTATCCTTAAGTGTAAATTTTTGATAGTAAAACACCAATATCCAGCATGGTACCTTCCTAGTATATGAAAGTATGAGACATTGATACCTCCAAAGTTTGTAGGAAACCCCAACAGAGTTTTCTACATTCTAAAACCATGCTCCAACCTCCCTGCCAGCAGAAACATGCAAGATTAATATTTTGCAAGACTTTAAAATTACTACCAGGATGTCACTTGACATATATGTAACTTTCAGATTCTGAGAACAGTCTCTTTCAACTCCAAGGCCAATATGTAAGCAACATATACAACCAATCATGATAGGTCCTATTTTATTGCTGTCTCTAGATAATGGCTTTCATGTATTCATGGCTCAGAAACTGGGAGGTGCAATGGGAATAGATCAAGACCTACAAGTACTATTAACCTACTCTGTGATAGTATTTTTTCCAGAGAAATAGACTTTTATTTCCATGGTAAGCTTAAAACAATTTGAAATCAGGATCCCCACCTAATAAGTTTTTTTACCCCATGTTGGTTTCAATCTTGGGAAATGTTGTTTTTCTTGACCTTCAGTAGCCAATTCCAATTTTACAACAAGGCAAAATGTTTTCTTTACACTTTCTTTATGGTGTGTGTATATATTATTCTTACGCTAAAATGTCACCAGTGTATAGTTGGATCTCCTAGTAGATTACTTTACTAGGATATTTTTCTGAATTAGTGTAACCTATACTAATGTTTAGCTTTCAATTGATAAAACCTTGAATTGATCAAATGATTATTAAAAATAGGTATTATGGCTCAAAGAAAGAATGAAAATGGCAGATTAAGAACTACAGGTTAGGCCTGGGAAACATGCAGCTAAAAATGAATAAACATTTCTATTAGTGCAAGTTAAATGGAACAGGAAGGAGGCCTAAGTTATGGTACTGGTTCTATTCTGAGTAGGGAAACAATACAGGCACCTACCACCTCTCAAATTCTTCTTCATCCCTGAACCTCTCCTCTCACACCCCCTCCCTTCATTCTTTGTCCTCTTGCCCTTCACAAAAGATTTATCTCCATGCTTGCCATTACCTTTTAAGTTAGTTGTTTTCCTTCTCCTCCCATGGGACACTTTTTCTCAGCATCCTCAGGAGTTATGGCTCATATCCTCAGCAATTTAATGAATACTGCCAGAGCTATTTCTTAGGGCTTCTACTTACGGGCTCTCTCTCCGGGTAACAGCACAAACCCCATTATCTCAAATAACAGAATTTACTTTGGTAGCAAAAAACTCTGCATCTCCTACTTAGAATACTACCTTGAACTCTGGATGATTATTTCCACTTTGTTCCCAGATATGTAAGGGCTTTTCCATGTACCACTGCACAAAAAATTCTATTCATCAAATTTCCGTGCGCCCATCTGACAGAGACCACTTCAAAGCAGCCCTGAGCAGGACTTAAACTAACCAACTACCTTTTCAAGTTTACTTGTGAGTCTGCCCAAGGCCTAGTGTCCTTGCCTGGAGATGGGCAGTGGACTCATAGTAAGTGAATCTCTGTGAGTCCCTAATCCCTACTAAGGCCTGTAATGGTGAATGAAGCCAGAAAGGCTCAAAGAATAAGATCACAGCCAAGTACACCAGGATTCAACCTCAAATAGATAAAGACTGTGGCCTCAGGTATCTCACTCTGGGTGGATTAATTTAATACCTTACTTGGAGAAGTCCTTGAGTGATTCTGCCCTTCTTGAGTACTCCCCTCCCTTCCTATGATAACTAAATAAGTTTGAGCCACCCACAGAAGGTCTTGGTCTTAGCCCTGAGCACACCTCGAATTCTGTGAAAGGGCTTTAATCTTCTTGGAGCCCTGAAATCATTCCATTTGCCTCTTTTATTTAGCATTTACCATACACTGCTTTTAGAGATTGTGGCCCTGATCAGTTTGCAATAACTAAAGCATATTAACCCAAAACCCATCCTTTCCCAGAGATAATGTTTTGTACCAGTTTATATTTTAAAGCCAGGGAATCTTTCTTGTCCTTTTTGACTTTGCTTGTTTATAAGTTCCAGGAAGAGATGTGACTTTATTTGCTTCTAGAACCTAGAAGAGTGTACATGTCCAGCTACTAACAGAATAACCCACTACTCTGCTAAATATTTGTCTTGTAAACCCTTTACTTCTCTGGCATTCTAGGCTCAAAAATAAGATCTTCCATGCACAGTTTTGCAAAGTAGAGCATACATCAGAGAACTCTGAAGAACAGCCAGTAGGTCAAATCTGATATGCAGATTATTTGTGTCATGAGAATTATGAATTTATGGTTTTCATTATCAAAGTTTGATAAACTTAACAGAAGAAAAATCAAGAACATAACAGGAATATCACACACCTTGTAAAACCTAAAGTATTTGTCTTCAGACTCTCATCAGAAAATTCTGTTGACTTTAATGCTACATTCATGTTGTCCATGAAATTGTGTAGTATGCAACCTGTGAACACATGCATGGCTGTTTTGAGAGAAATTAATTCTTCTTTATAGCTAACATTACCAGAGCAGTAGTCCTCTAATAATTCAGAAGACTACATTTTCAGGTATTTCATTTATTATATTATTTGATTTACTCTTATCTACAGAGAAAACTCCTGAAAGAAAATAAATCAGTTCTCCAGATCTATAAAAGCAATACATTGACTTCCTCTGCTCAAGGTCCCTACTTCCCAGATTCCAGTCTGCTCTGTTGTGATAGACACTAGCTGAAACTGTGGTGTTTGTCAAAGCTAGAAAAAATGGATTCTTTTCTCACCATTCACTGGAAGCACCATATGACAGTGACATTTCACTGTGACTTGGCTACTAGCCATGCTTCTATTAGAGGGGGAAAATTTTTAAAATAAAGATTCGTATTCTCTTGCAAAACTCTCTATTATGTGGATGCAGTCTTTTTATTTTTTATTTTTTTAGGTCAGAGAAGGTTAAAAATAACTGAGCTCTTAAATGCAAATACCCATTTTAAAAAGCCTTAGTCTGAACTATACCCATGCTATATGAGGCAAGTGAATATATCAAAAAATCATGTTGATTCTACATAAAAAGACAGTGTGAAGTCCCTGGAAGCAAAAGAACATAAACTGTTTTTTAGAAGATACTGAGATAATGAAAAAATCACTAGGAAAGTAGCAAAAGACAAAAACTTCAGCCAATCTTTTATTCCATCAATATGAAAAGAAATTCACCAGAGCTCTGTGCTTTCAATTTTAAATCAGAATGTAAAAGGAGCAAAGCACAAAGAAAAGAACAATGTCAGTCCCGATTATTGTCATCTATCTGGGTCGAGCCAGAAGTTTTATACATGTTTTTAGGTTACTGTGACTGGTTTTTCGAAAATGATTTCTAAATATGTCTATTTTCTTGAGCAACTGACAGATGTGCTATGTAAACAAGAAAAAGAAATAAATCAAGCTGAGTAAAATTATTATACTTTTCTATAATTCTTAAAGAACCTGTAGACAAACATGTAGTATCTTAATTGTAAAATATGTAATAATAAAACAAGGATTCAATAGTAACCAGACTTTATGAGGCATATAAAATGGCAGTGTGTTTACAAAACAATAAAGCAGATACCATTTTAAATTACCTGTTAAGCCAGGTGTGGTGGTGCGTGCCTGTGATCCCAGCCCTTGGGAGGCTGAGGCAGGAAGATCATTGTGAGTTTGAGACCAGCCTGGGATACAAAGTGAGCTCAAGGCCAGCCTGAAATGCATAACAAGACCCTGTTTAAAAAAGACTAAAATAAAATAAAAAATAAAATATTTATTAACAGCATAAAGGTTCTGGTCATGTAATCCATTATATATTTATTTATACACAGTCCAAATTAGAAAAGAGCATATGTAATAGCATTTATTTTTAGTTGTATTTTATTTGTAAACAAATACAAATATTTAGAGACAGAAAATGTAAAGAATAAGTTTGAGAGGCTACTTTCCTTAAAATATTTCTGGGAATGGAACCCATTAGATGCCTAAACAAATGGAAACAACCACCAGGCTGGACCCGAGGCATCCCAGTTTCCCCATTTACTGCCAGCTAGCTCTGTGAACTAGGAGTGTCACCTGAAGAAACTGGCATTCACGGGGCATTTGGGATGTGCGGAGTGCTTTGAACTAAATCACCCCAGGCTTACTGAGCAGAACCTGAGATCACACTGTCAGTGTAGCCAGAGTTACCTCATGAGTGGTAGAAGCATGATTTGAAATGGAGTCTGGGTAACTGGTAAACCTCAGTGGCTTTATAGAACCTGCAGCCAAAGTTCCTCTTAGTATCATTCTATGCCCAAGGAAGGTGCTAGGCCCCGTGGCCCCCCTCAGTCCTCCAAACTCATCCAGTTTCTGTGTCCTCTTAAATCTTTACCTTTCTTAAATCTCCTCACGCCTCTGAGATAACTTCTTGGTTTCTCTTCTGCTTATTACCATTCTCCCACTTTTTATAAATATAGTGAATGAATACTTGGGGGCTGGGGATATAGCTCAGTTGAATAAGCGCTTGCCTGGCAAGTGCAGGGTCCTGAGTTCAATCCCAGGTACCACACACAAAAAAAAATACTTGCCAGTAGTTTTTCCTGTTTTTTAATATTTATTCTTCTTGTCCTATTTCTGGATTTCATTAATCTGTGCTTTTAAAATGCAGTTACATGAAAATAATCATGTTATAGGAAATTAAAATAAACATTATCTCTACCACGATATTGCTTAAAAGGAAACGTTTGTATTACTGAAAACTGTACAGATTTTTCAGTGATATTTTGAATTTAAAAATAAAACATCAGTTTTTAAATAAGCAATTAGTGGCACTTGCCTTGCAAGTGTTAGGTCCTGAGTTTGATTCTTAATACCTGCAAATAAATGAATGAATATAATAAGCAGTTATTTCCCTAGTTCATTATGATCTGAAGTTACATGTACATATATGTGCATTTATTTTTAATGATAATGATTCATACTGCCTAGTATAGTCTTCAAAATAGTGTCAACTTTTCATTAAAACTATGTCTATTCTCAACACTAAACTTTTGCTGCTTTGTACTGGTTCTTAATTGCTTCAGGGAGGTGCAGTGTGTATCAAAAACAAAGAATATCAAAAATTGTTTTGGCTAGAAAAATAGCAGTTCTTGGGCTGGGGATATAGCTCAGTTGAATAAGCGCTTGCCTGGCAAGTGCAAGGTCCTGAGATCGATCCCTGGTACCACCAAAAAAAAAAAAAAAAGAAAGAAAAAATAGCAGTTCTTGAAGCAATCTACAGAGATAACCTCTACCTTGCAATTTGCATGCCAAACAAATCACAAGTATTGGGACAAAATTTTCACATCAAAAATATATCATGTCTCAATTTGGAGGAGCTTCGAAGCAGTCCAGTACCAACATATGCCTGTACTGTGTCTCTTCCCCAGTCTACTACCCGCTTACAAATTGTGCAAAAGATCAATGTCAGGTGGGTTGTTGTTGAGATTTCTACATGGATTTAAAGATAAGTAAGAGACTAAATGTTGCAAATAAACAATGTAGCAGTCCATCACCTGTCTTATGCCTTTTATAAAATATTACTCTGAAGGGCTGAAAACATTTTAGCTTCTAACTGCTAGTTCACACACGCTTACCTTTCTCTGAGCAACAGGGTCCTTAAATATGGGGAGTGTGTCCAGCTCCACAGGGAGAAGAGGGTCTGACCACTGCAGGTCAGTCAGACATAGGCTGTGTGGTTGGCTTTGCAATAGACAGCCATGAGCCAAGTAAAACAGGAAGCCTGCAGAAGACACAGGAACAGACTTGGTCTGGATGCAAACAGTCCTGCAAGAAACTTCTCATTTTAGCCCAGTGAGATCTGAGACAAAGCTCCAAAAAGTAGTGTTATAAAATTATTGTCTATGTTGCTGTAAGCAGTGGTATTTGTGGTCATTTGTTAGTAGAGTGACACAAGTCTAACAGTGCTTTAGAATTTTAGCCATGGTATTTGTATGTGTCATTTCATTCATTTACATTGCTGGATAGTATTTTCCTGTACAGTGAAACTACCAAAAGTTCTTCCCAAATGACCCCACCATTGATAAATGAGAAATCTGTTTCCTGTGTTCTTGACAATATTTGTTATCGTATGTTGTATTTCTGAAAACTTCCAGAGGGTATGAAATAGTATATTAGTCAGTTTGGTGTTGCTGTAACATAATACATGACACAGCTAAAACAAGAAGGTATATTTAGTTCCCATTTTCGTTGCAATTTTTTTCTTGTTTTATTTTCTTTGTGTGTTTTGAAGTGGTCAAGATTAAAATGCTGATGATATCCAGTATATCCCACTGTTTTCTACTAAGGACCATGCTTTTGCTATTGTATCTGAGAAAGTGTTTCTTGTGTCCCTCACCACTAAGTTACCTTTGCCATTGGCTTTTAATAGACACTTCTTATAATATAAAAAAATTTGTGTTTCAAGTCCTTAAGAAATTGTTTTTATTATAAATGGGTGCAAGATTCTGTCAAATGCTTTTATTTATTAATAAAATGATTTTTCTCCTCTTATTAATTTGCTAATGGCAAAATATTTTTACAATTAGCTAGCAAGTTCCAGTTAGGTATTATATATAAGTTTTTCTGTTTATTACTGGACTTCTCTTGCTAATATATTTCATGGACTTTTGTACTTACATTCGTTGGTTAAGTGGTTTTGTAGTTTTCCTTTTTTGGCATTTACCTGTTTGGCTTTGCTATTGGGTAATGACTTCTTTATAGAGAGAATGAGTTTTGAGGTAATTTATCCTCTTCTATTATCTATCATTATGAAATATCTACATCATTTCATCTTTAAAAGTACATAAGATTCGCAAGACAGCTTAATCTCAATTTTTGGGGTAATTTTTATTCACTAATTCAATTCATTACTCTTTACAAGTCTAGTCAGACTTTCAATTTACATTTCAGGTAGTTTTCTTAGTTGATGACATTATAGTAATTTAGCTATATTATCTAATTTCAATACTTTTGGCATAAAATTATTTGAAGTATGCCTTTATAATTATTCTATTTTTTGGAGAAAAACAGTTCCTCTTCTATGCATGTTTTTCATGATTGTGTACTCTGTTTTCCTTTGTTAAGCTTATTTAGAGTTTGTCATTTTGTAGCTTAACTAAATTTTAATTTCATTAGTTTTCTCTGTACTCTTCCTTTTTCTTTCAATGTCAGTAGCTTCTATTCTAATGTTATTATGTTCTGTCTCCTGCTTAACTTGGGTTTGGTTTGCTCTTGAGTTGCTGCTAATGGTAGCTGGGCACATACAATGATTATATCCAAGTCAGCCACGCAAACGGGAAGTTCATGTTATTGAAACAAGTACTGTCGTCCTTCTGGTGACTATGTACGTTTCCTCCTCAGTCCCTTGGAGTGGCTGGAGAAGAAAGCTGAGGTAGAAAGCAGAGTGAGGTGCAGCCAATAAAGAGGTGCTCCTGCACACCTGAGTATTAAGACTGTCCTCCCGGGAGAGCCTTCCGGTGGGCGTCACGTGGCCTGCCGCATTATCACATTCTTGAATTCATCTTAGCACATTTCCTTTCATAGCCCTTTCACAGCTCTATTATTAAGCCACATACTATTATTATTAACTTTAGTTAGTAAAATATTATCAGCACATAATAAAGAAAAATTGTATTTTTAAAAAATGTGTTATATATTATTTTTGTGTAGAAGCAGAACTAGAGAGAAAGCAAGATTTTGGAAGCTTTTAAGTTTAGCAAAACAACTTGGGGTCTCATCTGTCAAATGGGGAGGTGGGTGGTGAGAGCTGACACCACCACAGAAGAGTCAGAGTCAGAGGTTCACACATCCAGCAGGGTGGGGTTGAAAACCGGCACAAGCCCAGACTTCCCTCCCACATTGTCTGCTGCGTTCACCAAATCATGCTAATGTTTCAACAGCTAATATTATCACAAGCTAGCATAAGAATTCTTCCAGTTGACAAGCAGACTTCTTCCAACCATACAGTTAACAGCCATAGGTGGAAATATTACCAACTCTAACATGAAACAAGGTCAAGACAATTTTGTCTACACCTGTCATAAGTCCCAGTGGACCAAATGTCCATTGCAGGTCTTCAGGATCAGCAAATAGAATCCAGAATCTCGGGCTCCTTTATGCACATTTCACTGTATTTTATATCAAACCATATTGAGTCTACAATTGTCCCTTTAATGCATTCAAAATCTATTGATACAATAAATTTTGTGAATGTTTACCTCTATACAATACAATTCTTTCCAACTTGTAAATATATCTATTTATTCCTTACGTATTCTACTGTGGAATAATTGCTGGGCACATCATGAGCAGTGACTGCTTCGGTTTAGAAAGAATATGAAATGGTGAAGGGAAAGCTAGCAGATGATTTATGTTGCCCTCCAAGTTGACACTCAGATGAGAGAAAGAGAGGGATTTTAGTCAGAGGAAGAGATGGGGTTTTCTCATAGATATTCTTTCATGTGCTGTTGGGGTTTGCTGTGACCAAAGTGCTATGATCATCTGTATCTGTATCTGTATCTATCTCTCTCTTAAAATCCCATTTTAAAATCTTCAGGTGACACTGATTTCAGAACAATAACAAAAGGTTCACATCAAAAATCTCTCTGATGAAAGCCATAAGTGGGAAATTGCAGACCCAAGTGATCCACTTGAAATTTGAATTCAAGGGCCCAGGCCACAAAAATAGAAAATATTTGATCATATCCTAAAATGTTCTTAGTTTATGCCTCAAGTCAAAATCATAGGCATTTGAACTTTTCATTCACTTCCTTTAATCTGTCCAAAGACATTAGAAGCAATTTCTCCCTCCTACTGTTTTAGAAATGTTTGCCTTCCATATTAATCCAGAGCATAAATTCCCCTGCAACATTCATTTTAGGAGCTATTAATATCAGTAGATCAAAGGAAGGAATGGAATGGAATAGTTTATTTTTGATTGGCACAGTTTTCTACATTTTCTTTTTTATTGTGAGTTTAGTTTACTTCTTTCATGTCCAAATAAGCCATGTAGCCAATTCCAGTTCATTTCCTTGAGATTCTTTGGGCTTAATCTTCTGTGGTACAAAAACCTGCTATAATTCTTCACTTAACAGTGGACACTGTCAAGTAAAGTCAAAAGCAGGTTGACTTATTGAACCAGAAAGGAAGGCTGTATAATTTATTTTGAGTAGAAAATGATGCAAGATTTGCTCAAACTCCCACTATGAGAATGGCAAGCTTGGGACCTGCTTCTGATTTATTTAGTCACTGCTGTTTGTACTGTGCCACCTGTCTCACAATTATTTCAGCCTTATCAGATGTTCTAGAACTTAGTTTGGTACCTTTGACACATCCTGCTAATTCAAATGTCTAAGTAGGATCATTTGGTTGTAAATTGCCTTTAGTGTCTGAGGATCTGGGTGGATGGTCTGCTGCACTTCAGCTTGAGGATAGTCTGAATGATTTTTTCTGCCTCTTGAAAATCTAATCAAGGCATACTACTTAGCAATCCTGTTGGTGCTAAAATAGGGTCAACACCTTGAAGTTAAAGGAAGAGACGTTTACTTTGGCTCATATTTGCAGACGTTCAGTCCATGATTGGCCAGATCTGGGGGCAGGGAGGGCATGGTTGAACAAAAGCACTTGGCTCATTATATCTGGCAACCGGAGCAGGAGAAGAGTAGCAGAGATGAAAGGGCCAGAGACCAGACAGAGATCTAAAGTCACCCCTCTGTGACCCACCCAGATACATCCAGAACTGTGGTTTTCCAATCCACCAGGTGGCTACCAAACAAACCAGGGTGAGAATTATATTTAACTGCCACAGCCCATAGTCACATCACATTTTCTGTATTAATATGAGATCAACATGTTAAATGGTGTCCAAAAGTGATCACAGGTATTTCATGCAAAAAGAAGTGTATCTAGGACTTCTTTTGTGAACAGATGAACATGCATAAAATAGCTTAGTAACTCAACTTTCTAAAGTTAAAAGCTTCTGTTTATGATGGCCTCAATTCAAATATTGAGAGAAGTCCAGAAAACTATTCGGCATGGCCATAATAAATATTTTCTCAGGATTGGTGATAACCTTGAAATTTTTAAAAATTTTCTTATGCCTGCTCCATTAATCATGTGCTCCTAATAATTGCACATTCAGGCTGTTTAATCTTCTCTCCCCAAACAGTGCTTTTAGCTTACTGTGAACGGACTAGGTGCAAATTTGTTTCTACTAGAAACAGAGCAAAAGGAAGATGCGAGAGAGAGAGAGAGAGAGAGAGAGAGAGAGAGAGAGAGAGAGAGAGAGAGAGGGAGAGAGAGAGAGAGAGAGAGGAAGATGGAGGGGGGAGGGCGAGGGGAGGGGGAGGGAGAGGGGCGAGAGAGGGGGGGAGAGAGAGACAGAAAGCATCACTAACAGAGTAATAGAGAAGGGAAAGGAGAAAAGGAGAGAGTGCTCCAACACCTTTCTTCTGCCAGGTGATTTTTATATTTTGGATTTATTAATTGTCTTATGTCCCTGAGTACCACGAAATGTGGCTTTTATAAAGATCAGTAGCAGCCTTCATGGAGGTGTTTTCATTATTTTGGGGACTTTTTGAGTGTATCATCTTAAATAATAGTTCGGTAGGTGATTGAAAGGTCAGAATTTCTTTCTTTTTTTGGTACATGAAATTAGATCTATTGTGAGGATTTCTAACGGAATGATTATTAATACACCATAATAATCAAGCTACTTTAATACTCACTGTTTTCCGTGCTCCATTTAATCACTGTATTCATCCTAAATTTATTAACGATTGGTAGGTATAAAAATGGTTAAATGTCAGGTGCGATCTGGACTTCTCCTTGTAATACGCCAGAATTTGTGAAATCCAATTTGCTGTTCCCATTTGATAGGCATTCATTATCCTGACAATTTAACAACCCAAAGAGGAAATATCCTGAGCTGAAAGCAATAAAGGTCAATATCATAAGTTTGCACTTAATTTTTCTCTATGTGTAATTCACTACAGCTGTGTAATCTAATGTGAGCTGTTATTACATTGCACCATAGCCAAATTTGAAAATAAGGAATATTTTAGCATGTACAGCACACCTTATAGATAGTATATTAAGTGGAAAAATCATTCCTCAGAACTAGGTTTGAGATTAACATTTCACATTCACTTAGACCTATATGAGTGCCCGACAAACCTCATGCAATCTTCTAACTAACAGTGAGCTGCCTTCCAAACCATGCTACTCTGGTGGGATTACAGATGTTTGTAGCTGTGGTTCAGGCCTGCCATACTGATAAGAAAGAACAAACAATCTTTAAGAAACTTCCTATTTCATTTGAGTAATAGGAACTGTAATCCTACGAAGGGATTTTAGACAGCTTCCAACAGACATGTGATAGAATTGTCATTGTTTGTTTTTACCATTCCATTATATGTTATAAGTTTGCATTTAAATAAGGAAGATTGACTTTCTACTGTGAATTAATATAGAGTATGTTAAATATTTTGATATGTTAAGTATTACAAGGTTAGTCCCTCGGTCCTTTCTTGGAAATCAGAATAAAATCTATACTGGATTGTGAAGTAAATGGACCACAGATTCCAGCGAACACATAACTCAAGCGTTTTTCTACAATGCTTGAATGTGAGAAGAATAACATCTGGCAGTGAGTGTCTAAAGCTTCAGCTCAGTCACTACTGGGAACTTCACTTGAGGTCCCACAGGTCTAGTGTAAAACAGACCCGTGTCTCCCATTTATTGTGGCCTGTTGGATCCTGAGATCTATGACTACCTCAGATTGCCTATGTCTTTGACCATTTATTTTCAAGATTGCACCATACATGTCTTACTAGCTTTTCCTTTCTTTCTGCAGTTTCATAAAATTTCTATGTAAAAGAACCAGATCTAACTCTATTTAGCTCAAATATATGTCCATGAATATGAGCCAATATTAATCATATGGTATCCATAAGCATGTCTTTGATATGTCACCTCCAGATATTGTACTTGTTTTTATTTTCTATGCTCAAATTATGTGGTTGTAGCAATGTGACCTACTCATTAACCAATCAAAACAACAAATTACACTTTTTATAGTAGCCAAATGAGAGGAAATTCTGGTTCACAGTTCTTGTACAAGATTTCTTTGAACCAAGCTTATTCATGTAAGTGAAGTAGATTCTCAGGAGGCTCTAAATGGGTATCAATTGTCTTCCAGTGGGAAAATGAGGCGCCTGCAGGTGTGTCTTCTCTGTCTTTGTTGTATGTTCCAGTGTTCCAGCTGATGTTGAGCCATCAATGTCTTGATCTCCATGTATGAGAAATTTTCCACCTTACCTGGAAGCTCATAACTCCTTCCACTCATATTACACATGGGAAAAGTCTAGAATGTCCAAGGACATCCAAGGATGACCACCTGCAATTCATGAATGATTATTGCAATGCTTTCACTCTCAGGTAGGATATACCCAAGCTATATGTTCTGCAACCTTCCTGGAGCTTCCTAGTGGACTTCGCTCCCCATCCACTCTGTTGGCTGCTCTGAAGGGTGAGCTTGCTCTTGCCTTCCTTGTTCTGCAGTTCGGGAACTGGATTTAAAAAACTGGCATTCCTTGATGCTCTGTGACTAAAATTGTTCTCTCATACAGAGATTCTGTGTTTTCCTTCAGAATATATGTCTGCACAAATATTTCTTACATGCATTAGTAATTTGAAAATTTTCCTCTCCAAGGAAACTCTTTACTTCTTCAGGGTCATGTTACCATAAAAATTTTCTATAAATATTATCACATTTTAAAAGAGATTACTACATAGATTTATTTGAATATCTTGTTTCTTTCATCCTTATAGATTACTGCAGCAGAAATTATAACCTCCCTTTTCACAGAGATAACACATGTCCTGTACTTCACATTTAATCTAGAGAAACTTGTTCCATTTCCATTATTTTCTACCTTTTGCCTTCCTGGGCACATAATTTTTATTACAAAACATTTACAACTTTCTCTGCAAAACAACTGCTACTGGGAAAATTTTTCTGCACTTCAGTTTTATTCCATTTTAGCTATATGAAACTTGGGTTCCTTAAAGATTCTGACATTTAGTTGGAAATTTTCTTTTCAGTTTGACATAGGTCCACAATTATTTCATTATTTACAAATGCCTTGTTCTACTATTCTTTTGACAGTGGGAGCTCAGCTTGTCAATTTTAACCATACACTACCTAAATCTCCTTGTCTTCCCTTTTTAAGTCATAGTTATTCTTACTATAGGTATAACTTAATGAGTTGGAACCACCCTAATTAGAAAATTGGCTTGGTGCTAACAATGACCTCTAAATTTGTATGACTTTGAATATATAATAGCTTGATATTAACTTTATGGTGATATACTGTCTTGTGATCACTTTCCAACTTTTACTAAATTTTATATTGTTGTTAAGATTTCTCCTTCCTGTAGGTTTTCACCTTTACTAAAAGCAAAACTTCTGTGTACAAAATCCAAACATCTCAGAGAATTAAAGTAGAAACTTGAATACTATCACCAGCAAATCTGCTGAAGGAATAATTTCAGTGACTGCTCTTCTGACTGTTATAAAAGAGAATTGCAAGTGATGGTTACTATTCACATCATCATGATATTTTACCCTTCTAGTAGGTAAAGATAAGAAAGAATATGTAAGATAGACATCATATTGAGACGCTTTAGTATTCATTTCTTAATGTCACTTCTGCAGCCATATTGCTTGCAAATAGTGCCACAACTGTATTTATTAAATAACCTTGCCAAAACCTGAGAAGGATTTCTGCACCAGTGAAAGTCATGATTAACTTTAGGTGATTTCTTGATGCTTTGGAGGTTTCACTGATTCTAACACTTACCACTAAAGCAACTTTCTAAAGTGTAAACATTACTTGGCTTCATGTTGGCTCTGAGGAGAATGTTGGACGGGAAGTACTCTGTTGTGAGTTATGTTTCCTAAAGTTACCTTATTACATCATTTAAGTTCCGTGTATTTGATTCTGGCTGCCATGTTACCAAGTCAAAAGCAAAATATGACTCTATCACTCTAAGGCTAACATAAAACACCACAAATTGGATAATTCAAGGAACAGAAATCTATTTGTTTCTACTTCCAGGAGCTGGATTTCTATGACCAATGCTCCAGCAAGAAAATTTCCCAAATGCCTCTACAAGACAGCCTCCTTCCCAGTGTGTCCTTCCACGGCCTCTTCTCTATGGCTAGATGCCACTGGTGTCTTGCTTTCTTCCTACAAAGACACTGCTCACATTGATGGGGCTCGACTCCCATAATCTCATTGAATCTTCTCACCTCCTAATAGCTCGTATCTCGAAGTAACATCACACTGGTGTTTGGGTTTCAACCTAAGAACTTATTTCAGGCCATATCTTGAACATATACAGTTTGTCCTTGTGTTTGCAAGAAGGTGTAAGTGCAGCTGTGCAAGTGAGAGGATGTGCTCAGACGTGTGCATGAGGGAAAATTAAGTGCTGATGTTTACATATCAACACATAAGCAGCCACTGATACGTCTTTGAATTTCTCACTGCAGGATTAACAATTTCATATCTGAAAGAGACCCATCTATCGGAACCATCATCCTCGTTCTGTGGGAGGGTTCTGTGCCTTATGTGCTGCTCAGATCACTAATCCTGAACAGTGCAGAGTTATTCGCAAGAAGCGGTACTATTAGTGAATCAAGCAGTGTTTAGGTCAAGTAATATCACAACCAACGAGTGAAGGAAAAAGCTTCCATTCTTAAGGAGAGTAGCTGGAGTAGACGCTCAAATACAGGACTGGTATCTGGCTTCTCCCTTGGGTGCAAAAGCTTGATCAACTTAATGCTCATGAGACTTCTGTTAACAGATTAGAAGCTTTGTCACTGTATGAGTGGGGATGGAGCTAGAATTTATACTTTCTAGTTCTTAAAATTCCCATGGAATAAAGTGGAAGGTATGTTTTTACAATGACACGTTTCATTTCAAGCTAAAATATGTCTCTTTTTTTCAAAGCCTTATTTTTGTTTATAGTAACTTCAAAGAAAAAAGGCTCCATTAAAAATTCATAATTTCCTATATCCATTTACATGACATTACTTGAATAAAACCATAAGATTTGAGTGTATTGGATACACACTCATGGTAAGCCTATCATTACTTCTGCAATACATTTTCCTAAGCACCTAATGAGAACAGTTTAGCAGATACATCTTTCCATTCTCCAGTATCTACATGTAACACACTACTCATCCTTAAATAACAAGAAGTGAAATTTATGAAAGCTTACTGTTTAGTTTTAAACTGCAGTACACAAGGACACTAAAATCTATGAAAACTCATAACTGATGCATTTTAATTATATACGTTTTAAAACTGCTTTCCTAAAAGGAGGTAAGGTGCATTATGCCCACGTACTCACTCCACAAAGGAATGTAAACATACTGTACTGAAAACTCATACTAATAAATACTTTAAAAAAGAAAAGATATTACTTTTCTTGTTGATTCTCCCTAACATTTGCTAACCTCACTCCCTTTCTTTATAAGGCCCTGAGTTCAAGTCACTAAACCTTAACAGAAATAGTTTGGGTACATAGTACCGAGCACTGAAGCAAGGCATCTCCTTTATTACTCATATGCTATGTGAGCTTTCCAGAACAAACTTTGCCCATGTATAAGTTGGAGCTAATTATAAAGCTGTAATTGCACAATTATTTGGTAGATTATGATGCATGACAAATCTATACCAATGTCTTGATAGTATTTTGGTGGCTTTTTAACTTTTCTTTCCTCATTTCACATTTGTTATACAAATTTTCACTTTTCTTTTCTTGAATGCTGTAAGTTCTGGATGATTTTTCCTGTAGTACGCACTGGGAGTTTTTTTTTTTTTTTAGCACATATCAAAAGCCATAAATATAAACAAGACATCAGGGTGCGTTTCTTTACTCTAAAAGAAGTCTGGGGGGAAGTAGCTAAGATCTGGCATAGTAGCTCTATTACAGTCAGAGATTGGGTTGATCCAGTCATTTTAGGATTTTATCTTAATGGTTTGCTTCTGTATTCAAAGCCTCCCCACGCCCCAGTATGGCTTCTGGTGCTCTAGTCAGTGTGTCCATATCCTGGCAGGTGAAAGAGGGAAAAAAGAACAAGCATGAAAGGGCTCTCTTCTCAGTTAATACAGCCTGCCTTAGAGATAGTTTTTCTGACTTTACTCGGTGCCACTCAACCAATTATACTTGAGGTTCATTGGCTAAATGCAGCTTCAGATACATTGCACTTTCAGCGTGACCTCAAATCAGGGTTTTGGAACTAAGGATGAAGAGAACATAGACTAGCACCTGGCCAAGTGCACCTTTGGCACAGGTAGCATCACTGTAAGCAGGGGGAAGAGGAAGGGCAAAGGGATGTGACTGTAATTAACACGTGGTTTTTACTCACATGTGCTAATTCCCCACAACGAATGTAATCATATGTATTACTAAAAACAAAATGGCAGGAAACTGACGTAGTGCACAAGCTTTTCGCATATTTGAAAATAACTACTTTGCTATTATAACATAGATTTTTTCATGTAAAAAGCCTAAATTTATTCTCTGCAAGAATATAATGCACCACATGCCATGACCTACAAATATGGAAGAGTCGTCACTCATGTTCTCTTTCCATGGTTCCTACTTTCCTCCTAACCACGTGCTTCCATTGTGGAATGGGAAGGTGTATTGACTTGGAATCAGACTGTGTATTATCCAGCTGTGTGATTTTGAAACGATGTTACTTGTTCAATGATCTTCAACAACTACAAAATGATACAATGATGTGTTAATAATGGTTATTTGTGAGGTAAATAACAGTACGTAAAGAATATAGAGCTCGTGGTGAACGGAGAAATCTTAGGTACGAGGCAGCCACGTTAGAGTTGGTGCATTGTGCTGGATAATCCCGATGTGTCAGCCAGTCTCCTGTTGCTGAGACCCATATGCATCACCCACAGGTTAAAGGAGGAAAGGTTTGGTTGGACTCACATTTGGTAGAGGTTTCAGTCCACAGTCGACTGGCCCCAGGGCAGGTTGGTGCGGCAGAGGAGGCTTGCTCGTGCCACCGCAGCATGAGACAGAGACAAATCAAAGGGGGAGAGGGAGATTGATTCTTCCAGACCATGCCCAGGACTCATCTCCTCTAGCTGGGCTTCCCCTCCCAACCTTACGTTAACTAGTCCACTGCTAAGTGGCATGGCGTCCCCTTTTATCCTGTCCCAAAAGCTCCACCTGTGAGCTCGTGAGTCTTTGGGGAGACACCTACAAAAAACCAACACTCAAGGGTGCTTTAGAAGCCAAATATTCCATACAGCTAGAAGACTTTGCTACTCATTTTGTTCCCTCGAAATCAACTGAAGCTTACATTTAGGCGTTCTGTAGGAAGTTGCCTGACATTGTTTGACTTTAATAAAGTAGCTTGAATTTAAATGTGAGGGTCGTGATCACAGCTTAAGAATGTCATTTACTTGTAACTCTTTCTTGTGAAGGGCTTATCTGGATACTTACTTCTTTATGAACTTCCTTTCTGCAACAAGAGTGATGATTTTGATTAAAAATAATAACGGGTAAAATGTATTAAACACTATATGCAGGATGCATTCTGTGCTCTCTGTGTGTTTTGATACATTTATTTCATAAGGCTATTGAGAAAGAAGACTTATCGAAAGCACCAAGTTGGCCCAAAAATAGAAAGGACCTAATGACTGTCTTTCTAAGTCAACTTACAGCACCAGAAAATAAATTGATTTCCAACAGCAGATTTTGTTACTGCTGAGATGGAGGTAGTATGTCTTGCAGACAAGAAATGTAGGACCTTGTTTCCATGGAGATGTAGAGGCTTCTAGAAAACTACAGTCGTCTTAGCAGATGTCAGCTTATTATAAACACCAACAGGAGATTGTGAAAATTTAAATTTTGAAATTTTAATATTTCCCCTTTATTTTTTCTTTCTTTACAGGTTTTCCAGGCCAGATCCACTGTTACTTATGGCTTCTTTTTCTAGTTATATAAAGTAAAATTGGATTTTTTCTGTAAAGTCCTGCTCAGAGAAATAATATTTTTTTCTGTTTTTAGAATTAAAATATTCATCTTTGAAGAACATAGTACAAGTTTGCTTTATCTCAGTGTCCCTGAAACATTGGACTCAGTCATTCTTTGTTGTGTGAACCATTCTGTACATTTCAGGATATTTCTTCATATTGCTGGCCTGTACCCACTAGGGATCAGCAGCATTTCCCTAGCTATGACAGCTAAAACTTGTCTTTAAGGTGCAAAAGAAGTCCTTGGGAACCACTAAATTCTAACTGTTTAGTTCAAACATAAAATAAAGCTAGGTGGTGAAATCAATTCAAGGACCAGAAGAAAAATATTTAATTTGGTCAATCTAGAGATTTCTCTTTCAAGAAAAAAATCAATGTTAACCAATTAAATTTTGTTCAGTTCTGTATTGCTCAGTTAACCATAAAGCAACCACCTAGTTTGTTCTATATATTTTATAATAATGACTTCATAAAGACTGTCAAATAGAAAACTTGGATTACCCCTCCCTTGCATAGGCTAATAGTTCCACAAAGCACACACAATAGATTTATTTCTGCTCCATGACACGGCATATAAAAGAATAATGAAATAAACCAAGGTTGAAAGTGAAGGAAACAGTGCAGCAAATTGAGGTGGCTTTGGAAAGCCTGAGAACACTCAGAAGTTAGGGGTCTGTAGAGCATAAATTCAAAGTCAGTGTGAGCTAAGAGCCACACATCTAGGTGGAGTAATAGGTTGAAGTCAGTCAAGCTGACAGCGATTTCAAAGCCACAGTGTATCTGGAGATAAGCATGTCTCAAGTCAGAGAGGCACTTACCTCACCAATGCAAGTTTACAGTCAGCTCTTCAGGACTGATTTCCCAGGGCAGGCTGCTCTATGGAACCACCCGTAGTAGATAGTGAACATTACCAAGCACAGCTGAAGAAAAAGAAAATGGGGAGATGTGGGAAAGTACACATTTTCTTAAAGACAAAAGGAAAAAATGTCGAACATGTAGCTCATAACTAGAGGCGATTAGACTAGAACCATCGCAGTACTCTTTGAAGATGCATAAAAATGTAATCAAGTTACTATAGTTACAGTAACTAAAAAGAATTTTAAAAAAATTTAATTTCTGATTTCTCTAGTATTCCTTCTTTCTCTCAAAGTTTGTTTTACACCATCAAAATATCTTTAATTAAGTATTATGCAATATAAATGCTTTTAAGCATCTTAAAAAAGAGTGGTCAACCCTAATATTCAAATATGGCTACTGATGAAGTAATATTTTTATCAGTGAAAAACTCTGGCAGCCAGATTAGCATACAGTAGTTTTTTTTTTAAAGTATGTTTTTCTATCAAAGATATTTTACTTAATTCCTTTAAGAAATTACTCAGTGAATGATATTTTCTTGATACAAATTACTGTAACATATTTGACATTTATCCTTTTATTCTCTATAAGAGCATTAGAATTCAAAAATACTTCTCTTCTTCTATCATCGTTTTCACAAACATTTTAAATATTGCTATGGCTGGTGTCTGGATGTCCGCCCAAGACTCATGCAGTCATGGGACAGGCCTCTAGATTTTATGGTTGATTCATGGCCCACTGGGGATTATGGGTGTGATCGCTACCCCGCCCTGCAGCAGGTAGTGTGCCTATGGTGTAAGGGAGGGAGAGAGGCTGCATGTGTCTCCTGTCCCCCACTTTCTGCTCTTGCTACTTTTGCTGTCTTGTGCCACCAAGAAGTGTTGCCCCTCTGCCCTGCCATGCCACCCTGCCTTGGAGCCAGTTGAGTGTGTACTGAAACCTCCCCCAAATGTGAGCAAAATAAACCTTTCCTTCCTGAATTTTGGGTGTTAGGTATTTTGTTCCAGCAACGAGAGAAAAGCAACCAAAACAATTGTATATGCCTAAAATTACTGAAAGTTGAACTTCTAACTTAAAAATATTTTTGGCACAAACCATTATAATATATGGATCTTGTTTACACCAACTATCATCAAGGATATACAGAAGGCCTCAAATATATGTAAATCTATACTACACAAAAATAAAGCTTTGGCATACAGAAGACAGTGGCCCCACTCTCTTGCTTTTCTTATCACTAATAGTATTAATCAGATAAATCTTATTATTGCTTTTTCTCTTGGCTAATCTTGTTAGCTAAGCTATTTCTTCAATATTTGTAATGCATATGCTTGATAGAAGTATATAATTTTATACCCCAAACTGCCTTGGCTAGGGTTCTCCACAGAAGCAGAAACAATAGGAAGCAAATCTGTAATTATTAAGGAGACTATCACGTCAGCTTGATGGATCAGAGGGAGAAGATGCCACATGGATGTCCCAGCACTGGAGATCTGGGAGACCTAGTAGAAGAAGAAGCCTGCTGCAGAACCAGTAGAATCAAGGATGCAGGGTCATTTCAAGATCAAAGGTCTCCAGCACAATTGGAGAGACACTGGCATGCGTCTGCACTGGCAGGCTAAGGCAATCAAAAACTAACACACAAAGTGATGGCACCAAAAGATGTCCAAGCAGACTCAAGCTCTTCAACCTATCTGGCAAAATCTTCTTTACTTCATGAAGGCTATAAGCCTATTGCTTGTTGCTACCTACAGCCAGCGTGGGTCTTTCTCCCTCTAAACCTTCATGCCAATCATATCTGGAACATCTCACAGACACACACACAAGTGCGTCTTTTCTAGTCGCTAGACATTTCTTAATCCAGTGAGGCAGACCCAGAAGTGTTAATGGTCATGAGGAGTTCCTACAGTTCACTCCTTCAAGTATTTTGTCCAGAGGAGTCTATTTACAAGACCTCACACCAGACACATAAATGCATGCAACAAATCTACTTTCAGCTTCTGTGAACTGAGTTTTCCACCATGGTTAAATTTTAAAATAACATACTTTGTCATGACATAATGGTTTGAGGCCACAAAGCACAGAATGCTCCACAGAATGGAAAATCTGTGACTTACTCTCTGGCGCTGAGAAAACGAGCCTCCATGGTAGGTTGTGAAACTGATAACAGGTGTGTATTAAAGTTGTATTCTTAAATTGTATCAAAAGAGAAAAGGAGTTCAGGACCTTCATCAAAGTCAGTAACTCAGTTAGGGATCTAGGCTTTTCACTGTCAAGCACACTTAGTTTCATGACCCTCACTAAGATGTCTTCTAAAGCATATAGATGTGGATCTGTTGATCCTCCAACCATCCCAGAGCAACGTTCCATCAGTTCCATTCCTCTAAAGTTCTTCATGCTGAAGAAATCACACCATACACTGATAAAACAGAATCAATTGAAAATTATGATATTACCATCAGAATCTGAGTTGGTTCAGATTTGGTCATGGATACATTATGAATTATATTTCTATTATAAATTGTATCCTTTTCATAGTTTTCTCCAGACAAGTAAGAATAGCAAACCTATTCTTAGGAATAGAATAGGTTTGGGACCCTATAGAATGATTTAATTATGTGTAAAAACCTGATACTAATATTGTTTGAAAAGTGATGATATCATAAAAACAAATAAAAGGATTTTTAGCAAATTATCATAAATAGAATGTATTTCCAAATCTGTATATGTTGCCTATTCAAAGTTAATGTTTATTTTCATATTATAATTATAGTTTTTCAAATTCTATTAAACTAATTGCTTCCTGACATTTTAAATCTAATTTCCACACATTTTTTATTTTTAAAGTTTTGCAAATAAAAATACCTATTCCCTCCCAGTCATCCTATGATAATTTTAAACGTATGAATTGGGCACACATATAAAATTATTGGTTTATTATCTTCTCTTATCTCATAATGGGATATAGAAAAGCATTCAAAGTAGTGACATAAATACACACTTCAAAGGAGCTGAAATACTCAAGAGTTGCAATATCATTAATACTTAGAAATATTTAATTCACAAAGTTTCATGCTGCAAATCATGTATAAAGTTTAGATGTTATCTTAGTTGCTTTTCTCTCATTGTTGAGACAAAATAACCAACGCCTAAAGTTAGTGAGAGGAAAGGTAACTTGGCCCAGAGCTGGTATCGGTTTCAGTCCATAGTCAGCTGGCTCCAAGGCAGAGTGATAGTTGGCAGAGCAGCAACTGTTCATGGCAGTGCAAGACAGCAAAAGCAATAAGTGAGGGAGGGAGAGCAAGGACAAGCTTCCTTCTCTCCCTTATAGTTGATGCGGGCAACCCACACCCTTATTTCCAGTATTGAACCATGAATCAATCACAAAGGCCTTATTCAGACACCTCTGCAAAGACACAGGGACCACATGAGGCTTCTGGGGCACATGCAGACACAAACCATAACAGAAGATTTTATCTAGATGAGTCTATGTATATTTCATTTCACAGTTTGGTCTAAATTATATAATCAGCTAAGTATATGCAATTAAACAATATTTGAAAAATCAGTCCATGATGGGCTTTTAGTATTGAATCAGCTGACTGCTTCCTTCATTCACTTTTAAACATGGTTGTTTTTACCAGTTAAGAATATTGTCAATATTTTAAAACATCATCACTCATTGTGATGGCTAATTTTATATACTAAATTGATTTGATAGAAGATGCCCAAAAGCTAATAAAACATTACTTCTGTGTGCTATCTTTCTGTGCTATAGCACAAGCCCTCTTAAAATAGACTTGATTTGGTGTTCTTAAAAAAATAATTATTTGTGGATGCATTTTTGAGCATATTTGTAAAAGAGATAAGTGGTTAGTTAACCTGTCAATCAGGACACTACTATTAAAAGATTAACCCACACCATGTGGAGGAGCATTACCCAAAGCAGTGAGTGCACAAGAGAAGAAAGTGGTGGGGAAAGGGAACATTTTCTCCTCCTGTGCTCAGTACTTCCTCTTGTCCTACTTCTCTGATTTTCATTTCTAGGGTTCCACGAATACCCACCCTGCCCCTGTTCTTGGAAGTTTGGGCTAGCATATAATTACCCTGCCTTTCCCAACTTTCCAATTTACAGAAGGCTTTCTGTGCAACTTCTCAGCCTCCCTAATCACAGCAGTAAACACTATAATAAATCTCTTCTTTATATACTATTTCAATTTTATCCCTCCATGTAAACCACATTAATACACTCATTTCATGGATTAATTGCTCCACATATTTTTCATCCTGGGATCACAATATGTTCCAATGACTTACTTATAAACAAAAGACTCAATGTCACCTGAGAATATAGTTAACATTAATAAGTATAATTCAATAAAATAAATTAAATGGTGCTGAATCTAAAATATTTTTGAAGGAACATTGTTAATAGAAATATGTACAAATTTCCAAACTTTCAGCAGATTTTTATACACAAAAGTATGACCTTCCCAAACAATTCAGTATGAAACTCAGCTGCCATGCTATTCCAGGCTCACCTGGTGAGTGGCACAGGTCTGCAATCCCAGCACTCAAGAACCGGAGACAGGAGGATCACCACGAGCTCCAGGCCCATCTGGGGCACATAGTGAGACCCTGTCTCAAAAATACCCTGACTTTTCATTAGTAGCACTTACCATTATAGGATATGTTGAAATTTCTCCATTTTCTTTACTGCTTTCCACTACTAGAATTGAAATCATAGAACTGAAATATCTCTCTCTCGCTCGCTCTCTCGCTCTCTCTCTCGCTCGCTCTCTCTCTCTCTCTCTCTCTCTCGTTTCTGTCTTCCATTTTTGCATCTCATATTTAAAAATATCAGAGACTTTTATAGGGATAAGAAAAAGATACATGAAGGGAATCTCAGAAATCAGGAAGACTCTATCCCATGATAGTTTCAAAAGTGCAAAAATATAAAACTCATTTGAGAAGAATGTCCCTGGAATCCATGCACTAGAAGGGTCTCTCAGCAAATTATTTCCCTGGGATTCATTTCCCTCTCTTTAGCTATCCAGGTACTCAGACGCCACTGCAACCATGGTCTAAGGGGGATTCACTACTGCTCTAATTGATAGCAGAGGATGGTACCATCGTGGGGGTGCTGGTTTTACTAGCAGGCAGAATGACAGAGCTGTGAGGTCAGGGAAGGTTCCACTCAGACTTCAGAGGAGAACCTGGGAATCCAAGCCGGTAGAGCAGGAGCGGGGAGTGTATGAAGCTGTGGGAAAGAAGGTAACAAGCCCTGAGGACCCCAGGAATCTGGAGATTCCAGAAACGGGTAAAGTCTGCTGAGAAAAGGTGAAGGTCATGAGCAGATCCAGCCCAGAAAACTGGCCATGTAGCCGTAGGAGTGGCCACCCCACCCCCTTGGCCCATTGCACTTTACCCTCATGGGTCCCAGATGTTGGATATGGGAATGCAGGACTTAATGGACTTAATTTTGCCCTGTTGTTCTAGTTTGCTTTGATCAGACGCTTATCTAACTCTGTGGTACTTCTTCTTGCAATCAGAATGTTCATCCTGTGCCATTTTCTTTGGGATTTTATACCTGGACATTTATACAGGTTCACAACTATGAGTTTATCTCAAATCTCAGAAGAAATATTGACTTATAGTTTTTAAAATTCATCAAACTCTTGAAACTTTGAGGAAAAGACTATCGTTTCTCATTGTACTCAGGATACTTGTATTACATTAGGTAGAATTGTGGACCTGTTATTGTTTTATTTGCACATTAACTGTGTTTTAAGAAGATGTTTAGATAGGAAGTTGGAAACTAGGGTGGGATGTGGTAGTTAGGGTAGAATATTGGATTGACCAGCTTTGGAACACACTTCTGGATACATGCTGTGGGGCGTGGAGCTGTGTCTTTGTGGAGTCTGTTATACCCATTGTCCTTCCCTCTCTGGCAATCTTCTCCTGCTTTGCTTCCAGCATATCATAAACTAAATACCCTGACTTTTTCTGCCACGATGTTTCTGACATCGCCAGCTGACAATGAAGTGAATGAACCCAAACTGTGAGCAAAATTAAACCTCTTTTCCTTTAATTTGTGTCAGGTGTTTTGTGTAGTGACACCAGGGTTCACTAATAAAGTATGGCAAGAGAGTCTCCTTTCCAGTTGGAAGGAGATGTCTCTTACTGATTTTGGTGGTAGAAGAAATGTGCGTCCCCCAGCTGAGATGGCCAGACCATCTTGTGTCAGCCATATTGTGACTGGTGCTTGCCTGTTCTTTAGTAAAGGCACAGCATTAACTTTGGATTTTAGGAGAAAGGGTTACTCTCCTGACTACTCAAGTTTCCTTTTCTTTTTCTCAGTTTTATATGCCTTTGAATGATTACATCAGGCCCATTTTGTTCTTTTATCAGTGTCCTTTCAAATAACTCAAAATGTGTACGAAGCAAATATTTCTGACCTGACCCACTTGACAATTACATGATTTCTAAAAAAAAAGATTTTGGCTGTATCATGAGGAAAATGGTGCTTCAAGAGATATTGGAGTAATCCACACAGTATCACCAGGCCACACAATGATTATTAAATGGAAAATTCAATACTATAAAACAATCATTAACTTTAAAGATTAGTTGAAGTTATTTTATATTTAAATAGGAAAATTGGCTTAAGTGTATCTTACAACACAACCCTCACACATAGGAGAGACAAGGGCATTCAAATTCAAATCTGTTTCCCATGAAAATTTTGTTCCTTTAATACTTATGGCTAGCATTTTACTGATAGAACATCCTTTATTATTTGTGAAATTACATGCATGTAAATAATGTGTTTTCTTTAAAGTAATCAAAGAAAAGTTCATATTCTTTCAATAATAACCGTACTAGAATAGCTTTCATTCTTATACACAGTTTACATTGTAAACAATAATTACTTCATCCAAGAAACCATATTATTATTTGACACAATATTATGTTTTATGAAGCTGTCAGTGTGGGAGAAAAGCACTGCTTTAGTTGGTCTAAGCAGTTTTCAACTTGATTTTCTGCTTTGACCTAAAACTCATGTTTCAATTTTTATTAGATGTTCTTTCTCAGTGCCCTGTCTTTTCTTTTCTTCTTCTTCATGTAAATAAAATAAACCTTACTCTTTCATGCACACTTTGGACAGAAAAATGTGGAAAATGAATCTTACATTTTCAGATGTTTCTTTTAAGCTCATCTGTTAAGGTTAATAGATTCTATAAAACCATCAATGCATTGAAACAATAGCCTAAAGTGCAAATTTATTTCACTGAAAATTTCAAAAACTTCGCTGTTTTATAGTGAGTTCCTCGAGTTCAGGAAATATGTTGGATACATTTCTCTCCACCATGGCTGTCAGAAAACTAATTCTACTGCTGTCCACCACTGTTAGTGAACAATCCCAATATCCTCAGGTTAAGGGGTTGATTTTTAGGTATCACTGAATTATACTTGGTGAACTTATTCTGTGTTTTCTAAAACAGTTTTCTAGTCTTTTTTCTCAGTTACATTTAACATAAGTATTTGTTCTGAATAAGAAAGACAGACTAATATATAGACTCGCTTGGATTTTCTTGGCTTGATACAATAAGGCGGCCGCATTTTCAGTAATTGTTACAAACTCCCTGGAGATTCTCCTTCAGGAAAGATAAAAGTCTTGGAAATCAGTGGACATTCAAAGGGCAGAATTCATGCAACAAAAATGATTTCTCCTCAGTGCTCACTCACCTTTTACTCCACAAACTCTTAATATTCACAGGTTCTGCCTTCAGTGAAATACTTGCCACTTAACGGAAATATCTGCTAAAGAGGAAAAGGCATACACTCTGTGAGAGTTTAGACCATCTTGGTGGAAACAGACTTCCTTCAACTCTTCTTTGAAACACTGTTTTCCTCCACTGAAAAATTCATACTGACAGGAAGGTACAATAATAGTACAAATTTGGCTTTGAGAAAAAATGTACTTTTTATTCATTGGAAGCAGTCTGGGAAGTGACAAGACTTATTCTCTTTGAGAAAGTGTGTAATTCCTCAGTTTATTCCAAGTATACTTTGGCAATATTTATCAAAATTAAAAATAGACATTGTGCGAATCTAGTTTACAGAAACTCTCTCAATCTAAACAAAGGTGCTTGCCTGGAGATTTGTGTAGTAGCAGCACTTGAATTTTAATAAAACTGTTATAAATTACCAGAATACCTATCAAGAATGTATCATTAAGAGTTGAACAAAAAAAAATTCTGTAGAATACTAAGTACCCACTGGAAAACCACACAGGTCTTCATACCTATGTGGATAAATTAGGAACATGTATGTTGTTGGTTAAATACAAGTTATAATGCATATATTTTATTTAAGTAACCTATATAGTGCACTTTAAGCATCAAGTAACAGGCTGTGCTTTAGTTTTTATTTTGAAGATAAAAGAATGAAAACATATTAACAAACACACAGACATTTACAAAATAATGCAGAAACAATGCAAGCAATATAGAATTTCAGAAGAGTTTATAGGAAATGAACAGCGATCGTTGTATTACATATTAATATCTTCAAATTGGTTACTCAGATAAACAAATATAGGCATTTTCGACCGATCAAAGAATTAAACACTAGCTGTTCCTTTCAATAAAGCAATAAAAATCAGTAGTACAACTACTTTAGCTATCCTGTGTATACATATATACACATTTTTCCCTTCAAACTTTCTTTTCTCTTTTCCTGAATCCTATTTCAGAGATTTTTTTTTTTTTTTTTTTTTTTTTTTGCGGTACTGGGGATCGAACTCAGGACCCTGTGCTTGCTAGGCAAGAGCTTATTCCACTGAGCTATATCCCCAGCCCCTCTTTTCCTGAATCCAAGTTCTTCCCTTTTGAGCAATTTCTTTCCCTTTCACAATATCTACTGTACCTTTTATATTTTTTCACTCTTTCAGGTTCTTACACTACTAATGTAATACGGTGTTTATATATGTGTGTCTGACTTATTTCACTTGAGTATGGTCTCTAGTTGTGTCCATTTACAAATGAAAGCCTTCAGTTTATCTTTCTTTATAGCTGAGTAACTCCCCATGATATAAAATATCACAACGTTTTTATCCATTTCTCAGCTGATGGGCATTTGGATTGCTTCCATGATTTAGCTATTACAAATTGCACTGCTATCAACATGGATGCACATATATAGAAGTGATATGATATATTCAGTTCTTCTGCAAAAATACACAAAAAGGAAATAGCTGCAACACACTCAGCCAGCTTATCTCTGACAAAGGGGTCAAACAAGTTCATTGCAAGAAAGATAGCATCTTTAATAAATAGCACTGGCAAAACTGGCTCGCCGCATGCTGAAGACTGAAACTAGACCCGTGTCTATCACCACCCACCAAACTCGTGAAAATAGATCACAGATCTACATATTAAAATAGAAACCCTAAGTGCTTTAAAAGTATCAGTATTTGTTTTATATATAGCAGCTTTCTGAAATGGGGCTGTTACCTTTATTCCCTCATTTTCCAGAAGAGGCACATGAGGTATGCAGCAGTTAAGAAACTGGGATTTGAAGCCATGCAGTTTCTCTCTGGAATGTATTCTTATGCCACACAGGTCCTGCAACTGAGAAAAAAAGGTTGAATAATTCAGTATAGGAAAAACACTTGACCTATTTCTTTTTATGTGTTTATATGGTCACAATACATACATTTCAAAAAGTAGTCTGGACAGCAAAATATTAAAGAAAAATTACCTCTCCTGGTAGGCACTAGCTTGAAAGATATTTACATAACTGTTTTGGGTTTAAATTCTGCATTGCTTTATGTTCTTTTGTAACTTACCTACTCAGTTTTCCCATCTCTGAACACAATATCGGATGTCCACAATTTAAAAGAGGATAGGACTGGGTGGTTGAGAGGTCAGGGGATTCGGTTCAGCGTGGTCCACTCCAAGGCAGGGACGTTGAGGCTAAGGGAATGGGGGGGCAAAGATGTCTAGCTCAAATTAGCTGGAAATCAGAGCAGAGAAACAGTGCCTGAGAAGAAAAGGTTAGCGCCATAAATACTACCCACTTTTATCCTCTGTGATGCACCAAGACCCACCCAAGAGCATGGCTTATTAATCTACTAGGTGTTTCCTAATGCAGTGAAGATAAAAGTCAGGATGAATGGTCCAACCTTGATAACCCCTTGTAGCCCACTGTGGAGTCCATTGATATGTGCGAGGTAATTATTCCCAGACTTACTATGAAAATTTGGTTTGCTGAGGAGCAAATCAAGGGCAGCAGTGCACATAGGCACTGGATGAGCTCAACTGCCTGTATCAGGGACTATCAGTTTCCTGTATCAAGAAAGGAAAAGTCTATTATTTCTAGGATCATAAAGCTCCCTCACAAAAAACAGTTGAAATGAAAATGCTGGTGCTCTTCTTGTGTATGTTGTTTAACCTTAAAATGCTTGAAAACAGAAAAGGAGACTTCGATGCTGTTTGAGAATAAAACAAGTGCTCTCTCTTCAGTACTCACTCACCCTTTAATCTGTGAACTCGTAATATTCACGGGCCCTGACCAAATATTTCTGAAACAAGTAATTAGGTACTAGCAGTCTTTTTTATCCCTATAAACAGAAATTATACATACTCAACTAATACTTTTAGAAAGTGTTATTAGGTTAATATTCAAGGAAATAGGAGGTAAATTATTTAAATGTTATTCTTCCAAAAGCTATACGGAACTGGTCTTGTTACCATGCTTCCTTACATTGCCTTGGGTGCACAGCACATTGTGTCTCTCGCTATGTAACTATAGAAAAAACTAAAATAACTTTGATATTAAGCCATTATGATAATATCTATGGTCAGAATAAAAGGATAACTGAGTGTATCATAGGACTTCAAATAGATTGTTCCTAAACTTCCCTGAAACATTTCTTATAAATAAATTTCCACATTTAGTCAGTGTATAGATAACACACAAACCCATAAAGCCAACTCAAACTTCATGATGTTTCTTTTAATGAAGTATAGAAAAAGGGAAAATAACATTATTTGGAGTTGTATATTGCATGACTGCTACCATGAAGCATTATAATGGCTGTGATGAAAATTTGTTTAAACAAATCTTGAAACAAAACATTAACTCAAGATAGACTACAGACATATTTAATATGCAAAACTTAAGCTCATAGAAAACAGTAGGCCAAAAAAGTCTATATTAATTTGTGTGTGGTGATAACTTTTTTGAATATAGCAGCAAAGATATAATCTATGAAAGAAAAAATTGATAAGTTGGACTTGATTAAAATTAAATACTAATCTTCAAAATGCAATTTCAGGAGGCCCCAAAAATGAGAAATGGATGAGGTAAATATCTACAAAAAGATATATGAGAGTGCCTGAGAAATACACAATTATCTCTTAAAACTCAAGTTAATAGAACAAACTACATTCTTCAAATATGGACCATAAACCTTAACAGAAACTTCACTTATTAAAGTGTAAACATAACATATAAATATGTGGCAAGATGGTACATAAATAAAAATTTGAACAGTCAATGAGATAACACTACATGTTTTAAGAGTGGTCGAAATTCATCAAAAATGACAACAGTAAATGTTAATGAGCATGGGAGCAATTGGAACTCTCATTTATTGTCAGTGGAAATGAAAATATTACAGACATCCTTGAACACATTCTCGTGTTTCCCTACAGAATAAAACATATCATTACCACCTAAGCTAGCAGTTATACTCCCCCACATTTAACCAAAGGAATTGAAAGCTTATATCCACACAAAACTCTGGACAGAGACTACTTATAACATATTTATTCATAATTTTCAACATCTGTACACAATCCAGAGCTATTTCAGTTGATGAATGAAAAAATTACAATGCTCTTCATCCACACATTGAAAACTTACCAGTCTGTGCTAAAAAGAAATGAGCCATCAAGCTCTGAAAATACATGGGAAAAATTCAATACCTATTTTTCTATCAAAAACCTGTATTATTTTTCCCTTTGCTAGTCCCCATTACATGACCCTGAAATGTAAAGTAGAAGTTGAGTTTAGCTCCTCGTTTAAGAGAATTTAGTGCATTATGGGTGACTCTGAAGCAGAAATATCATGTATTGTGCAACAAACCAGCTTATTCCATAGATGCTGGGAAGCAGACCAAGGAAACAGCACCATAAAGGAGAGGCGCAGTGACCAGGGATAGTACACGAGGTACTACTTCATGACCTACCCAGACAAAGCTAGAAGTATGCTTCACTAATCACCTAGGTGCTCCAGAAGCAATCAGTTGACAATTAAGCTTAATCTTCACATTGAATTCTTGTCAACTTGATATTCAAACATCTTCTTAAACTATAATTAATATCTAAATTAATACAATAATAATTCTATGTACCATGGTAAAATTATCTTGCATATGGCAAACACACTGAGTAATTCCTTCCCCTAAATCTCAACAGTCCTAGTATATTTCAAAAGTCCAAGTCAGTCTCTTCTGACACTCAAAGCAATCTCTTGTCTGTGAATCTCCCTGAAAATAATAAAATGTTAGATAATATCTAGGTACAATACACAAGGTAAGCATGCCCAATCCTAGAGGGAGGCATAGAAGAATAATAAAGAATCAGACAAGAATTAACCAAATATAGGAGGGCAAACATTCAGCCATATAACTCTACACAGGGCACCTGGTGCTTGTGGTGGTGAGAGTTGCACATAGTTTACGTGGCCTCACCCTTCTGGCCTTCATGATGGCAGCCCACATGGCCTATCTCTTGAGCTTGTTCTGCTCATGATCAGCAGCTTTTCTCGGAATATCTTTAAAATTGGTAGACCTTCCAATTTCCTGGAATATCCAGTGCACTTTTCATTTCATTCCCACAGCTTTTTCCACCACTTTCCCAGGAGCTCCTGTGTGTAACACTCCCAGGTCTTCCTATATCTAGACGTATACAATAAGTAATTCCATCTAACACAATACAACTCTGTTGCATACAGCAAAAACCTCAGCATTTTCCAGTAAGTCTCAATAGTTTGAGCATGTTCGCCAGCATATTTCCCTGCCCTCTCAGGTAAAGCTGGGTGAATGCCTTCCTGACCCCACACTTCCAGAATGCTTCATGCTGATAAAACCACCATTACACGGATGATGCCAAGATCTGCCACCAGGTTGAACAATAGCCAGGCTCCTGTAGAATCTTGTTTGGAGTAGCTTTGAGAGGCCTAGATAGCTAAGCAGAGTGAAATGAATGATAGGGAAATAATTATCTAGGAATATCTCCTCAAAAAGAAGTCTCAGAGTCTCCCTTCTAAAGTGAGAGTTTGAAACTTTTGTATCCAAAATATTGTACTGCATGGATTCTACTTGATTTCTGAGATGCCCACAAATATCATTCTTCATGTTCCTGTGTATTTATTTTCTTTTTAATGGCACTAACTCCTCCTACAATCACCCTTCCTTTAACCCCAATTTTTCATATGTCTATTTTCGGTCCAAATTCAAGTTTCTCAAATTGTTTTACTCTGCTTTTGGCCCTCAATTCTAATTTATATCTAACTAAAGGCAGCCAGCAATACCCATATCATATCTGAAGGTTAGTTTACTTTAAAATTTCCTTTGGCAGATAAATTAGGCTACTACTTGTGAACGGTACTTATTGCAAAGTTTCAGGATACAGGTACATTTTAAGCAGGGCCCTTTTTCTAGTTTTCTTTTTCTCCCCCCAAACCATAACATGCATAACCACTTCATGGTGGAGTCCTGGTTCCTAACAGAAACCTCATGGGCCTGACCATTACTGTGCCCATTCTTATCAGTTTCTGGGCCTTTGCTCTCTGACCAGAATCAACTGATGGGATTTGCTTATGGTGTTCTAGCATCTTTCCTATCCATTTCTACAAATCTCCCAAATTCTTCCCACAAACACATTTTGAAGGCTACTGACCTCTATGGTCACATGCAGTCAGATACAAGAAGGACCCCAATTCTCTTTTACCAATTATCTGCTTTACTTAGCTTTCACATTGCTTGTACACAATACCTGAGACTCACAACTGAAAGAAGGAAAGGTTCCATGAAGCTCAAAGGATTCACTTCCTGTTCAGCTGACTTTGTACCAGAAACACCATGGAATGACATGGGAAAGTACAGCTGTTTGGCCCATGTTGAGCAAGAAACACCTTTATCATGACTAGGACAGAAGAAAGGCTAAGTTGTTGGAGTGAAGAGCATTCCGAACAACAGTGAAACTACTCTGCATGATACTAAGATGACAGGTAAAAATTTGCATATTGTATATTTGTCTGAATGTACTGCATTGTTTAGCTTTTCTCACTTAGAAGGAAATCTATGAGACAGTTAACTTATAAAGAGACAATACTTACTTTGAACCATGGTTTTAGAAGTACTTGTCCCAGGTTAAACTGCGCATGTCATTGAGTCTTGAGCTCATGGTACACTATGCTAGGAATGTGTGGAAGACCAAAGCTGCTCACTCAAGTGCCAGCAGCCAAAGTAAAAGTAGGAGATGCAGGTCCCTGCCCTACTCTGAGTGAGGGACCTCCCAGTAGGCCAATATTCCCAAAAGTCCAGAGCAACTCTCAGCAGAGCCACCCTAAGAACCAAGTATTTAATACTTGGACGTTTGGAGGGCACTAATAAAATCTCACCACCCACAGGATGTACGAAGAATAGACCCTAATTTATGATTGTGGGTGATAATGATGTGTCAAAATAAGTTCATCAATTGAAAAATTGCACCACTCTAGTGACAGATGTCCGTAATGAGGCAGGCTAACTATGCGTGAGAGAGCAGGTACATAGGGCATTTCTGTACCTTCTGCTCAATATTAATGTGAGCCAAACACTGCTCTAAAATTTTATATTTAAAATAAAAATTAAAACAATAATGCCTTCCAGCCTAGCACTGACATAATAATGTTCTGAAGAGCAGAAGTTCAGCATCTCTAGAACAATTTCTATATTCTCTTTTTCTTCCTTTCTTTCTTTCCTCCCTCCCTCTTTCCTTCCTTTTCTTCTTGTTCCTTCCATGAGAAGAAGCTGTCCCTGAAGTGGGCACTCTATGTATAGCCATCTCAATTTACAAGTGTATGTATTTTATTCACAAAATTTTACTTTTGTGGATTTAGTTATTTTCATCTTAGGATGACAACCCAAACTGTACCACTGTAAATGGCATAAAAATTATCTGGCTCCTAAATACTCAGAAAATAAAATTTGTTATATTTCTCCTCAATTGCTATCAGAAAGCAAAACATTAATATTTCACGATATTACCTAATTATGATGAGTGGAAGCTCATACATTCTTCTATATTTTCTGTAATTATTCTTTTGTTTTCTTATGTATAAATGTCCTCAAGACTGGGCCATAACCTTAAAAGGCACGATCTTGAATGCCTTAATTTCAAATGTTCAAAACCTAAAGCATCAAATTCCCTAAATCCCAAAAATCCAAAAATGTAATTTAGGTCAAAAGGTTGAAAAGATCTTTAAAAGACATATGGGAGCAAAGTGTAGTGAGCTGTGTGGAAAATACGTCCCACTGCATCTTCTAAGTGAAACTTGTCTTTGTGAAATTGTGATTCAGTGTGCAGCAGCAGGAGCATTCTCCACTGATTCTTCCCTTCTTCTGCGCCCAGAGTCTGTGCTGTTTGCAGTAGGTGATGATTTATTCTGAACAGACCACACATTTAGGGCAAACACACCTTCACTGGTTTCTTCAGGCAGCAGTGGCTGTAACTCTTTATTTTTATTTTTATTTTTTATTTATTTATTTTGTGTGTGTGTGTGGTACTGGGGATCGAACTCAGGACCCTGTGCTTGCTAGGCAAGCGCTTATTCCACCGAGCTATATCCCCAGCCCCGGCTGTAACTCTTTAAAGCTACTAGAATTTCATGAGCTGGAAGAAATGGCAATATCAACAAATGACACTGCTACACACCAAAATTTCTCTCTTATGATACTGCAGAACCAATGAATCCTTAGAATTTGGCTTTTAATCTCTCTTATACTGCCTGTTTTTTTAATGGGATCAGGGGTTGCAGCCTCTAGGACTGAAGTCTTGATTATAATTTTCTTTAGCCTTTTATTGGGATTTTCACAAAAAACAGGAACAGGAGGAATCATTAACAGGACTAGCAAGGACAATACAACTTAATTATCAGAAGAACTAAACTTTAACTTAGCTAACCATCATGTTATCATTCCTTGGACCTATCTCAACAAAATACCTAGTGTTGTCCCAGCGGGTTTGCGGAGGGACTAGGGTCCTCTTTTCATTTCCTTTTACACTAATGCTTTTACTATACTGCCTTCAAAAACAAACACTCATATGGTTGGATCAGGCTCAAAGTTCCACATAAGTAATACACTAAAAGGTAAACTATAAAACGTCCTTCTCCAGAGTGAATGGGTAAAGAAAATGTGGTATTTATACACAATGGAGTACTACTCTGACATAAGGATAAACTTGAGTAAACATGTTGAACAACATAAATCAGATACTAAATGTCACATAGTCTCTCTTATATTAGAAAAACCAAAGTATAAATAAAGAGCAAAATAAGATAGTAGGAAGTAGGAAGATGGATCTTTTTATGAGACTTTTTTAAAATTTTGCTGTTCAGTATTTCAATATATTGGAGTTTAATAATTCAGGATAATGATTTTGGGCTCTGTACACTTTAAAATTTCACATGATAACATCTGGAATTTTTACTTTCAGAACTGTACCTTTTGAGTTATGGTCTTCTTGCCTGATCAAATATTCCTTTGAGCCGTGAATAATGCCTTTCCTGGAACTCTTTTCAGTGCTCTGTACACACTGTATAATTAAGGATGTTTTAAAAGTAAGGACAGTCCCTTTAGATATTTTGTGAGGATATTATTTAAAATGTTATTCACACAGGAAAAGTGCATTCATTGGGACAGAAGAGATTAAGTTCACAGATGGAGCCCCTCAGCAAATATTTAGTTTGTCTTGAATGAAATGAATCAAATTAATTTATTGCTTCATATTTACAATGAGTAGAATTTTACTATTTCTGTAGCTGATTCTATGTATAAACATATAAAATACATACATACAGAGTTTTGTAGCACCCATGCAATTCATAAATTTGGTAAAGTAGTTTTAGTACTTTTTTACTTGGTAAACTTTTTAGAAGCTCAGTTCATAAATAAAATTTGGTGTAAGAAAACAATCCATCGGCCAGTTGTTGTCATTATTCTCTAACATATCTTTAGTGCTAAAATCAAGAGAACGTGTGACAATTGGTTGCTAATAGCAACAGTCCCTACTTGACACTATTGTCACACATGTGGAAAGACCAAATAGTTTTGACATTATTTCTCAGGGTCAGCAGCTATACAGCGGCACCATCAATGCAAGTTTGCTCTCTGAAAGAATTCCCCCTTACTCAATCTTTGGTCTTCTTTCTAATCAGCTTCTCCAATCAGAAAACACGTGTAGACTGTTGTAGATTCAATCCCACCCATTGTCCTCTGGTTTCCATTTGGTGAATCACAGGATGACAGAAACACATCAAATTTCTTTCAAAAACGACAGCATAGTTATTCATGAGACAAATAATATACTTTCACATAAAAAACTACCCTACAAATGAAGCAACTACATACTGTGAGCTAAAAAGCATTAATATTGATGACCTCTGACAGCTGACAGATTCTGCACACCACCTTGTTCATTTCAATAAAGGGACATGGGGAAACTGTCAAAAATTAATTGTAGAATAATTGAAACTGTAAGTAAATGAGCAAAGTAGCACTTTTTAAAGAATTTAAATATAATTTCAAAATAACTAACAATTTATTAAATTTTCTAAATATAGAATAATCATGCTTTCTAAAGTTACATTATAAATTTTTGCCTTTGAATAGAATTGTTTTTAAAATAATGACTATTAACACACACCCTATATTTATTACCTCACTATGAAGGGTAAAGACACATCTAAGACAGGCATTTGCATTCTTTCTGAAATCTCATATAAACATGATAATGTATTAAAATCCAGTGATATAATATCACAAATGGTTATTACAGACAAAATGAAGTCTGTTTCCAATTAAACATAAGTACCACCAAATCTTCTTCAAAGATGTTACATTCGCCTTAATGGCAAGATGCAGATGTTACTTTTGTGCAGAAGATGAGATAGAAAATTAAATCACTATTTCTAATGCTATTTTCTCTTGCCTTGATTATATTTTAAGACACATAGTATCTCTAAGATCATCTCCTCCACAGACACCAGGTTGCTGTTGCTCTGTTACACTACAGTTTTAATACCTGAATGAGTTTGGAGCGATGACCAGGATGTAAAGAGAGCGATTACCCACAGACAGTCACAAGGAGTACGTATGAAAGGGTGGCAAAGGAAATTAGCTAAAGGAAGGAGGTAAACAGGGGTTATCTTGCAGCTTCGTGTGTAATACTGTTAGTATATTTCATTTGGCTAAATGAGTATTTCACCACAAAAATCACATCCCAGTAACTGTAAGTAAAAACCGTTGATACTGCTACTCCTGGGATAATCTGAAGCGTTTTACAATGGTTACTATGTCTGATTTTAGAGATACTAATGACTGTATTTTAAACATGTTTTGTACCATCTTTATTTATTTTATATTTCACTTCTATTTTCTTCTTCATATACTACTAAAATACAAATTTATCAACATGCCAACAAATATCTGAAGAAAAATTTGCAAGCATCCTTAGTTATGTGTTTACATCTAAAAAGTTGCTGGTTTTTCTCCTACGTTTTTACAAATTGCAAATATTTTGCAAAATTAACATTTTTATTCTAAACTACATAAGAGTCATATTGCTACATAAATTTTCCCTAGTACATAGAATTTTAATGTATTTTGTTCTGCATATATTTTTCATTGAATAAGCAATTATTGTACCTTGTCTCTATTTCAGAAACTGTCAGCTGAGTGCTTTATATCTCCAAAAGCATGTCATCTATTCAGTCACCTACCCTTATATATGTGCAAGAAAATCCACTTCTGCAAGAATATTATTTGCTTTTCTTCTGTAATTTTCTTGTTTTATGTTTTCTACCAGCTTGGTAGCAATTAAATCTCAATCTCAACATGCATTTTAAAGACATTTAACATAAAAAATAAAATAGCTACACACACATGAAAATTTAGCCTTGGAAAATTTAGGATTTCCTTTTTGATGAAAAGATAAATGCCCTACATGGTTTTCTGGCAATTTCTAAACCACTGGTAATATGTAAAGCGTGGGATGACCTCAACTACTACTTCGTGATTTTAGCGATGAATGTCATACCTCTGCCAGGAAATCCACAGAAATTCACCGCAATTAATTCATCATAAAGTAATCATAGGAATCATAGGAATATTGTGCTGTTGTCTCTATATGGAGTGACAGAGACAGAACGTGCTGTGACAGGGAATGAACTGAATGATCAGCCACTTTAAATTTAAACAATCCTTATTCAAATGTCCTTTGAGAAATAGAAAAATGGCCGCAAATTGCAAGTGGCACATCCTATCACGATGATGTTGTGGAATCAAAAATGACACTGCATGAAACATTTTTATTGAGTAAGTTTTGTGACATTTTAAAATTATCTAATCTCATTCATTTGCATACAGAGTTTTATAAAAATCCCTAGGACAGCTCAGTGGTAGAGCATTTGCCTAGAACGTGCAATGCTATGGGCTTGATGTCTAGAATCAAAAAAAGAAATCCAGTAAAGATAGATGGAAATTAATTAAATTCAATTAAAAAGAAAAGAGAATGAAAAACCAAACGGTATTTGTTGTTTTTACCACTTTTAAGTGCACATTAATTGAACTTCTTAATGAGATTCAGTGTGATATTTCAATTATCACCAGCCTTTTACCACCCGTTCCTGCCCATCCCAAGCTGTATTAATTCTACACTGAGCTTGACCTTCCTCGTTTCCACGAGAGAGAGGACGTGGTAGTTCTGGAGTGACATTCACAAAAAGACCTATTTAGGTTCACGTATGCATATTAGTCATGGACATTATAAGGATTGTTTGGGAAAGTTCAGTTGTGCAGAGCTCGGAGAGACTTAACAAACTCCATTACTTCACAGAAGACCCATTCTTGAGGCAGCAATTACAGTTTTGTTACTGTCCCTACACAGAATTTCATACAGATTTATACTAATTCTTCCGGGACCTTTTAGAAAACAATTGCTTTTTTACACGCTTTCATATGCATACATCCACACACATATCACAGTGTGGAAAGACCAAACATAGTTCTAATTCAAGAATAAGTCTACAATGTAACTTGTAGTCTATCTTGCAATCAGTAAGGAGGGTATATTTATAAATAAAGTACATAAAAGAAAATGTCATCTTAGCTAGAAAGAACAAGCCATTTAATTGTCACTATCAAGATTTCACATGCCCATGGATGCTGCCATTAGAGTGTCAGTCCATAACTAGGTAAATGTCCCCAGTTTAAAACGCAATATACCAAAATAGAATATTTTAATATCAACGAAAGTGAAATAAAATTATCAAAGAAATGAGGGCATTCATTTTAAAATTAATGTTAAATTATAGTATTTCTATAAAAATAGAGAAAACTGATCTCTATCAATCCTGAAAAATTTGTTGTGCAGAAAAGTTACATAACGTTGTTTTTCCTTTTATCAATACTTAAATGATTATACTTTTATTATATCCTTTCTTATTATTTGAATAATAAATTCAGTCACTGGAGATATGAAGAAAAATGCATAGCATTCTTCTGTTTCATAATGATGTCTGAGATAATATCCTCCCATTCAAACACACAAAGATGACACACTACATTCCCATTAAAGTGTGATATGATACCTTCTTGAACTTTAACATATGAGACTATGCAATTAAAATTACTTTATAAGCACATAAATTAAGCCTTCTTCGTGTAGGTGTTTTAACACACACACAAACACACATACACGCGCACGCACACACACACACACACACACACACACACACACCAGTCAAATAAACTAAATCTACCAAAAAAGAAAAAACCCTCTATACTTGAAGAAGTAAACATTATTCTGAAAGGACAAATACCTAAAGGTTTTAGCTGTGGTAGAAAAAACTGAAAATTTGTGCAAAGCCGAAATTATGAGTCAAACATTTAGAATCATTATGTGTTTTGAAACTGTTACATATTATGAAACTGATACACACAGTATTATGTGTTCTGAAACTGGTATGTTATATACTGTTTAAAGAACACTGAAGTATTTCTGAAATGTGAATCCAAATATTTGAAAAGGAAGCAATTACTGCCAGTTTCCTTTCCTGAGAATTCTATTGATATCTGTTCTTGGATAATTAGTGTAGACCTGTCCAGCAAGATATTTGATTCCTAAATGATGCTCTATAGATGGTTGTCAATTAACTGTTTTTATTTAATATTAAAAGGCATTGGAGTACTGTGTATTCCATTGAAAAGAAAATGGCATGTGTTGAACTGACAAAACTAAATCGTTCCTTGATGATTATGTATTCATTCCGCCACAGAAAATAATTTTCTAACACAGCTTATAAAGCAGAATCCTCAGAATGCATTCCTTTGAAAAAGAACAAATTATTCCTGAACTAAAACCTTATCTAGATATGCTGAAAAAAAGTGTATAGTACTTTTCAAAACGATTTAACTAACCCTCATCAGAGTTACAAAAATTGAAAACAATTGTCCAAAATTCTATACTTGAGTATACAGTCATAACTTCTGCTATCTAATTGGAAACCTCCATATCTAATGGTAAATCAGCTCCCATAAAATTAGAGGGAAAATCAACAGAAATGTACCTACCAGTGGCTTGGATAATGGTATCTTTAGAAAGCAACAATACAATAGCTCTGGTAACAATGGTGAATATGCTTATAAGGTTAGAAAAATTGTTCACTCAATGAAGAGCAAAAATAAAATTTTATAAAGTCAGAGAAAGATTACAAAGAAAATATTACAATGCATCTAAATAAATGCAAGAGCTGGACCTGTGTATGTAGAAAAGAAGATAGTAGAAAATACTGAAGGCAAAGACATCAGGTTCAGAAAATACATATAAATTATGATATAAGCCATAGGATATATTCGCAAAGTTTATCAAAATTAAATTTTTCTAGATGCATAATGCTAAAATTAAGCAAGTTCACCTTAGATTAAGATATACTTTAAAAGGTCACACTAAAAGTGGAAGGAAATAATGCATTTTCCACTATATAAATGAAAATGCGCAGGAAAATTATGCAAGGTACTAGGGAATTATGAAAGTAAACAGTAACTGTGCAAAGTAAACAGCTGATGGAAAACTGAACTGTAAAATGTGCAAAGTGACCAACACAGAAATACAAAGGTTAGTTATTAAGAATATAGCCATGAATACTTAATCTAAATACTTAAATGGAAAAGCAGTAGGTTCAAGATTTCATATATAAGTTGTCTGAAGAGTATCTTCAATGTGACTCTGTTTATTTTTAATTCAAAATAGTACCCACATTCCACATACTCTACTCTTTCACGGGGAGTGGAGTCCGGCCCCTTTTCCTTCACTGATGGGTACCAATGAGAACTCTTGATCCCAACTAAAATCATTATCCTCCCCAGGATTTGTGGAATTGAAATTTGAAAGTGAAATCAGATTCTCTAAAAAGGCTCAAGACTGGGAGTAACTAACAGTACGACTCTTGACAGAAGAATTGGTCAGTGAGTGGCTACGACAAGAGGCACAAGGAAAAGAGGCACAAACAGCTTCTCACGTGTGTTTGTTATTGACTCCTACGAAGGTAAGATATTTAATAAAGATGTGCTATTCAAAATCACTAGAATAAACAGCAGAGGTTTGCCTCTGAACAAAACCGGAAAACCTTTGCCGTTGTGGAGCTTACATTCTGGCGGGAGATTTCTCAAGGCATCTATTACCTGGTAGTAAGCTCTATAGCTTCAGTATTCTGTGTAACAATGTAACTTTGTTATAAATATTCCTTTCAGATGTTAGTTAGTTACAATGTACACAAACATTCAAATTAAATGCGACTCTTTATTCTGACAAAGCTAGGATAAAATGAGCTTGAGTATTAGCAGTAAAGTGTCAGCGTTATTTCTGCATGTTTTGTTCTTTGTGGTTATAGGGGACCATTCCCACTCTAAAGGAAATACATACTATGCTATTATCCTGCAGTTTAGCAGGCTATTGAGAGAGTGAGGAAAATATTAACATGTTTCCAGATAGAGGGAACTACCACCAAGCGTGAAGCGTAAGAGTGAGCCCAATAGAAAGAGAAATGAAGAGTAATAGAAGGCAATTTAAATATCTGGAAGTTTATACAAACCAGGAGTAAACAAATAACTGTTAATGATAGGGCTGGGGGAGAGATGGAGGGAGGGGAAGAGAGAGAGACTAAACCTGAAAAATTAAAAATCTATAAACACAAATAATGTCAGCCTATCAAGTGTTGACAATGGATATAAGGAAGAAGGATCTTTAGTGCAAGACTAACAGAAAAAGAAGAGGTGAGGCTACAGTGTTTCTTTTGCTAATGCATGATACCCTGTGCAGAAAATTCTAAAGACCACACCAAACATTAGAAGAGAAACCAACCAACTGAAAGAACTTTGCACACCATGTATGAAAAGGAGCCAAAGACTGAGGTGCACAAAGAAGTGAAAATATGCAGTTACAAGAAATATCCCAAATCAAAATGGAAAAAACAATCAAAGACAGTAACAAGTAATAAAATATTCTTATGTGTGGTGGACTGAGCAACTTTGTTGAAGGTAACAGTAGGTAAAGTAGCAACCATTGTTCCTTCCTATAACTTTGTTTTGAGGTGGTGTTTTTGTGTTGTTTTGATTTTGGTTTCACTGTTGTTTTGTTAGTTTTGTTTTAATTTTTAAGATTAAAAAATGAGAAAAATCTTCAATAGACACTTCTCCAAAGAAGATATGAAAATTCCCAACATATATTTGAAAACTGCTAAACATGACCAATAATCTGAAACACTTATTTATATTTATTAATAAATAAAAACGTATTTATATTTAAATAAGAATTGCACACAACTGCTAGATTCTGATTGTTAAAAAGATATAGGATATCAAGTGTTGGACAGATGTAGAAACAAAACCAGAATCTTCCTACTTTATTAATGGTTTTATGAATTAGGATGGCTACTTGGGAAACCAGTAGGGTTTTTTCCCCAAAGCTAACAATAGGTCCCTATTTATCTAGCAATTTCATCCTTAAGTACAGTATACTCAAGCTAATTGAAAGAAGAATGTGCAAATAGTGTCTATATTTCATGTTTATTTCTCCCCCCACCATGCACAATAGGTATGATATAGAAATAAACAGCACATAATCAAAGACATATAGTTTAAAATATAGTCTTCGTATACATCTAAGTACCATCTGGCCAAACATAGGAAATAATTCTGTCACTTGTGATCCCACACACCGATTTGAGGCACAGTATTCTAACTGAAATAAGCCAAGCAGAGAGACACAACTGCCACATGATCTCAGTTGTGTGCGGAGTCTAAAAATGTTTACCTTACAGAGAACCAGAAAGGAATGGTGCTTTCCAAGGCTTGGTAGGAGTAACTCAGGCATGTCAGCTGCTCATACTTAGACGAAATAGCTAGCACACATGACTTAGAGGAGGAAAAGTCTGTTTCAATTCATGTTTTCAGCATTTCCATCCATGGCTGCTCAGCTCCAAGGCGCTGACACCACGCTGGAAGCTTGTAATGGAGAAAGCTAGCTGATGTGAGGCCCGCCAGGATGCAGATCCCAAGGTGGAGATGGGCCCAGTAACCAGATATAGTCCATGAGGGCGTAGCCACAGAACCTACCTAGACATAATCAGAAGTATGCTCCACTAAGCTCTTAGTCTCTGCTCAAGCTAAGCATGTTGAGAAGCAAGATTGAGCATCACAGCAGGGCAGGGTAAACATTGCTAAGCACTCCAGATTTCATCAGATCCTATCAGTTCCTGCAATCTCAAGTAGTGACGATAGTTAATCATGATTTAGTACATATTTTAAAGAGGGTAAAAGAGATGAGATTAAGTAATGTCACTACAAATAAAGGATAAATAATTCAGATGAGAGATATGCTAACTAGTCTGGCTTGATTATTCTGCAATGTATACATATAAGAAAGCATCACATTATACTCCTTAAACTATACAATTCTTATATGTCAATTACAAGTGAAACAAAAACTTAAAACTCTTTACTGTAAGGCTGGTATTATCATAAGTGATTCACGAATTTAAAGAAGCAACTTTGGGAATGCTCCATTACAGCAATCCAACTCAATCAATGTAACTGATTAGTTAAGTAAACCAATGAACTAATGTGCTTTGCATATGTGTATATGTACTAGAAAAGTAGCAAAATAAGTCCAATAAATTCAATATTTTCTACAGTACCCAACAGTAATAAACAAAAGCCAATGAAAAATGGCTTTATTTATAGAATAAATATTATTATATAGAAATGAAGAAATTCTGTGCAAAAGCAGTAAGATATAGTGCTAGGCAGAGAGTTCATGAACAAAAACCAAACTTCCTAGAAAGTATTTCAAAAAATCAACCAATGAGATCTCATCTTATTAAACAGTTTTTTCACATCAAAAGAAAGCTCCAACAGAGTGAAAACAAAACGCACAGAATGAGTCCAACTAGAGACCACCCTCATAAGTGAAATGAGGTAGAAATGCATGTATAAACATGGCATTGTTTCCCTAGTGTAAGAAACTTAAAGAGTAAATAAGTTCCAAAGTACCACTGAGATTGGGAAAGGGAAAGAACAGCTGCAAAGAAAGAACAACTGGGATGGGAGAAGAAAAAATATATACACATATATGCAAGATAGCTAAGATAATACTACTAATTTCTGTTTAAAAAGGAATGGTTTGTGCTTATATTGCTTGATCAATTTTGCACGCCTATATTTTGTAATTTGAGCAAATACTTTGAAGATACCAATATGTAACATGATAACCATTGTTAATTTCCTATCATCTCAACTCGAATTTCTGTTACATTGTTCTTATTTTTTCACGTTAAAATATAAAGTGTATACATGAAGCAAAGTTATGTTTATCAAAATGTATTAACACAAACAGGAAATAGAGATGTGCAGTATCGATGACTTGATGTAAGCTTACTGCACAGTGGTTGATCAAAACTGTCATAGCATGTCTCAGTGACTGAGGTGACATGAAAAATAGAAGAACGAGGACAGAGTGCCTAGTATATACGTTATAAGGTAAGGTGACCTTCAGTCCAAACCTGTTTATTCATCACGCAAGGAGTACTACAAGTGCATAAGAAGTTTTTGGTAATCTATTTATTGGGAATCTCTCTTTGAAATAAATCATTCAATTTCTTTGCAAACATTTTTAACATAAAAATATTTTTGTATTGTGAATGGTTTCTAAAACCCCATGAAATACCTTACATACCTGACCCTTTCTCTCTCTCTCTCTCTCTCTCTCTCTCTCTCTCTCTCTCTCTCTCTCTCTCTCTCTCTCTCTTTAGGCTATTTTTGTATGAATTTAGTTTAATTTCCTTTCAGAAACCTGACTTGAAAACAGAGTTTGAGAACACACAGAGGACTCTGGATGCCTGAGGAACCAGGAAGAAGATATCACAAACATTAGACTCTACCACTAAATGGAATGTTTCCTATGCCTTCCATGGTGCTTTGAACACAGGTACTCATTAACTATTTGCTATATTAATTAGAAACACAAATTAGGACAGCAAAAATGAAGGTAAGTTTTTTACTTGGGATGAAATATGTTTAATGGTAATTAGAGGTGACCAAAAGTATTTCTTATCACTTTGTTCCATGGTTATTGTTTAGTAGAACTTGTAAACTCGAGAGACTCAGATCTGAGTGCATGAAGATAATTTTCACATACTACTGGACTGATGATATTTTATTTCATTTAAACTGTTTGCATGGCGATGATACAATGAAACCTTTCTCAGTTAGTTTTCAAGGAAACAGTTTGTGCTTATATTGTTCAAACAATTATGCATGCTTATATCTTGTAATCTAAGCAGCTACTTTGAAGATAATATGCAATATGTTAACCATTGTTAATCTCTTATTATCTTGTTTTGAAATTTTGTATTACACTGTTATGTTCTCTTTAGAAAAAAATGATTCCACTGAAGAAAACAGAATATAATGCTTAAAAGTATACAGTCTGGAAACTAGATTGCTTGGTTTTAAATTCATACACATCTACTCAGTAGTTATGAGACTTTTGGAAAAGTGTCTCTTCTTTCAAGTGGCTACAATGATATCACCTCATAGGTTGTTGTTTTGGTTTAAATGTAAAATAGATTTCAAAACTCTCAGATGTTGATCAGTGATCCTTTTTATAAATAATTGGGTGAATGGCCCACTTTAAGCACTGGGGATTCATACCCTGATCAGCGCATTGCTGACTGTACTCTTAGGAGAAGGCGCCCAAGGTACAGAGGGGGCTTACATCAAGTCTGACCCGAAACGGTACATTTTTGTAACTCTCCCTCTCTTCTCTGCTTCCTGGCAGCAATGTGTTGAGCATATGTCCTAGCCACACCCTTCAACCATCCTGTCTCTTCCTTGCAGCCAGCTAACCACGGACTGACCCCTTCTGAAAGTAAGTTAAAATAAACCTCTATTTCTTAAATTTCACATTCTGGATAGTTTGTCCCCATGACAAGAATATGACTAATGTAATCTTTTTCTAGTTTTGTTTTTGAGAATTTAACAAGTCGGTAATTGCAAAAATCTTAGAAAAACTTCAGACATGCGACGAATATTATTCAGGCATTTGAACTTACAATGTGTACGCTTTGAAGCAGACAGCTGTCAACATGATTCACATCATCAGTCGGGCACTGTTTTGTTGCTCTACGTGCGTTAAATGGACTTTCCACCTGTCCTAACTTTCTCATATCTTCCTGTCTCAGTCCCTCTGTTTTCATCAGCGCAGTTTATTCACTAGTTTCTCACAGATAAGACTTCTTCAAAAGCTCTAAATCATTTACTACTCATATGTGGAATATTGCCTTACATTCTTCTTCATCAATACATTGTCTAGTCTAAGCATTTCATATATTTTTCTATGACACCTACTACTATTATTTTTTCATCTATAGAGATTTTAATGTATGGGATGTATTTTTTCTGCATATAATTCCATGGATCTAATCTTTGCTAGGTTAATCATTTAGAAATACTCGCTGGATTCTTTGTAAATTATTTTCTTTCAACAAAGACTAAATAATAAACCCATTGAATAGAACAAGCCTAGTCTCTAGATTTGTTTGTTTTTTGGGTGTCTAATATATTTAAAGTGTTTTAGCATGAAAGGTTGGTATCATTTCTGGTTTTTACTACCAGATATTAATAGCTAACTGAGTATGCAACAGTATAATAATGTCTAGACAATAATATGACATTTAATAGTTTCTATTAAAATTACGTGTATTTATAAGACTAATGTTAATTATTTGCCAACACAGATACCATCTGTATAAATAATACTATTATATAATTCACAACATGCCATCTAAAATTATATATAGTATTGTTGAAGAGAAAATATTGATACTCTTTTGTATTTCCTGTGTGTATGATGAAAATGCCTCTGTAAACTTGTATATATCATTGACTAAAATAAACGCATGTTGACTAATGCTTTAAATAACCATTAACATGAATCAAAGCACAAAAATATGCTTTGTATTTGCTGTAGCAGCCATTATTACTTACAGTGCCAGGGCCCTGCAGCATACCTTATGGAGGTGTTTGAATATTTGCTCTAAAATATTGCTTACAACAAAGGAATTTCACAGTGACATTTCTTCGGCTTTGCTGACTGATAGCATCACATGCTGCATCTTATGAAGTGCTTAGTAATCAGGTCTTCAAAGGCATTCGGCCCCAGTCAACAGAAGGAAGGGTGATTTCGTTGACAGTCTTCAGAATAAACGTCCTCCAGGGGAGCATTTACATAATCACGGGAATGGAAATGATCATTACTTGTCATTTATTATTTCACTATGTCTCCTTGAAGGATGCTATAGATGAATCCATCCATCCATCCTCCTCCAAAGATTACACTAATAGTGCTCATCTATGCAAACCACTTTGTAATCTCCATGATAAGAGTGGTTCAGAGTCTGAAAGAAGCCTTTCATCCATGCGGCTATTAAGTATATTGTAAAGATGTCAGAAAAAGAAAGGGTTTGGACCCAGTAAGAGTCCTGTGATGCTGTATTTGTCCGCCTGTGAATTACTTTGCTTTACTTAAAATAACCTTAGGAGATGCCCTGCTCTGAATTGCAAAGTGGCATTTTCCCTTCGCTTATAGACACCTTATCCTACTACTGTGTTTCACTGAAACGCTTTATCTGAAATAGGATTAACTGATATAGATATATATTACACTTATTTACGTGAGCTGTGTTAGTATAACTAAAAATTAAAAGTCAGGCTTAATTTCTTTGGAAAATATATTGTTGAATGTTTTAATACATTTAAATTAGTCCCTGGGTAAATTTGATCTTACATTTTTCCACATCGAAATGAGAAATTATGAGGCAGATGTGCTCCCTGGGCCTTTTCTGAGATACATTTTGTTTCTGGGCTACGACCACTAGATAGAATGTTTCTTTATGCCTTCCATGGTGCTGTGTGCTAGAAGTATGATATAACTTCAATTAGTAGAACTTACTCTCAAGCCATATATTAATAAGTTTGATTGCACAAATAGATACCCAAAATAATTGTAACATATTTCTTATCAAAGAAGCACGAGGAAAAGCAAATTATATATAGTCAAAAAGCAAAGTGCTTAAAAGGATCAGACTATAAAGCTGATCACAAAGTAAACAATGTTAAAAGGTAAATTCAAAGTAAACGTCAAATTCTAAATTCAAAGTAAATAATGTTAAATTGTAAAATAAAAAAATCACATCAAATTTGAACATTGTGACCATCTGCCAAAAATATTTCTAGCTGACTTCCGGGAAGATGGCGACCAGGTGAGCAGCAAAGGAGCGATCCTCCTTGATAAACACCACCAGCTCCAGAGACAGACTTGGCGAGCGTGAACGCCGGGACCTCGGCTGGGAAGTTCAAACAGAACGTGTTTCTCTGAGCTGCTAGGGGAGACGCGGTATCGAAAAGGAAGCAACTCTCCCCAACACATTTCTGGAGGCGAGTATTATACTGATACCAAAACCAGAGAGGGACCCAACCAAGAAAGAGAGCTACAGGCCAATCTCTCTAATTAACATAGATGCAAAGATACTCAACAAAATACTGGCCAAAAGATTACAGTGAATCATAAGGAAAATTATACACCACGACAAGGTAGGATTCATTCTAGGAATGCAGGGATGGTTCAATATTCACAAATCAATTAATGTAATACACTATATTAATACAGTCAAAGACAAAAACCACATGATCATCTCAATAGATGCAGAAAAGGCTTTCGATAAAGTCCAACATGCATTCATGTTAAAAACGTTAGAAAAAATAGGAATAGATGGCCTCTACCTCAATCTGATCAAAGCCATCTATAATAAACCAACAGCCAACATCATACTAAATGGACATAAACTGAAAACTTTCACTTTAAAGTCAGGAACAAGACAAGGATGTCCATTGTCACCACTCCAATTCAATATAGTTCTGGAAGCACTAGCCAGAGCAATCAGACAAGAGAGAGAAATAAAAGGAATAAGGATAGGAAAGGAAGAAGTCAAACTATCACTATTTGCAGATGACATGATACTATACATGGAGGGCCCCAAAAACTCCACAAGAAAACTTCTGGAAATAATTGACAAATTCAGCAGCGTAGCTGGCTACAAAGTCAACACCCAAAAATCAATAACATTTCTATACACGAACAACAAAGAGACTGAGAGAGAAATTGAGGAAACCATACCTTTTACAATAGCAACCAAGAAAGTGAAATACTTAGGAATCAATCTAACAAAGAACGTGGATGATTTATTCAGTGAAAACTACAGTACTATGAAAAAGGAAATCGAAGAGGATTTCAATAAATGGAAAAACATACCCTGCTCATGGTTAGGAAGAACTAACATTGTAAAAATGGCCATACTACCAAAACTGTTGTACAGATTCAATGCAATTCCCATTAAACTACCATCAGCATACTTCACAGATCTACAGAAAATATGCCTCAAATTCATCTGGAACCAGAAGAGACCCAGAATAGCAAAAGCAATCCTGGGCAATAAGGACAAGTCAGGTGGAATCACAGTCCCTGACCTGAAATTATACTACAAAGCTACTGTAATAAAATCAACCTGGTACTGGCTAAAAAACAGACCTGAGGATCAATGGAACAGACTGGAAGATGCAACCAT
>PVLD010000198.1:0-172460 GCA_004027595.1 Dinomys branickii
TAAGGAGGTTCGCTCCCTTGCTGCTCACCCGGTCGCCATCTTCCCCGGATCTCTCTCTCTTATGTAGTTTCTACGGTTTTTTGGTCTGTTTCCTGGCTATTAATCTGTATTTATGATAATACTTTTTTTTTTTTTTTTGCGGAACTGGGGATCAAACTCAGGACCCTGTGCTTGCTAAGCAGGCGCTTATTCCACTGAGCTATATCCCCAGCCCAATAATACATTTAATAAGCATTTACAAAGTAAACAAATCTGATGCCCACCAAAAATATCCAGCCAAAATTCATGCCTGCCAAAAAAATGTATACACACTTCAGCAGTTCACTGTACTAATAAATGTCTGGAAACTAACGGCCACCACTTTAAGCACCTCCTGTAATTGTAGAGGCCAAAGGTAACTTGTATTAATCTTATGATATCTCAATACATTTAGTACTAAAATATTTATGCACGTTTTTCTTTTCGTGCTATATTAGTTAAATCTACATTCTAATTGAGTTAATCCCCAAAGCCCGTAACTTAGATTTTTGTCTACTTGACTTGTAATGTTCTATGAAAGGGAAATTAAAGTCTCTCCCTGGTGTACTCTTTATAACTGATTGTGTTCCCCTTAGTTCTGCTGTAGATATTTTGATTGACTTTATGGCTAAATTTGCTAACAACCTTGTATCCATTTTTGCCTTTAACTCAACCTGTTTTTAAAATATTGTATACAAGCCTTGTTCTTTTCTTCCTCCCTCCTTCCCACCTTCACTGTTTTGCATTTTCCCACCACATGTTTTTGAATTACTAGAACATGCGCTTTCATTGCAGATACCAGCAGTTGAGTATCGTGATGACATAACCCCAGCAGGTCTTCTTTGTGCCATGGCATAGATCACTTGAGGGGCCATATTGGCTTTTGTGCAACCTTCTCAAGTTACTTAACCCCTTAAGCCAAGGTCTTTCTTTTGAGTCTGCAAGATGGAGTAATGGCAGAATCACAAGTAGCACACGTCTGGTAGTCATTAGTAGTGACTGGCATTGTTTGGTTGTGAGACAATGCCCACCTGTCTGGGAGCACGGCTTCCCTTTACTGCAGTCTATTACCTAATATATTTGCACATATACATTAGGTAAGCCCATTCTGCCATCATCAAAGAAGTCGTGAAAATGTAGTAGGAAAGTTGAAATTGTATACCCAGTTAGGATACATGTGATATAAGAGTTTGAGCTTATAAAACAAAAGGGAAAGCTGGTGTTCCCAGAATCTACCATATCACGAATTAACTGAGAGCTCTATAACCAAGTTTTTTTTCCCCTCCCCTTGGTTTATCTCTTCTCAGTCATCCCCCCTTTACCTCTATCCCACTCAACTCTACTGGGACTGTGATTAATCTTGGGAAGGTTTTGATTCAGTAGACCAGAGGATTAGAAATGCACATTCTTGGAGTGTCCACATGTTCTTGAAGCCCCTAAAGTTGTGGTGCAAAATATTACATTTCTTATGTTTCTGGGGAGCCATAGCCTTCATTAGATTCTCAAGGGGCATTCAACTCAAAAGCGCTAAGAATATTTGCTAAAAGCTACTGTTCTCCAAATTTATAGCGCCATTAGTGGTATTAAAACAGAAGAAAGTATAGGAGCTCAGTGTATTACAATATGATATATCAGCGGTACCTTTACAATATGGGCTTAAATAATAGGTAGTCTGTTAATAGCAATAAAGTTATTTCTAAGTAGTGTGGCAGTCTGTGCATTATTGTTGCCAGAATGAGTAGAGCAGAATGAAGTATTAATAGTAAAAATAACTAGAATTATTAAGAGAAATGAAACAATCACACAAGCTTAAACATCTCATGGTTTCTCTCATACAAGAAACCTAAGCTATAAAGAGCAACATGAAGCATAGATGGTAAGAAAAAGGGACATAGATCTTTCTCAACTATGAATGGAAGAAGAGATGGAGGGAGGGGAGAAGGGGGGCAGGTGAGGGGGACGAGAAAAGAATTGAGAGGTGTTCTGTATGTGCCCCTACTTCCCACAAGGTGTGTAACCATCATGGACTGTAAATGCGGGCTGATAACCAGATCATAATTACTGAACTCCGTGTATATCACAGCCTTTGGCAATTGAAGTGATGACTTGATTTAGATGTACAGTACCATTATATCACCTCAACCTCACGGCAGCACTGTGAGATGGGCTCATCGGATATTTTGACAGAATCACATAAGAAAAGAGGTGAAGCTGTGATGCAAATCTGTATACTCTAACTTCACGGACCTTGTGTCCTAGAATATTCATTACACTCCTTCTGGCAGTGTCAGGGTAGTATGTTAAATGTGACACAGTATAGTACGGCAACACAAAACTAAAAATAATACTAGTGAGAACTAAAATAGTTCTAAAATTATGGTCAGGTGCTTTGTTGTTATAGCTATAAGTTCAGGAAATATGTATGTTGTATTTTAGTATAGGAGTAATGTGATGCTAAATAATTTCAATATAGATCTACCTAGTGTAATTACTGCCATGCATTTTGGAGATAGCAAATTATTAGGGCATCGCTTCTGAAATTATAAAACTAAAAGAAAACACAATACATATTACTATTTATTCTGCTATTAGAGGTGGTACATTGTGGTGGAGCATTATAATAGCCCTGCTAATGAAAAAATGTAGATCTTTCAGCATTCTCAGCATATCACACTACTTATATATTATTGTACTATATATGTGTGTGTATATATATATATATACACACACATATGTATATATATTACTATTATTTATTATGGTAAAGAATGATTGATGGTAAATATAGATATGCTACAAATATATAGCATAGTATACAATACTGACATAAACCTGTAAGTTACAGGTATTCGATTTTGCAATACATGTGGTCAAAGAATTGCCTTATTACTGTACTAAACTAAAATGCAATATGATGTATCAATTCAGTACATATTTGAAGTAGTGAACACTGGCTATGTAGATACTCTGTAGAGCGATATAGCAAAGCGATTACTTCTGAGATCAGAGATGGCAGAGAACCTAAGTGATTCCTGTGTGCAGTCATTTGCCAAGTTAGCTGATGTTAAAATGAAGAAGTGATAGTCCAGAGCTCTGCTTTTGAGCAATGATGCTTCTTTGACTCTAAAGAGGCAGTCATAAGAGTGGCTTCTCAAACACAAGGTAAAGAGAGAATGCTGGGTTCCATACTAGCACTTTTGGGGGGGTGAGAGTGTTTTCTTTGTTTTTTTGAGTGGGGTCTCACTCTGTAGTCTAGGTTGGTCTTGAACTCAACTAGGTAGCCCAGGCTGGCCTCGAATTTGTATCAATCTTCCTGTGTCAGCCTCCCTACTTGTGGGATTGCAAGTGTGAGCCACCACGCCTGAATCATACATACTGGCATTTTTACTGTTGCTCCAAAAACTATAGGCAACATTAGCATGACAGCTGTATTGTTCTTATAACTAGAAACAAGGTAGGGTAAGGTGTGTATACAAAGGGCAGTGTGACCATTGGAAAAAGTATATGAAGTGGAACAATACTGTTGCTTTCAAATTTGAGGAGCAAGAGGGACTTGTGGGCCACACTGGGGCTGGGCAGTATTGTCAGGCTCTCTGGGGAAACAGCATGTGGAATAACACAGAAGTCAGGCACACGCCAGCGTTTTAGACAGCACAGTAGAATGCAGCATATCTGAATGTGATTGCTCTTGCTTTAGTCTTCAGGACAGTAGTTATCATGAGAAGAAAGTGACACACTGGGAGCTGACATGGGGACAGATTAAACAGAATACAGGCTCTGGGGTTCATTAAGTTGGCTTTCTGTTCTGGCTTTGTCCTACTTTGTGGCTTGCTCAGGTCATGGGCTGCTCTAAACCTTAGACATGATCTGTAGCCTGCACCTTCTCATGGCAGGGCCCACTCATACATAAGGAATTGTGAAGAGATGACTGTGAGGGACTTAATCCATGCTGCCATTTCTACCCAACCATGACCACTGCGGCTGGAAGACTGGGCAGTAGCACATTTGAGAACACTCTGGGCATTTACCCGTATAAGACCAGTATGCCTATAATCTAGAACTCTTCAGGATGCTACAATTAGTGGTGGCATTTCATGCAATAGTGACAATATTTCATTATGAAGATGCCACTCAAATATTTTTCTCTCTTCACCAGTTTATTGTTAACCATGGCAGCAAGGATAATTACAATACGGTATTGTTTAGGAAAAGATAGTGTGGTGGGATTTTGGCTGATTCTTGGCATCCTAACAGTAGTATTTGGCAGTGATATGCCACATAGTATTATAGATTAGAGCATGGCATAGCATAGGCTGAGAGATGTAACTGTACCTTGAGGCAGCTGATGCTGGCAGCAGCAATATGACTTTTAAGCTTCACTTTATTACAATCCAAGTAGGAGTAATGCCAGCACACTGTAGTGAATATGCTCTTTATACCTGTAGTTACATGCAGAAAAAGACATTCACTTATACCCAGGGTTCTACAGTGTTTGACGTAATGCTAGATTGTATGATGTTAAATGAGAACCTGTGGTCTCATTTGCATGGTACCAGCTCGATACCCAGCACCAGCAGCACTAGTGCACGTCTGTCATGTAGCAAGGGTATTCCCAGTTCAAACACTGGCAGCAGCGAATTTCTCAATCAGGGCTCTCGTGTCCAATGTGGCCCACTGCCTATTTTGTACTACCTACAGGCTAATCGTGGTGTGTATGTTTTGAAGTGTTTGAAGGAAAATTCAATAGTGCGTTTTGACATGGGAAAATAGTTGAAATTCAAATTTGAGTATTGTCTGATAAAGTTTTATTGCAACCCAGTTGCTTATGTGCTACGTGGTAAGATCAAATAGTTGCAGCTGATACTATGTGGCCCACAGAATCTACAGTACATAATTTGGGCTTTTACAAATAAGGTTTTTTGACCAGTAACTCAAGCTGCTCTGCATTATGAGAAAGCACTGTCTTTTGGATGCAGGAGAAATGTTGCCATGGTGTCATAATATGCTTTTTCTAATCAGAGTTACCAAAGGTATTTCTGTAATCTGTATATTACCTTCAGTATGTCCACATGCTGCTGAATGACAGCATTCTACACTAGGAAGCACCATTGTCTTGACTTACTACCTAACAAAGGGACAGGTGGGACCCGTGGTCCCAGCTAGGTATTGTCACGGTTAAGGGGAAGGCTGTGGAGTCAGGCCCTGCTTCTCACTCACTGTAGCACTTCTGGATAACTTCCTCAATGAGCCTCAGTTTCCTCATCAGTGAAATGCGAATAATAAATAGGTGCCTGGTGGTCTTGAGATTTATATGAAATGATGTACAATGCTCTGGTGGAATTCTTCATAGGAGGCTTCAATAAATGGCATGGTGGTGTGTTTTAGATCTTCATTTGCCTAATGCTTCCTAGGTGTGACTGATGTTGGGGCGCTGTTCCAAGCTCTGGGCATATGGCATTGAGCCCAGATGGGGGTCCTCACTCTTGGAGTGAGGAGGGGCCTCAGAGAGTCAACGGGGAAGTGCCAGATCCTCATCAGTGCCATGCGCGAAAGCCATGGTGGGTGGTGAAAGAATATCCTGGGTGTTAGGGGAAGTCTGTGCGGTCCAAACATGAGAGTGAGCCCATTGCTGAAATACTGCAAGACAGCCGCAAGGTAGCTTGAAATTTTATGGAATCTGTAATTTAACATCTTACACTTGGTGAAAGCTCCCTAGCCGTGGTGTGGTCAACATCCACAGTTTAGATGCCATTGGAGGATCAAAATGACAGATGCCACTTATTAATTTGGAAGATAAACTCTATTATGGTTGTTCTAGGAAGACAAGTGGGTTTCTCAATTTTGGCCCTGTTAAAATATTTGGCCAATTAATTCTTCATAGGGTGGGATTAGGGGGTTGTCCTGGCCTTTGAAGGATGTTAGCCCACCTGGCCTCTACCCACCTCATGCCAGTAGCACTGTCCCTTCCACGAAATTGTCACAACCAAAAATGTCTCTAGCCACTGGCAAATTTCCCCCTGGGGGCCAAATCTGTCCAGGATTTTTAACCACTGAACTAGGGGAAAAGATGCTGGCAAAAACCTCTCAGGAATTTTGTTCACTATATGTTGGGTGTACATAACAAAGCCATCCTGGGAGGAATGACCCCAACTGGCTCATATATATGCCAAATAGAGGCACCCTCAAAAGGCTCCCAAATTACAAATAGTGCAAATGTCGCCCAGGAGTCTGCTAAATTATTATGACTCCAATACTGATAGTAATAAAACACTACTCTTCTGCCTGTAATTTTAATATTTTCCTAAACTATATAGTCTCTCATAACAGAAGTGATAATGTCCTCTGTAGTATTACACTGTTCATAATTGAAACAAAAATGCTACATTCTTCAAGCTAAACTATTTCACATAGTAAACGGTTGTGTTTTTTGTTTTTTGGGTTTTTTTTTGTTTTTCTGAGACAGGGTCTCACTATGTAGTTCAGGCTGGCTCTGAACTCACTATGTAGCCCAGGCTGACCTCAAACTCATGGCAATTGTCCTCCCTCAGCCTCCTGAGTGCTGGGATTACAAGCATATGCCACCACACCTGGGAACAGTAAATAGTTTTAAACCATACCATTACTACCATATTTTAGCATTCCAATATTGTGTTCCTTTCAATACTGCTGATAAAAAATATCACATGGAGCTGCCTACTCTTCTTTCATCTGGGGCAAATAAAAATACCATTTTTCTAGTCTAACCTTGATAGATATTGCAATTCTATATTTTTATGAATTTATCCTGGGATATATGGATAAATGTTATATGGATACATATGTACATAAGTACACATATATGCAATATTTCTACATGTGTGGAAGAGTACTGCCACAGTGCTACACTAAGATGAGCAATAGATGCCTCCTGAATCTATAATTATATTCAAAGTTACAGCCTGTAATTTTAGTAACTGTGTTATATAAAGATGTATGGTTTACCTCATTTCCTTAATAATTAGTGATAAACTACACATTTGAATAAAAAGTCCTCTGATAAATCCCTCTGGATATGGTTACCTCGACCATATGGCTTACAGGACTCCACTTCAAATTATAGCCATGGCAGAGTACAGACTGTCCCTTTGGCTGCTATTTTCTGCAGCAGCGATGGTCCTGCCACGCAGCTCCATGCCCCAGGTGTGTGCATTATCCCCCAGGTCATAGTTCTGCTCCTGTGCCCCTAGGGCTTGCTTACTTGCTTAGATACTTACGGAGGGTCCACTCTGACCCTGACATACTTCTTGGAGCTAGGAAAATAACAGTAACAACACCGCACAAAATTCTTCCCTCTTCTGTGCTTATTTTTTCCTTGGGGAGAAACATTCGGTCTGTCTGTCTGTCTGTCTGTCTATGAAATAACTGTTAGGGAAGAAAACTAAGCAAGGGGGAGGGGTGTGGAAATTGTCACTGCAAACAAAGAAGGACCCCTAAGAAGGATGGGCTTGAAGCAGACAAGGAGGTAAGGAACAAGAATCTGTGGGGAGAGTGTGCCCCAGGCAGAGAATGGCAGGTGCAAAGGCCCTGAGGTGGGTGTCCACCTAGCATATTTGAAGAGCAGAACAACTTGGCTTGAGTATGCATAGAGGGGGGCATGTAGTGACATCAAAGAAGGGATTGCAAGGGTGGGAAGATTGTGCAGGGCCTTGTGGGTCATGGATAAGTAAATCCCTTCATTATTATATTTCCCCAAAAGCATTGAAAAAGTCACTTCTCTGTTTTTTGCTCTGTTGCCCAGCAGTATTCAAATATGACTTTTCCTGAACTCTGCACTATGCTATTCACACTAGGGGCAAATTGCTGGGCTTCAAATTCCACCTTTGCCACCACGTGACCTTGAGAGCATTGTTCTCCCTCTTTGTGCCTCCGTGTCTCTGTCCTCTGTCAGGTGGAGACAGTAATTGCATCTGCTCGCTGGGACACGACTTAAGTAAGATATTCCAACAGCACGGGGCAGTCAGGCTTCAGTCAACATTAGCTGCTATGTTTGTCATCGGCGGCGGTGTTTTATTTTTATTCTATGTGTTGCTCTAAGAGCTGAAGATAAAGCCACCAAGAGCATCAGAGAAGTTCTCGCTGTCATGAAATGGGAGAAATTAAAATTCCAGATTTTAGCAAAGGGAAAAATAAAATCAAAGTTATGGGGCTTTGGAGAAAGAGCTGCTTTCCCAGGTGTCCCAGGGAGGGGCTGTCTAAGTACCACTAATACCCTCATAAGAAGTGACAGCCTTGAGCTAAGAAGGTACAGCCTGGAGCTGAGGTGTTATAGCCCCAGGTCAGTGTTTAAACTCAGCTTCACAGGGGACAATTTAAAAAATGCAAACAAATGCCACAGTCCTGCTCCTAGAAAGTCAAGATTTTTTGAAGTTCCCCAGGTGATTCTACCACGTGGAAGACCTTGCGAATCATCCCTTGTAGATTATGGTGCAGAATCGGTACTTCTCACTAATCTCACTGGGCAAGGATCTGATGGCATGCTGGTTTTAGAAACATTGCTCTAGCAGCTGCATCGAGAATGGGTCTTAGAATATAAATATATATGCATCAGAAGACAGGAGACCAGTGAGGATGGGTGTGAACCAGACACCGTGAAAAGGGCTTGAAAGGGTGGACGTGGCAAGGCATGGCGGGAGGCAACAGGCGTGGCATACAGAGCAGGGCTGAACAAGGCATGGAGGGAAAAGCAGGATCAAAAAGTTTTAAGAAGTTGAGTCAGAATGAAGGGAAAAGATGAGTAAAGGGAAGAACATGTTGTATTAAGGACACATTAGACTGAAAAGTGCTCACTCTTCAAGTAGGAAGGTGGAGAGCCAGTCATTTGGTGCTGTCGCTGGGAAGAGAACATGAGGTGCCTGGTGGGTCATTCTCAGGTCTGATGCCTGACAATGCCACAAGCACAGTGAGACTCAGCTGTGTTACCTTCACATGACAAGGGAATAAAAACGATGTAACTCCACTACTGAGATGGGAGAGGAAGTGACAGTATAAATATGTACCTTACAGCATTAGTATGCAATTATGAAGCACTATAACATACTGTACTTCTTGCTGCCAGTTCTTTAGCATCGTAATGGAGAATGGTGGGTCCTGACATGTTATTTTTTTTAAATGTTATTTACTTAGCACACAAAAGTGAACAATGTCAATGTCAAAATTCTCTAAATTCTTGGTTGTTAACGTTTGATAGGTTAGCATGTGCTAGTACTGTTGTTATTCCTATAAACACTGGAATCATTTTCTCAGTATGGCTGAAAGACAACACCTCAGTGTTTCAGAAATATCAGGATAATGTGTCTTTTAACAGAGTTCAAGTGTCATTGTCCAGATGTCTTTAAGATACCTGTGACATAGAGGGAGGTATTCTATACCTATGCTTGGAAATTACTCCACTTTTCTTGCTTACTGCGATTCAGTGGAATCTCTTTCCTTTAATTCAAGGTCTTGCATTTTAGAAATGCTTACAGATCTGGTTAGGTTCACATTGTGTAATATTGGAGACTTCATCTTTTTTTTATGGGAAAGCCAGAAGCCCAGTGCTCAAGTAATGAGTGTGAGAGTCTTTCCTGGTCATCCTTTTCCTCCTTAAGTCTTTTCAGAATAAATTCCTAGGATTCATGACTTCTTCCGATCCTTGAATATTATGAGAGCTTGTGTTCTCATCCAATTATGATTTCTATTGAAGTTTAGTTCAACAAAATTTCAGAATAAACTCTTCCCGTGTAGATGATATTTTGATTTACTTCTGTAAATATTTTTATAACTGACTGGAGCATCTAAACAACTGTTAAATATTTGTCTAGAATAAAGTCTCTGCCAACAGCCATCTTTCAGTAATTTTTGGAATGGGTGACTTCAGCCCACCCTGTGCTTTTTTCTCATAAACTCTGTATTTTCTTAAACTCTGTATTCAGCCTCAAGTGATGATAAAATCCAAACAAGGAAATTATGATTTTAATATACTTTATTTAAAAAGTACACAGTTTTAAATTGGTTTCAATGGATTTCAAGCAGAAGGGATGCTGCCTACAACTTGCAGCCCCATTTCAAATGAAGGGTGATGATTATTATGTGGCAAACACATTGGCATGACTGGCAAAGTAAAAAGATAACTTTTTTTGTCAACATGTTTAAGAGTTTATATCACGCACAGTTTAAAATCATGAGATGCTGATGGTTGGATTACATTTTATGTCTCCTATGTCGCACCATATTTTGGTTCACAGTTTATCCATGATTTAGCATGCCAAGAGAACGTCTCAGTCAGTGTCACCTTGCAAACAGTATCAGAAGCAGAGAGAGCAGAAGAAGGGCAGTCTTGGCCTGGAGACTCCGCGCACCCCCACACTCTCTCGCATTCTCCTATAAGGAAAGCAGGGGTTGGTTAGAGTTAAAATGTACTTCAGGATGCCTTACCTTTTCCAAGACACTAACTCCGTAGCCCTGTCTCCCCTCTCTAATCTAGTCCCTGGGATCTCTCTGATCAGGAGATACGGATTTTTCTAAGTTTCAGTTCTTAACACATACATTTTAAGTTACTCTTTGTACAGAATCTTCAAAAGGCAAAGGGCTATCGGTCTGCTGTGATCATACTATAGAAGGGAAATGTTGACCTTCTAGTTTTTCTCTGTGAAAATGTAAACAGAAAATCAACCTCGAAAGGGCATGATCATTTCCTACATTTGGCTATGGGAGATTTTTGTGTGTGTCTTTTTTCTTTATATTTAGGGAAAAGGAGATTCTGTTTTACAAAAGTGAAATCATTTTATTTACTCCTTTCTCCAGTATGCTTCTTATCCACAAAGCGAGGGAAATCTCACCATTTCTATTAGTCTAGGTTAGTTCATTTTGTTATTTTCTTATTGAAAGGCATTCATTTTCTGAGCTATCTTTTACTGCTATGGATTACTGAGTGTAAGTCCTTATCAGCCAGTGGTTTCTTGCTCCTGCCTATAGTAAAGGTGCCCAGGGTTGAAGTTGTGAAGCTAAAAATTCTCTTTTGCCTTTGAAGGCTATAGCTAGACTTTTCATCATGACTTATATTTCCTGATCATTTAATGACTTATAATCTTATGGCCCTGGTTTATTTTTGTATGTTTCATTGACTTACCAATTTGAAGAGCTCACTATTTATAATTTTTTCAAGTTTCATAAATTGGATGCTGACTTTGTTATCTTTTAGAATAGAAAAATTATACTTTTTGTACAGTTAAACAGATCTGTTTTTCTTCCCTAGTTTTCTGGTCTTTGGTTACCAACTCCTGTCCAGTCCATAGAATTTTTTATGAGACTATTATTCTATCATAGAACATAAGCAGGAGAAATTAATTTTCACTTCAATTTAAAGCAAGTAAACCAACATGGTGTGAGCTATATTGTATATAATAAAATTATAGAATATCTATAATAGGAAAAACTAAGGAAAGGTTTGAAAAATACTGTAAAAGATGGTTAAGTGAAGACTAATAAGACACCAAGGGCCTTTACCTCTGAGGACCTCTAGGCCTTTCTGTGTCTTTTTCCTTTTCCTGAAAGGGATTATTTTCTGATAAGTAAACTTTTCAGCTATAGTTACTTGACCACTGTGAGATTCTCATTATGAATCTGATGGGAAAGAAGAACAGGAAAAATTCTCAGAATTACCTCAGGATGGAAGCCATGACAAGATTCTGGACGCCTTCTGATCTTCTGAGCCTTTAAACGTTCACACTTAAGGGATTCATTATGTTGACTGTAGTTAAGGCATATTTCCAAGGATTATTGTCCCTGTTCTGAACTTCAGAAGTCAAAACTTGGCCCAAAGCTCTGTTACAGCTCCCTATTTAACAGTGGGAAGTATGTAACTTTGCCCTCTCTCACGCTCTCCCTCCACCCCCAGGTTCCTCACTGTTGATACCCCTTACCAGTTTCTGTGGTAGTGGCTGAGCCTACACACAAAAGGATATACCTGATTTCAATGGGTGCCATGGTGATAGGGGCCACTGATTCACATAGACAGCTGCTGTCCACCACCACCATGAACAGATTGCTGCTTGGGATTTGCTGGATGACAAAGGACCTGTTGGAACAAAAGGCAACAAGATAGTAAAAAGTCATTTACTACCCCACAATTGAAAACTGATGGGAAAACTTTTTCTGTGGGTGGTGACAATATAATATTTTATACAAGTTTCAGTGACAGCTTTACTACTAAAGTTGCCTCTTTCCATGAGGTTTTCTACTTACAAATACCTAGTTTCACTAAGGAACAAACAATTGTAGTCAGATACAGCTAATAATCCTCACCTTGGAGAAAGTGAAATTTTATGTTCAAAATACAAGAGTTGGAAATTTGCTAAGTCACCTCAATTTCAAGAACTCAGGCTTTTCCAAGCTTAATTTGATGTTTTTCTAGTACAGTTTCTCTCTCCCTTCTTCATAGAGACTGAAATTATATCATCCTGATTTAATGACCTTCCTACACCCAAGATGTTCCTGAATTAATATTTTGAATGAAGTGAATGCTGGTCATTTAGGAGGTTCCACCCTTCTCAGAATCTAAGTTTAGTATAGAACCAAGGCCATATAGCACCTTTGTTCTCCTAGATCCATCAGTACAGCCCATCTCTTGAAGCAAGCTGGCTGGTGCTGCTACTATGTGATCTGAAGTTTTATATTAAATACAGATTACTTAACTTGGTTGATTAAAACATCATGATTATGGAGAGATGGAGTTGTAGGGAAGATCAAAATTATCTTGGGTTATGGTAGGCTATTTACCAATAATATTTACCTTAACTTTTAAATTTGACCTAACATTATTGTGATGATTACATATATTTCTCAATGTATCAGTAAGCTTAGCAGACCTCTATCCTCAATTAACCCTAAAGCCAGGAATGCTATAAAGTCTGAAAGCTATAGAAAAATTTTTTTTTTTGCTGAAGCCCACCTACCTGATAGCCTCACTTTGGTACAGTACATGGTCAATGTGATGACTTAGAACTTTCTGTTGTTCTATGACTAAAATCTCTTTTATGGTAGAACATGTCATTCAAAGTAATCTGAGCCTGTATGAATGGAATGTGGTCATTTATTTGGCTCAGAATAAGCTATTATTTAAAGGAGAGAGTTATATCAACAATTCTGCAACTCAACATGGGGTCTTTCTCTTGAAGAGTCATCCAGACTAGTTCCTTGCACAGTGTCAGTCTTTCATGGCATGAAACTTCCTGAAGCAGATATTGGCTAAGGTGTTTTTGAAAAAAAAATTTTTTTTACTGATTTCTATTAGTTCATTGAAAGGAACAGTTAGTGCTTATATTGCTTGCTCAATTTTGCATGCCTATATCTGATAATCTGAGCAACTACTTTGAAGATAACAATATGCAATATAATAAACGTTGTTAATTTCCTATCATCTTGTTTTGAGATGGTCTTTTGATGTATTTTGAGTTAGTTGTTGGATTTGGATATACTCTGAGAACTTTTGTCTGTCAGAACTTTTGTTAGCTGGGACTTGGCCTTTTTCTCTTATTCCATTATCAAAATTTCCTTTTTACTTTTTTATCTTTCTCTCAGTCATTGCAACTTTTGAATGTAGAAGTTCTGTGAGTGCTTAATCATAAGGCTGACAAAGGCACTGTTCCCTCCAGGTTGAAAAGGTACAACTAATAATCTATCTCTTGTGGAAGTCCCCAGCAGGTGCAATGGCCTCTTAGGGAAAGTCCCAAAATAACAAACCTTCCTGTGTCCAGAAGAAACTTTACTGGTTCATTTGGGAAGACATACATAAGGGTTGATTACTAACTGTTTTGACCCCCTATCTCCATAAATGTGCAAAATAAACCCAAGATACACTGGGAGGAATTAATCTTGAGGTATCATTACCTTAACCTCTGTATTCGACCTAATGTTATTGTGACTGTTATAGAAATGCTTCTGTATGCCAAGTGGTTTTACATGTGATAATTGTGACATCTCAACTTTCAAATATTTGGGAGATAGGGAAATTTAAGGATGAGTTGGCTTTACATTTTTCTCAATCAGAGTGGGTATTAGATATTCCTAAATTGGTTTCCTTTTGTGCTAAGCTAGAAGTCTTGGACAATTATGAGAGAAAGAGGGAGGGTGGTATCTTACTTAGTTTGGATTTTATTGTGAAAGGCCTGAGATCTGGTTCTAGCTGTGAAATAAGTACATACATCTGACCAGCCATGTCTAAATTGTGATGCAATGGAAGTGTTAATTTGATCTTTACATATAGCCTACTGGGTGCTTTCATTAACCTAAAACTGGATGGAGGGAAAAGATAAAACCTTTTTTTTGGGGGGGCGGGTAACATTGCTCGGCCCCGGGTACTCTTTGCAATCAGGAGAGAAATAGCCTGAAAATAAGTCCTGGAGACAGCACTTGTAAAATTTAATTTAAACTTATCAAGATACTCTGGAATCTCTAGAAGTGCTTTTAGGGGGGCTTCCTCTGCTCCTCTACTCTCAGCTGGCAAGATTAATCCTATACTCTTTAATAACAGTGAGCTTATGGTAACATCACCTTTCTGGTGAACTCATTTTGGCTCTGGGTGCCTAGTTTAATATTTGACTGGCTTCCCTAATTTAAAGATTTCTTGTGAAGAACTTTAAGGTCAGTTTTAAACTGCAATTTATAAGGTTACCATGCAAAGGCTTTGTTAGTTTTTTATTTCTTTTTCCCCCTCTCATCTGTGGGCTCTTTTTGCTTACATTAAGGTAATCCTGTTATTCCAGGTTGCTGGGAAGTTTGTTATTTCACCCTGGCCTAGCTAAAATATAAACATCTAAGAATTAACTCCTGAGACTCAAAGTTGAACAAGACCTTTCCACCTAAAAGATTTGGTCCAGAGCCTATATGCAACTTGCAAATGAAAAACCTTACAGTTCGGTGATATAAACAATGGCCCTAATTTATTCCATTGTTTCATAAATACAATCCAACTTTTGTAAACTGGTAAATTTATGTTAGTTACCCTGTTGTTCTTCCTCATAAGTATCTGTGAAATAAAGATTTCTTCAGACATCTCAGTGGTCTCCTGATACCATAGCCACTAATGCTTCCTGGTAGCCTACTGGTTAGGATTCAGTACTTCTGTTACCTTGACTCTTCCTTTTAATCTTACCCACCCCTTAGCTTTACTTAGGTACTCTGAGGAGGTACAGGAGGGCCTCACTTTTTAATGCCATGGGGGAAATTACAGTGTTCATTAATGGAGAACAAATTCAGGCTTACACAGACATGAGCTGGATCCACTTTTCCTGTGCTCAATACCATCCCACAGATTTTCCTCTTCCAGGAATACCAAAACCATCCAAATAGTTAGGATTTTTTTTATCATCCTATGAATGTTCAAGTCCCAAGTGATACTATTCCAAGCAGGGCATCTGTTAGACTCCCTCTCCCATCCACAGGGGACAGCTTCTTGGTAGGGGTTTCTCAGAAACTCAGTGCATGAATTTCCTTCTCTCAGCAGGAGAAAGTCTTTAAGACTCAGAACTCTTTCTGAAATAAGTGAAGCCTGTAATTTACTAAATCAAGAAGAGAAAACTTTAGATATCTCCAAAGCAGCTGCCCCAGGTAGTCTCTAAGGTTGGGTAGGCAGAGAAAAAGCTCTTTGCCTTACACATTAAAGGGTTTCATCTGATTATGAAACAAACTGGGTTAGGAGAACTCATCAAATAGACAGTTCCTGAGGACTTTCTGACATTTTGACTGTGTAAAACAAACTTCCATTTTTAAGAGTATCTCCACCTCTGTTAACCGGTTCTTAAAACAGGAAAAGTTATCATATTTGCACAATAAGCTTCACCTTTTGACCTCACCAGACTTTTACTTAAACCCTTCCTTTAATGATGTTTATGTAAAGTCCTGTGTCTTTGAGATGTAAATTTCCTTCTGGGTTTGACTTAAGAGCTGGACCTTTACAAATGCAAATTTAGGGTGAAGGATCCCTTAGGGCTATAGACAAGGTAATCAGATTAGTAGTCCCAAGGAAAAACTCTGGAAACTGACAAAAGGATAAATCTAAATGAAAACTGTAGGATCTTTGCTTTTTGTCTATATTTTATGCATTTTTGTGTGCAGGTGCTACACCGACATGTGCTTATACCTGTGTATTGTCTATATCTTGTATCACACTGACTTAGAAATAAATGACTACTCATAAATAACACGAACTCGAATACTCTTCAAGGTTTACATGACTTGGAAAAAATCATATGTAGATAAGACTTGCTTAATATTGTTAGTGTAATAAAAAGCAGCTGTGTCTCCTGATCAACAAACCATCCATGTATTTAAGTTTACAGAGTTCTTGCTGAGGAGGACAGTCTCAGGCTGTAAAACCGGTTAGGTGTTGGCTGGTTTTGTTTGATGCTTCAAAATTTCCATGAGTGACTCAGATAATGTTAGGAACGGGTGAAGCAAGTAGACATAAATAGGGTGAACATTTATAAATGCATTCCTCAGAGCTTCAGAAAACCTTTTCACTAATCAAAAATGTTAAGATTGTTCATACTACAGTAATATTCAGTACACGTCTAGGTCACTTCTAAGTAAGTTAAAGCGTCAATTATTAAACATGAGTTCAAAGTCTACACAGTCAAGTCTTTTGATCCTATAGAATTTTGTAAAAAGGCTACATCTGTCTGGATCTGTTTCCACATTTAAAAACTGCAGTACAAGAAAACACACATAACTAAAACCTATCAATCTTGCTAAGGACTGATAATAACATTAAAGAAGAGAAACAACCCCACATTAGAAACATGAGATGTATTTTATAAAAAGGGGTCCAGGCAAGAAGAGACATTTTTGTCATAAAAATGGTTCCAAAACAGCCAAGAGAAGTAGAGTACAGACAAAAGTTTGGATACATACTAAAAAGTATCCAAAAGAAAGTTAGGGAAAGGGGATTTGGAAAGGAACTTGTTGAAGATTTCATATATGGTCAAGTTGAAAAAAATTATTTATAGGTCCTTCTAGAGGTTGAGCAGATACCTAAGGTACACTGATGCAAAACTAAAATTTGGTCTGTGTTTACATGACACAGATCTCCTGGACTCAGCTCTCTTCCTAACAGGAAATGGTGAGAAGCTGTTCTTCCCTTTTTAGGCAGGTAACAGCCTAAATTGGTTGGGGAGGGACAACTTTTGGTCAAGAGGGAGCTACAGTGGCTGAACAGAAATGCTGTGCATGTGTGTTTGCCACAAAGAAGCGTCAAGGAAGCAAAAGAGAAACTATTTTGAGAACAGGGAAGAACTGTAAATTAGCAAAAAGTTAAAAACTCTGAACAGCACAGTCAGAAAGTCAGCCTACTGGAGAGACCAAAGTAATTCACAAGTTCAACTGGTTCCAAGGCCAGAAAACCCAGCCCTGCCTGTAGAAGGAAGTGGAAAAGTGCCAGAAACCCTGGTAATAGCAGTGGACCACAGTCCTCACTGCAAAAGAACTCCATGTACTTACCAGTTTTAAATCGAGTTTGGGCATGTGGCTGGTCTGAATCTAACTGTTGTGCTCTAAAGAAGGTACTAACTTTAGACCTCTGCCAGCCTTCAGAATTCAAAACTAATACATCAGCCACTGCTGCAAGTGAAAATATCCTTCCAAACTCACAGTCTTGGGGCTACAACTGCTGCTGCCAAAATCCTGTCATTCAAGTTCCAGAGGAAGGGTCCATCCACGATACGTAAATACCACAGCTTTGAATCCCCAACATGGCTTGCCCCTGGTGAGCTAGAGACATCCAAACCATCTCTTGTAACTCCAGGACTATAAGTGTCAAAGCTACAAGTCCCAGTTAAACCCATGCTCAGCCTTTAGGAACTAGTGTAAAAGGAAGTGTACTTAGTTAGCTTATGAGTGTGCAGCTAGCTAGAGAAAGGGTCCGAGCTAGAGTTGCGTAGTCATCAGTATTGATAAAAATTAAAATCAGAATAGGCAGTAAAAGTGAGACTTTGATCTGGAAAGGAGTTTCTCAGGCAAACTGGAAAGCAACCCCTCCCTACATTCATGGCTGAGTATGGAGGAATTTAATAATGAAGAATAATATACGTAACTGGTTTTATATTAAAATTGGTTTCCTTTAAGCTCTGCATGCTGAGTAACTGGTTTAGATAGCCTGAGTTCCAACTGGTCATTTTAAACCCCTGGAGTCACCTTTGATAGGTGGCCACTGGAAAACTGAGTAATTCCCATGATTTGTTTGTCCATAAAAAGTTCTGGGCCAACAGGCCACATGGCAACCTGCCCGGGGCCCTTCTTAATTGGGAGCTATTTTTGTCCTTCTAATAAACACTCTTAACTTTCAGAGTCTGCAATTTCATTCTATCACTCTGTGAGGCAATGGACCAGCTTTATAAGGTTTGTATGGCATTAGCTGTTTTACTAGTGAAGATCTCTCCAATGCCCTACACCTCCAGGAACATGATTATCAATGCCCCAAGCCCTATTGTTAGCTGTACATAAGTGGAAGTCTGAGAGACTTCTCTATAAGCCACAGACTTCAAACCACAGAACTGGTGTCCAAAGCCCTGGCATCATTTATGCTTATCCTTTGAGACCTGCAGGAGGCATCATCTAGCTCCTGCAGTGCCACAATTTTCATCACCAAGAGTAATTACGGTAGATTAGAGATTCAAGTACATGAGTTGGTGCCACACACCCTAGCACCACCTGTGGTCATCCAGTGGGTTCTTGGGAGGTCCTGTCTTGTTCTACATTTATCCTAGAAATGTTGGGGAAGGCTTCCTTCACATCCTGGGGCATAGAAACCATGGGTGCTGGTGCTACAATCTTTGATGTCATCTGTATTGTCCTGAGGGGACTGTCCTATCCACATCCTGCACCACAGGGACCACGCCAGCTGCTGTTACAAGACTCACGATCAGTACTCAGCTCTGAAGTATGAGGACAAACACCTTTGAAGGCTATGTAGACTCCGATGTCATACACCCTCCCTACTGTGGCAGCCTTATCCACTGCTGACATCAAAGGTGAATAAATTATATGGAAACTATATCTGTGTTTGACCCTTCTACACCCAAACCCAGAGCACACACCTAATTGATATCCTGAATTCCATTTAAGTTTTAAAATATTTTCCTTGAAAAGTTCCTTCACAAAACTGGAAGAAACAAGCTTTACACTAGATGTGCAGACATTAATGCAAGGATAGAAAGAGTACAAAAGGTAACACAGCACCTACGAAGGAGAACAATTCTCCAGGACTTGACTTCAATTTGAAAGAACCCCATGAAATGCCTGAAAAACAATTCAAAGTAACGATCCAGAGAAAACTGTTAAGATGAAGGGAGCTGCAGATAAGTGATACAAAGAAACGAGAAGAAAGGGAAATCATAAAGAAGACCCTATCAGCAATCTTGGAACTAATGACTTCAATCAGTAAAATGAGAAAAAAACAACAAAGAACATCCACAACAGATTAGAATAATTGGAAGAATTACTGAACTTGAAGACAAGTCTTTTGAATCAATTAAGTCAGACAAAAGAGAAAAGAACAGGATGAAGAAATTCTATCAACCTCAGGGGACATAAATAAATAAACATTCACAGGATGGTGGGGGTCTCAATGTCTAGAGCACCAACTGGTATTGTGCTATGGCTGGTTAGGAACTGGGCTGCATAGCAGGAGGAGAAAAAATTCTCATCTGTATTTACAGCTGTTCCCCACTGCTTGTATCACCGCTTGAGCTCCATCTATGGTCAGATCAGCAGCATCAGATCCCCACAGAAACAGGAACCTACAGTGAGCTGCACATGTGAGGAATCAACGTTGTGTGCTCTACTGAATGATCCCAACACTACTCCCACCCCAATTTGTAGAAAAATTGTCTTCCATGAAACTGGTCCCTGGTGCCAAAAAAGTTAGAGACTTCTGCATTATTGGGCTTCTTGAAGGTGAAAAAATGGGAGAAAGGCTTTGAAAACGTATTTTGTGAATTAATACCTGAAAACTTTCCCCAAATTGAGAAGAGACAAGAACATCCAGAAGGTCAAATAATTCTCTGCTGGACTCAGCCAGAATAGACCTTCACCAGGGTATACTGTAGTCAAAATAGCAAAAGATACATCAATAATCCTAAAAATAGCAAATAAAAAAGTCTCAAGTCATATATAAAGAAATACTTAGAGTATATTTCTCAGCAGAAATTTACAGACCAGGAAGGAATGGTTTGACATACTGAAAATGAAACAAAAATTCTTCCCACCTACAAACACTATACCCAGCAAAACTAACTTTTAAAACTGAATGAGAAACTTTTTCTCAGGCAGAAACTGAGGGAATTCATTGTCACAAAACCAGTCCTTTGGGCTGGGGATGTAGCTCAGTGGCACAGTGCCTGCCTGGCAAGCATAAGGCCCTGAGTTCAATTCTAGGTACCAAAAACAAACAATCTTATAAGAGATACTTAAGGGAATCCTACCCTGCAAACAAAAGGATAAGTACCATGATGAAAACACAGGAATATATATATCTCACTAGAAGAATAGATAAACAAAAAGAAATTACCAAATCTTAACATAATACAAAACTAAGAAATCACAAAAGTAATGAGATTTGGACAGAAAAACAAAACCTTCAAAAAGTGAGCAGAATATAATTTTCTAAAATGATGAGGAAATCCAGACCTACCAATAATATCTTTGAATGGTTTAAATTCACCAGTGAAAAGACAAATTAGCTGAATGAAAATTAAAAAACAGGATCCACGTATATACTGCCAACAAGAAACTCACCTCACTAGTAAAAGTACACATAAGACCAAAACTGAAGAATTAAAAAAAGATATATCACACAAATGGGAAACTAAAAGCTAAACTCTAATCAGATAAAGCACACTTTAGATCAAAAAAGATAAAAAGAGATAAAAGGTCATTGCTATGGTGTCTAGAAGTCTGCCCAAGGCCTTGTGTAATCATAGGTGGGGATTTTTGGAGGTGGCTGGATCTATAGCATGTGATGCTGGAAGTAAGGGTATGTGACTACTAAATTAGTTCATTGATTGGTTTGGTATAGTTCTGGGTAGGATTAAGGGAGGCCCACCCTGGATGTGAGTGCTGTGTGGCCCAGGATAACATCTAAAGGACAGAAAAATGGCTTCTGCTTATTGCTTGCTGCCTTTTATCTGCCCTTTTTGTGGACTATTTCTCCCTTCAATGCCCCTCTGACACTCCACCCTGCCTTGGAACCAGCAAATTTTGGACTGAAACCTCTCCAAACTGAATTAAAGTAAATCTTTTCTCTTTTCACTTTGGGTGCTGGGTATCTTGTCTCAGCAACATGAAAAGTAACTAAGACAGTCATTATATACTGATTAAAGCAACATGTAACAATTCTAAATACATATCCACTTAACCAATAGAACACCCAAAAGTATAAAGCAAATATTACTAGATAGATCTAAAGTGAAAGACAGACTCTAATGTAATAATACTGGAGGATTTAACCACTCCATTTCCTCCAGGGACAATTCACCCAGACAGAAAATCAACACAAATCATCAAGCCATGTTATAGGGTAAATGGAGGTAATATATAATATAGAATATTGTGAGAAGTAATACATGCTCTTCTCATCAGTACATAAATTTTCTCCATGATAGATGATATGTTAGGCCATAGATCAGGTTTCAATTTTAAAGACAGAAATCATATTACTCATTTTCTTAGACTACAGCAGACTAACACTATAAATCTATGAGAAGAACAAAAAATAAAACAAATAAAAATAAACAAATATGATTAAATTTAAATACATTCTCCTAAGTTACCAATGGGTAACTGAAATTAAAAAGGAAATAAAATTTCTAGCAACAAATGCAAATGACAACATACTGAAATCTATAGGATATAGCAAAACACAGGGAAATTTATAGGGACAGTGTGCATAGACCTCCCCCCAAAAAGATCTAAAGTAAACTACAAAACATTATACCTCAAGAACTTGGAAAGAGAAACCAAGAATTAGGGGAAGGAAAAATAATAAAAATCAGAAGAAAAATAAATAAAATTGAAACTAAAAAAAAAAAATCCTAAAAGATCAATAAAACAAATGGGTTTTTAAAATTGACAAATCTTTAGCTAGATTAACCAAGAAAGAGAGGAGACCCAAATAAAGAAAATCAGTGCTGAAAAACAAGTTATTACAAGAAATACAAAGGATCACACTTTCAGTTCTCTTGAACTGTTCCAAGACACCATTTCCAAATGGAAAGAATAATTCTGTTCCAAACTCTTTTTTATGGGGCCAGCATTAGCCTGATACCAAAACTAGATAAAAACACAACTAAAAATAAAAATTATTCTTAATGAATAGAGATGCAGAATTCTTCAGTAAAATAGTAGCAAACCAAGTATATCAGCCCCCAAAGATAATACATGATCATCAAGGTACATTCATCCTAGGGATTCAAGGGTGGTTCGATACATATAAAACCAGTAAATGTGATGCAACCTATCAACAGAATGTGGGACTAAAACAGTATTTCAGTAAGTGCAGAAAAATCTCTCAGTAAGATTTAACATTGCTTCGTGATAAAAACTCTCAACAAATTAGGTATAGAAGGAACACACCGCATGATGATTAAGGTTATATGTGAAAAACCTGTAACTAGTATAATACTAAACAGGGAAGAAGTAAAGGTATTTACTCTAAAATCAGGATAGAGACAAAGCTGTGCATATTTGCCACTCTGTTTTACTATCATTCTTGGAGTCTTAGGAAAAACAATTAGGCAAATGAAAGAGAATATCTATTGGAAAGGAAGAATTTAAATGATCCATACTAGTAGATGATGTAGAGAAACCTAGATGCTCTACCACAAAGATAGAGTATTTTTATATAACAACAACAATCTTGCTGAAAGTGAAATTAAGAAAGCAGTCTCATTCCCTAGAACCACAAAAAATAGTTACTAATAAATTTAAGCAAGGAAGTAAATGATCTCACAATGAAAATTATATGTTGATGAAATAAATAACAAAACCAGATAAAGGCACAACAACAACAAAACTAATAACTAAACAGTATCTGTGATGAACATAGATGTAACACGTCCTTAATAAAATCGAGCCCAAATTCAATAACACATTAAAACTGATTTTTTAGAAAGGTGCCAAAGATACATGGAAGAAAAGGTTTGCAATGAACTGTCTGGCAAAACCGAATACGCACATGCAGAAAGGTAAAACCGGCTCCTGTCCTCTCACCTTCTTCCCAAACAAATTTACATTGGAACAAAGACTCTTAAGGGCAAACGTGAGACTTTAAAGTCACTGGGGAAAAAAACCGGGTAAAACACCTCAAGATATTGGCTTTAGCAATGATTTTTTTAGGCAGGACCCCAAAGTCACAATCAATGAGAGTAAATATACATAAATGGTGTTATATAACTTCTGCACATTGAAGAGAATGATCAACAGAATTGAGATACAATTTACGGAACAATACTTGTAAACTATTATCTGGCAAGGAATTAATATCTAGAACAGATAAGAAAATCAACAAGCTGGACACAAAACCTCCCAAATAATTCAATTAAAATGGGCTAACATACCTAGGGAGATGTCAGTAAAAAGCAATAAGATATCATCTCACCCCAGTTACAATGATTATTGTTGAAAACAAAACAGAAAAGGTAACAAATTCTGACATGGTTGCAGAGAAAAGGATATACGGAATGTAAATTACTATAGTAATTATGGAAAACAGTATGGTGATTCCTGAGAAAACTAACACCCAAGCTAACATATGGTCAATCCCATTCCTGGGTTATACATCCAAAGGAGATGAACTCACCATGCCAATAAGATACATGTACTCCTGTTTGCTGCAGGACAATTCACAGTTGCTTAAGTATACAGTCAACCTGCATTCTCTTCAGTGGATGAATGGGTAAAAAAATATGGTGCATATTTATAATGGAATACTACTCAACCACGAAAAGAATGAAATCCTGTGATTTGCAGCAACCTGGATGGGACTGGAGGTCTTTATGTTAAGTGACATAAGCCAGACATAAAAAGACTGTGTGTTATTTGTGCAAGATAAAAAATCAGTCTTGTAGAACTGACCAGAATTCCGTTCTCACCAGAGACTGGAAGGGGAGAGAGACTTGAACACCCCATTGGAGAAGGGAAATTACTTCTGTTTCTTACTAGGTGCAGTACAGAAATATATGTTAAATCAATCCACATTTCATAATGACAAGAAAACAAGACAATGAAATTTTCATGCACAAAAATGATTAATGTTTGATTAGAGGAAATCCTTAGTACCCTAATTTTATCATAACATATTCTATACATGTGTATGAGCTTTCCCATCCCTTGGACATAATGCCCAACACCACAAGTTAGAGGAGGAGAGGCCTAATTTGGGTCATGGTTTTAGGGGACAGAGTCTATGGTAACAGGTAAGAGTGTGGCAGAGCAGAACTGTTTAGTTCACGGTGGCTGGGAAGCCGAACAGGAGGACAGTGCCAGAGAGGACGGGGCCAGATACCATGGCCACGGTCACACCTCCACCACCCTCCCAGAGACACCCAGGAATATGCCTTACTAATCCCTAGCTGTTTCTTAAATTGATCAGGTAGACACAATTGAGGTTAACCATCACAACGTGTATTAAATTAACAAAATGGACTCCAAAAAGATATATATATTTTATGTCTCTTTAAAAAAATAGGGAGTGTAAAATAAATTATCAAGTATTTACATAATGGGACTCTACTCTGCATAAAATAGAATGAACTATGAAGCACACTCCCAATAAGTCTCAAAATAATTATGCTGAGTGACAGAAGCTACCCCCAAAGAGTATATGTTAATAAATGTTGTATGATTGTTTATATAAACTAATATAGAGTGACAGGTAATAGAGCAGTGGTTTTCTAGGGGGAGGAGTTAAGCTAGAAGGGGAGGAAGGTATTCCATAGGTACACAAGGAAACTTTCAACAGTGATGGATGTTTATTATTTTCCTCCCCTCCCCTCCCCTCCCCTCCCCCCTCCTCTCCTCTCTTCTTTGTTTTTTGAGACAGGGTCTCACTTCACGCTGGCCTTGAGCTCACATTGTAGCCCAGGCTGGCCTCCAACTTGCAAGGTCCTCCTGCCTCAGCCTCCGGAGTACTGGGATTGTAGGTGTATGCTACTGTGCCCTGCTTGTTTATTATTTTCATTGTGGGTATGTTTTAATGCTTCTACACTCATGTCAAAATTACTAAATAGCATATTTTAAATGTTTGCAATTTGTTATATGTCAATTACAACTGTTTTCAAAAATTTTATCACTTTGGCTTTATCGCATGATGATACTATTAAACTGTTTTAAACTTTCAATTTGCTTGTGACATTTTTTGGTATAGAACTAATTTTGGCATTTCCAGAGGGCCCTTGGAAGTCCAATAGACACATGTTAATCTATGTTTATATGAATGCATTTTTAATGTAATGTTCCAAAGTTATGAGCTGCCTAGAAGTCTGATGTCTTGACAAGTTATCAGGCACAATTCTAATATTAAATACAGCACAGACATAACTAAATTTCCCCCTCAGCTGTGAATGGTTGTTGGATCTTTAACAATGCCTGTTCTAAGTCTTTTGGCATCCATAGTTATTTTTCTCTGTAATATGATTTTCTAATAAAGATAAACAAATTTAAAAAAACAAATTGGTTTTTCTGTGATTGGTTGGTAAAAAAATAGTATTACTGTAGAAAAATGATGTCTACTTGTTCAAAACTATTACAAAATTAGATTTGTTTTGCTCTTGTTGGCTTTGTTATACATTTTCCTTTAAAAAAAAAAAACCTTTCTGTTTTGTGCCTGTCAAAATTCTGCAGAAGTATAGCTACTTACAGCAATGCTGGCTCAGTGCTTAAACACTTTCCAGCTCAATGCAAATGTCCACCCACTCCTTCTGGGAGAACATCTACTTGGACGTCAGGAAAACTAGGTAATACTCATTGTCGACTATGCTGGCGATCAAGAACCCTGACTACATGAAACCCAAACCCCTTCCAACAGCTCTGTTAACTCTCGTTCTTACAGAACATATTTATTGTGGCCCTGAATGCCTTCATGTGGATCATTTAAAATTTGTCTGAGATAGTTGGAATTTGCTCTGTATATTTTCTTAAAGGATAAAATATGAACTTGAGGATTTCAGAGAAACTACGAATGATGATATTATGTCTTCTCATGAACTGTATTTTGTTATACCACTTTACTTATCCAGATCCTCTACATGACTTGACTCAAGCCTTCATATTTGCAAAAATTTTAATTCTATAGCACTCTTAGAAAAGAATTCTCTCGTTATTTGGTAAGATTTAGGTAAAGAAAACTTGCATGCTGTAGAGTAGGAAAGCGCTATTTGAACCTACCAAGGGAATTTCCTTTTGAGGATAGCTGTATTTCAGATCCAAATCCTTATAGATAAAACAATACAACTTCTTTCTACTAGGGAAAAAGAATATTAACTGGACACAACCAATTAGACTGCTTTTTGCTATTGATATTGGAGACGGTAAGATATGACAAATTCCTGGATTTAAGAGTCAACTATTTGCAGCTGGCTGCATTTCCTGCTATAGCTAAACCCGTTCTGAAAACCATCTGCCCTGTAAGTGTGGCTGGATAAACCAGTGCGGGACCTTATCACACCTATCTTCTACACGAGTGTCAATTTAGAGTGAACTCACAATTCCAGACCACATAAATATGACCAACCAGATTGGAAGACTGGGAAGCCCTGGGAAGCCCTGGGGCACTTACCTTGGAGTCACAAGTCTCTGTTGATTCTTTTATGTGACACCCCAAATTTTGTGTTGACTCTTTTTATCTAAATTGCACAAAAGTGATTAGTTTCCAATGGCAACAATATTTATGGTGGGTGTATTAAAACTGGCAAAATACAGAAACCAAAAAAGATCTCACTGGACATATAGTGGGTAGAGCAGGAATTTTAGGACAAGCTGCTTTTGCTGAAAATAAATATAGATATTCCTACAAGATAATTTGCTTTTATAAAAATAGGACATACAATGGGAATGTTGTTTCAAAAAGAGAGAAATTGGAAACACAAGAATATTATATATTACAGAGGCAAATTAGAGATGGATGTGGTGGTGCATACCTATAATCCTAGCACTTGGAAGGCTAAGACAGGAGGATCACTGTGAGTTGAAAGCCAGTCTGGGCTACAAAGTAAGTTCAAGGCCATCTTGAACTGCATAGTGAAACCCTGTCTCAACAAAATGGTGTGAATTAGCCAGTCTATGGCCATATTACCCAATCTTGTGCTGATCTTCTCAGAAAACACTAGGAAGACAATATAAACTATATGTATGCAGCTATATGTATATATACAAAAACTGTATATATTTGTGAACTGAAAAGAAGAGCCTATGGATTAACATTATAAGCATTATTGACAATGTTAAGAGGGAAGGAATCTAAAGTACATAGGAGAATGGTCAATACATGTTAGTGCAAAAGTTGGGGGTCATGACCTTTGTAATTATTATGGAAAGTATCTATTATGGAAAATAATAGATGGGACTTATAATTAAGACACTATTCCTTAAGGACCTATGTTCCCCAAATAAATGAGGCTTCCAGATACTCCCAGTATAGTTAGCTGGCATTAGAAAAACACACCATTCCAATATCCTGCCAATGGGAAGTAAATAGACAATATAACAAAATGACCATTACTGGAATCCTATTTCCATTCCAATTGTGAACTAAGAGCTGATTATACTCATAAAATCTGTGGAATTCCAATTTCTCACAAATTTCACCTTTTTTCTCTACTTCTAATTCTAATGATATTTGCTTGGTACGTGGGAAAAGGACAGCTTTGCTGGGAAGGAACTCAAAATGATGCTATGTTATTGCCTTCTGTAATATGACCTTCTTGGACTGCAATATAGTATACTATCAAAATAACAAATCAACTCGTCAGCAACAAGTAAAAGTTAAAATAATTTAGATATCAAAGACCAATTTTTCTTACAATCAATACTAATGATTCCTCCAGCCCAGCCAGAACAAGTTCAGGAGACAAGATAGAGGAAAATGGAGGACATGCACCTAAAATTTCAGAAATGACAGCAAGTGAAAGAGACAAATCCATGATGCTACAGAGGAAATCAGATCAGAAATAAACTCTCAGGGAAAGAAAGAAATGACAACCATAATGAAGGACTTACTCGGGAAATCTAGAGTAGACACAGATAAAAAAATAGAGGAGCACAGGAATACGGTGGAAACCATGACTGCCCCAAATAAGAAAGAAATGAAATGAATAAAAAAGATTCAAACAAATATCCAGGAAATGTCAAAGGCCACTGACAGTTTTCAAAACCACATGAACAATTACTAAAGACAGACAATGAGACCTTGAAAGCAGCAAGCTAGTGATCAAAACAGGAAAGATCTCTTAAAAATAAGGGATCAGGAAAAAACTATTCAACAGCTGGAAGACGATGCAAAGAAAGACAATATAAGATTGACATCAATAAAAAAGCAAGAGTTAGCACAAATGACATAAAAAGACTATTTGCAGAATAGCAGAAAACTTTCCCAAGCATGGAAAAAGAATCTGACATACAGTAAACAAGGGATATAGAACTCCAAATAGCCATGATCAAAATCAATCTATACTAAGGCATATAATGATAAAGACCCCAGAAATTCAGCATAAGAACAGAATATTAGATGCTGTTAGAGAAAACTAACAGATCACCTACAAAGGAAAGCCCAGCCAAATCATGGCAGACTTCTCAACACAAACCCTCTTATCAAAAAGAGCTTGTGCAAAGCATTTAATATCCTGAAAGAAAACAAATCCCAACTCAGATTGATATATACTGCAAAACTATTTTCAAAATTAATAAATAAGAGACTTCCATGACAAAGAACAACTAAAGAAATTCATAACCACCAAACCAACTCTACAAAATGTACTGAAAGACATTCCACACAGAAATAAAAATGACCACAATTCCAAGAACACCAATAGAAAGAAACCACCAGGCAGGGCAAGCAAACAGGGAAAGTCAGGGAATCAACAGCATGAAAATAATATAACAAGGGTAAGCCAAAACAAAAGAGTTATCACCATCAATGTAAATGGTCCCAATTCACCAATCATAAGAAATAGACTGGCAGAATGGATCAATAAACAAGATGCAACAAAGTTCTTCATTCAAGAATCACATTTAACTCAAAATGAAATATATAGACTGAAAGTCAAAGAATGGAAAATAATATCCCATGCAAGAGGAACCCAGAAATGAGGACTAGCTATTCTATTTGCAGACAATGTGAACCTCAAACCAAGAATGATCAAAAGAGATAAAGATGGTTACTAAATTCTTGTTAGGGGAAAACTTCAAGAAGAAGAAAACAATCATACATATGTATGTATCACAAACAGGTACACCCAGCTATATAAAACAAATAATGACATGAAAAATCAAATAAGCACTAACACAATTGTAATGGGGAAACTTAATAACCTACTGTTACAAATAGATCAACCAGACAAAAAATTAGCAAAGAAATATCAATGGAACCAAACCTGTAAACACATGGACTTTGTAGATGTCTACAGAGTGCTCTACCCAACAATATCAGAATACACATTCTTCTTAGCTGCACATGGGATGTTCTCTAAAGTAGACCACATACTAGCCCATAGATCATGCTTAAGTAAATGCAAAGGAACTGAAATTACCCCATCATACTACCTGATCATAGTGCAATGAAATTGGAAATCAACGGCAAAAGAAACCATGAAAACTCCATAAACACATGGAAAGTAAATAACACCCTCTGGAACCATCAATGGGTCACAGATAAAATTAAAGAAGAAATTAAACAATACCTATAATTAAATGAAAATGCCTATACAATATACGAGAATTATGGGAGGCAATAAAAAGTCTTAAGGGAAATTTATAGTGGTGAACTTGTACATCAGGAAAAGAGAATATGCTCAAATAAACAACCGAACATTGCACCTCAAGCTTTTAGACAAAGAAGAGCAAATGAAGCCCAAATCCTGTGCAAGGGAGTAAATTACAAAGATCAGAGAAAAAATCAATACAGTTGAGACTAAGAAAACAATACAAAGAATCAATGAATTGAAGAATTGGTTCTTTAAAAGATTAAATAAAATTGATAACCCCTTAGTCAGCCTTATAAAAAACAGAAAAGACAAATTTAAATTCATGAAATGAAGAGTGAAATCACTACAGATCCTATGGAAATTCAGACAATCATCAGTACTTACTTTGAGAATCTTTAATAGGACAGAAAACAGAGGCAATGGAAAGAGTCCTAGATATGTACAAATTCTCAAAGTTGAATCAAGAAGATACAAAAATTCTAAGTAATCCAATATCAGTTAATGAAATTGAAAATGTAATTAAAAATGCAAAAACAAAGAAAAAACCTGGCCCTGGTGGATTCACTGCTGAATTCCTACAAGAAATTTAGAGATCTAATGCCATTACTCCCTCAAACTCTTTAAAGAAAGGGAAGCAATAGTTCCTAACAAATTCCTGGAGGTAAGTATTACACTGATAGCAAAACCAACCAAAAAATAAAACCACAGGCCAATCTCCCTAATGAGCATAGACAGAAACATCTGCAATAAGATACGAGCAAACAGAATGCAGCAAATCATGAAGAGGTTTATCCTCCATGATCACGTGGGATTCATCCCAGAGATGCAAGGATAGTTCAACAAACACAAACCAATAGATGTAATACACCATATCAACAGAGCCAAAGACAAAACTCACATGATCATCTCAACAGATGCAGAAAAAGCTTTTGACAAAGTCCAACACCTATTCATGATATAACCCTACAAAAAATTGAAAGAGAGGGTCTTTATCTCCACTTGCCAGACATCTGTGACAAACCAACAGGCAACATCATACTAAACAGATAGAAACTGAAAATTTTCACTCTAAAAAGGAGATCAAAGGATATCAGAAAATGGCAAGATATCCCTTGCTCATGGATAGGAAGAACTAACATTGTGAAAATGGCCATACTCCCAAAACTGTTATACAGATTTAAAGCAATCCCAATCCAAATACTATTAGTATACCTCACAGGATTAGCAAAAACATTCCTAAAATTCATCTGGAACCAGAAGAGACCTAGAATAGCGAAAGCAATTCTGGGCAACAAATGCAAGGCAGGGGGCATCACAATTTAAAGTTATACTAAGGGTTACTGTGATAAAAACAGCATGTTACTGCCTACCCGTCCTTCCCCCCCCAAAAAAAAACAGACCAGAGGATCAATGGAACAGATTACAAGATGCAGAAACAACTCCAAACACACTCAGCCACCTTATCTTTGACAAAGGAGCCAAATACATTCACTAGAGGAAAAATAGCTTCTTTAATAAATGGTGCCATTACTGCCCGCCCCTCAAAACCAGCCTTCATGAACAAAAAACTCTGATCGCACAGGAACTATCACAAAGACTCAACAACTGGGATCTCATCCAATTAAAAAGCTTTTGCAGAGCAAAAGGAAAGACAACAGAGTGAAAAGACAACCCACAGAAGGGAAAAGTTTTGGCCAGTTGCTCCTCAGACAAAGGACTAGTATCTAGAACGTTTAAAGAACTGAAAAAAATCAGATCCCCTAAATTCAAAGACACACTTGAAAAATGAGCATTTTGGATGAATATATACTTCTCAGATGAAGTACAAATAGCAAATAAATATATGAAAAAATATTCAACATCACTGGTCACTGGAGAGATGCAAATTAAAACAACACTGAAATTCCATCTCACTCTAGAAAGAATGCCTATTATCAAAAAGTCAACCAATAACTAATGCTGAAGGAGTTGTGGGGAAAGGGGAACACATCTTCACTGTTCCTGAGAATGTGGACTGGTGCAACCACTGTGAAAATCAGTGTGAAGATTCCTCAGAAAACTAGGACTGGAGGATCCATTTGACCCAGCTAGTCCACTTCTTGGTATTTTCCCAAAAGAATTAAAAGCATTGTAGCACAGGGATACATGCATGCCTATGTTTATAGTGGCACAGTTTATAGTAGTTAAATCTTAGAAACAACCTAGATACCCATCAAACAATGAGTGGATAAAAAAGATGTATTTTTTTATATAATGGAGTACTACTTTGCCATAAAGAAGGATAAACATGAGATATTTACTGCTAAATGGATAGACTTTGAGACCATACTCTTAACTGCAATTAATAGGAAATGTATCTATAAACACTGCATTATCTCACTGATGTGAGAAAACAGAAGCATAAAGAGGAACCAAATTGTACAAGAAATATGGTGAAATGGGAAGAAACTGCTCAAAAGGAAAGGGGAACTAGGGAGCAGGAAGTATGAAAGGAAAGAAAGGAAAAGAAAAAACGAAAAAAGGATAAAATGAATAAAGCCTTTGTAAATAAAGAGAGGAAGAGGGGTTGGAAGGAGAGGAGAGGAATAGGAGAAAGGAAAAGACAAATCAAGTCATATTAGGTACACGTACAAATTCTCTGTAATGAACGTGATCACTGTATATATCTAAATTGTACCAAAATATTTAACTAAATTAGAAAACAATCATTCCACCCAAGGTTATAGCTATTGAATCCCTTTGTCCAAAAAAAAAAATTAAAACAAATATGATAATATACTCCCTAAAGTACAGATGACTGCAGATATGGAGGGAAAACTGTCAGTCTAATGAAAGACTATGACGATACGCACAGTGCACTCTCACTGATTAGGATTCCTATGTTCCTTATCTGAGACTTTTTCTTCTTTAGGGCCTACTATGTTTCCAATCATCATAACTTTATGTATAATACTCCTGTTATATGCTATATGTGGCTGTTACACCAGATGCAAACAAAGGACAGGTCAGAATTGGATCATGGTGGCTGATACGATTCAGGCAGGTGCTCTTTAATGGCTAAAACAACTCTTACTCTCTACTGAAGACTATTTTCCTGCCTAGGCAGTCTGTTTCTTCTCAGATCTTAGGAATGAGCTTTCCTTGCTGCACAGAACATGAAACATTTGGCTTCTGTGTGGACAAGGTATGGTATTTGCTCAACAAAATGACTGAACTGGGGTTCTCGGAAGAAGCTGTATCTAAGTTACAGATACTCCTGACTGCTTGACTTTGGCTGACTAGAACACGATGATCATGGGGAGATGGAATGGTTGTAGCTAAAATTACCCTGGGCTATCTGAGGCCCTTGAGCTGCCATTAATCTTTACTTTTGCATCTGATCTGAGGGTCTTGTAACTATTAGGGAAACTTTGGAAGGTGCTGCTTTGCTGACCTCTCGCCTTTACCAACTCTAACGCTAGGAATGATGTAAGATCACATCTGCAACTTATAGAAGAGTTTTCCTCACTGCGCTGGAGCCCGCCTACCTGACACCTCCACCAGTATACATGGTACCTGTATTAACTTAGGACTTCTTCCTTCTGTGACTATAAACATTCAAATAACCCCTTCACAGCAGAACATGAATTCTCATTCCTGAACCATGGTCACTCATATTTGGCTCAGAATAAACTATTCTCTTATCTTACTCATTTTTTGTTTTACTATATTACCCAACACAGGGAAGCGCAACACAGTGCTACCATAAAAATGATCCTTTACCAAGCAGTATTGCTGATTTTTTAGAAAAAGAAATCAGAGATCAAAATCCTCTATTTTTATAGAGAATAATTCTTCCAGGTGAGCTAAATATTTCACCTAGGCTTAGAATTTCTGTTGCATATTTCACTAAAGTCATTTGGATGAGATAGAATTTAACTTGCTACTTCAAACAGATAAGCGCCTGCCAACCTAACAAAATTGTCAATTTCACCATTAGTTTTACATTCCTTTGTCTTTTAACACTTTTTTCTGTTTTCTGGAGTATGTCACCATGGTAAACAAATTTCATGCAATAAAGAAAAATTATTCTTCTTTGTGGGGAATTTTAAAGAAGGGAATCCCTTCCCTTGCTTCTTACTATTTCATATGTTGAATTATCAAAGAATACCTCTGAGATGACAACACAGCCATCTTTCCACAAGTGCTCAGTCCCCCTCTCTGTGTTGCCCAGGCTGTGACCTCTTGCCTCAGTCTCCCAGAGTGCTGGGATTACAGGCATGAGCCATCATATCTAGCAGTGTTTTTTTTTTTTTTTTTTTTTTTTTTTTTTTTTTTTTTTTTTTTTTTTATCCATAAAAGGGAATAGGGTGTGCCACTGCTCAAAGATACTTCTTCAATCCCTAAACTAGTTGTGGTGGACCTGTGGTACGTGGCAGAGCCAAGTCACCCCAGCCTAGCCCCAGCAGTGGAGCATCAGATAACAGCGCACACAGGGACAGTGTTGGCACTATGTGATAAATAAATGGGTTTAAGGTTGTAGTTTGGGCGCTGGTCTCTAAAAGCTTCACCATCACTGGTCTAAAACATTATACTGCTTGAGAACACCTACTGTCCGCTGTCTCTACCACATTATATCTAGTTGAGAAAACTATAGCTTTGCTATTTTTCAAATGTGAAATTTCAGATTATTAAGGATAAAGAACAATCCTAAAAGTTTCACTAGAAATAAATGACTTAATAAGAACAGATTCAAGTTCCCAAAGCAATAATGAAGAGGAAGAGTAAAAAATTTAGTTTTGAGGGAATGGACAGAAGGAAGTTAAAGTTATTCAATGTCCAGAAAAAAATTATTATGAGTAACTGTAAACATTTATAGAAAATTAAGTTTAAAATTTTAGAATTACTGAAAAATGTATCAAAAACAAAGTCAATCCACCTAGCATGATAAATTAAATATCGCTGCCACTGTAAGCCTTAAATTATTACCAATCACAATAAATGTAAGGTTGTTAGATTCATGTATAGTATTATAAGACAGGGTCTCATAAATTGGGTTTACAGAAGAACTAGACACTTCTAAAAGAGAATGACTTGGGAGGAGGAAAAGACACGAGAAAAAATGCTAAGAAAAAAGGGGACAGGTTAGTCCCCTTATACAAATATTTAGAGGGAAATTATAAAATATAATAAAAACACTTCATACTGGAAAATGGTATAAGCTACTAACAACATATAACATGAATCTTCATGAATGTAATAATCTTAGTGAGCAAACTGATAGAAATATCAAAAGGATGAGAGTATATGTGTGCGCCCATGTTTATAGCTGCACAATTTGTCATAGGTAAATCTTGGAAACAATCCAAATGCCTATCAATTGAGGAGTGGATTTAAAAAGGTGTATTTTTATACAGTGGAGTATTACTCAGCTATAAAGAAAGATAACTTGAGGCTTTATATAAATAGATACAGCTTGAGACCATACTCATAAGTGAAATAAATCAGACTTGCATTTGTAAACATCATATTGTCTCCCTAGTGTAAGAAAATGAAACAGCTAATAAGATCCCAAAGATACAATAGATATTCTAAAGGGGAAAGAAACTGCTTAAAAGGAAAGAACAACTGGGATGAGGGAAAGGAGAAAAGAAGGAAAGGGAAAAATATATATACATGTAAAAGATAGCTAAGATAACTGTACAACTAATTTCTATTAGTTCATTGAAAGGAACAGTTAGTGTCTATATTGTTTGACCAACTTTTCATGCCTGTACCTGGTAATCTAAGCAACTACTCTGAAGATAACAATATGTAATATAATAACCATTGTTAAATTCCTATCCTCTTGTTTTGAAATTTTGTATAACTTTCATTGTTCTGTGATTCTGTTTAAAGTAAAAAAACAAAAAATATGGAGTGGAAACTGTATACTACAGAACGTATTTTTAGACTCAGGAAACTCAGTACCTTTCTATGAGCAAAACGCATGAATTACATGTTGTTCTTATAGAGTGCAACCAGAAATAAATAGAAAGAAATATATAAATGGTAAACTGTAAAAGTTAGAAAATATACTTCATCAACCCTTGAGAATTTTAGAACAGCTCAGGCTTAAATCCATACAGTATGACTTCCAGTACTGTGAAACAAAACAGCATTGCAAATAATTGAACTGCTTTTCAAATTGAGTTGCTGGAAAAATAACACAGCCCTTCACCTGCACCCTAGCATAGTCTGTCCTCCTGTCTAGCAGACTGAACGTCCACACCCCTCCCCAAAGCCCACTTCTCAGGCTTCGGCAAGGACATGACTGATGGGACAAGAAGAGATGGACCAACGTTATACAAATACTGTAGTTTCCCTCATCTAACAGCCTTTGTATTCACGTGGTCGCCTCTCCCATATCAGGGACCTTACTTCCAGCTTCCTCGATGTCTCTGCCAGGCCACTCCTACATTCGTTCTCTCTTCCTCTCCCTCCCTTGCTGGTCTGTCTGGATTTTCTCTGTGGCTCTTTCCCCGCTTTCTCAAGCATCTCCTACTATTAAAAATTGTCTTGAAGAAGACTGTAGTCCTTGCTACTTCAAACAGATGAGCGCCTGCCAAGGAACAGTGACCTCAGCCCTTTCCTTTGCCCCTCCAACCCCTACTTCTGCAGTGACTCTGGTGTCCATAGGAGCAAGGCTTCATCTGACTGCTTACCTTTTCTGTTATCTGCAGCAACTAGAGTCTGGGATGGGGCAGATTCCCAGAGAATGGCTGTTGAATCCATGATACAATTTATGGTGATAAAATTAGAGGATTAAAAATGCAAATGAAACTGTGAAGACACATGACAGACTGAAACTCTGGTTTGCTGAAATGGACAGAAATCAATTTTTGGCACTCCAGAGTAAGAAGTAATGAAGTAATATTAAGACTCAAAAGATACAGAAGCACTTTAAAGATTTCAGTGACTATTATGTATACCACAACAAATTTGAAAACTTAGAGAAAACACACCTTCCGGAATAAAGCAACATAATATCTACTTTTGGTCAAAATATATTTTAAAAAAAAACCCTGAACAGACCAATTGCAACAAAACTGAAACACTCACTGAAAATCTGCACATAGGTTAATACTATTAGGTCACCCAAAGAACCGATAGAGCTGTGTTCACAAAAACCTGCACAAACCCACTGGCCAACTCGTAGAATTAGTAAAAGAACCCGGTAAGCTGACTAGTTATATAATCGACACATAAAACCATATCCAAACATTGGCAGTAACCAGTAAAAATCACTTTTTAATTTATGAAAGAAAGAACCACTGATAGTATCAGTACTCACTATAAAACACCCAGAGCAAACATAGAAAGACACATGCCTTTGGGAAGAAAACGAGGCAGCTTTACTGGAGAATGTAAAAGGATCACCTAAAAATTAGAAGGGTATATGCTTGTTGTGGAAAGAAACATTCACATTTTAAATATACTTCTCATTTAATTAACTGTGTAATTTAAAGTAATCTCAGTCAAAGTCCTAAGAAGACTTTGAATAGAATTTGAGGTGATGATTCTTAAGTACTTTCAGAAAAAAGAATGGTTTGAACTAATACAAAAAACATTACGTATAGGTAAGGAAAGATGGTTGTCCTACCCAACATGAAGCCCAAGTGACTATTCACTGAGGAGGAAACACTGAGAAATCACAGATATGTAAGAAGGGGTCCAAGCTCACTAAAATAAGAGAGAGGCAAATTTCAGGGAAAGGATAATGGAATGTATGTTTACTAGCTAACTGGTGGGAACTCCATGGTACAGAGGGGTACATGATGCAGAAAGAATAGAGAAAGGTATACTCATCTACTCTACTGGTGAAAAAGTGAGCTTTGGCAGCAACTATGTGAATATTTTGTGATTATTATAGTAGAAATTATTTATATTCTATTTTTTGCTGGGCGTGGTGGTGCACGCCTGTAATCCCAGCACTCAGGAGGCTGAGGCAGGAGGATCGTTGTGAGTGTGAGACATGCCTGGGCTACAAAGTCAGCTCAAGGCCAGCCTGAACTGCATAGTAAGACCCTGTCTCAAAAAGACAAATGAACAAACAAACAAAAAAATAAAATAAATAGATCCTATTTTTTCCAGTACTTTTCGTCAGTATGAGAAACTCATTCAGAAACCAGAGGTTACGTATAACGATGGTTTTGGTAGCATTGTTTATTGAAAGGGGAAAATACCACCCAGAACCTACCAGAATGTCCATCATATTGGAAGGATTACATAAACACCCAAGTGTCCATTTGCTGGTCTGCTTGGCATCAGGTGAAAAGGTACAGGCGATCTTTATTTACCATCAGGAAAAGATATGAAAGACATAGCAAGTGGGAAAATAATGTTGTCAAACTTAAGAATGTGTAGGAATATTCATTGAAGAATATTTAATTCTGCTAAAGAGAATAAAAAGTAAATGGGACAGGCACAGATTACAAGTATCATCGCTCATTTCACACATCGGATAAGTGGGCTACGCAAGTACAGCCTCTGTGGTCTAAACAAAAATGAAAAAGGATGAACATATGGAGTGTCTGCCCACAGATAAGATGTTATGGCAGGACCAAGGAAAACTGTCCCCAAGGCACAGACCCATCACCTCTGCATTAATAGTTCTTACCCACGTGTTAAATGAACTCACTGGAAACATCTGTTCTCTGAGACCTACAAATGAGCACCACGGCTGCTCAGCGGGACAGAGGCCATCAGACTGCACTTTCACCTCTCTGGGGAAGCAAGTTTGTACTGGCTCCAGGAATCTCTGCCTGGGGACCCCCCATCCGCACCTTCAGCCCTGGGGCTTACGGTGATACCACCACTGTGTGAGAGAGGAAGGTGGGAGGTAACACAGACAAGGGAAGCGCGGTGGAGTGGAGAAGGGTGTGTGCACACCACAGAATAACGAGGTGAGCAGCGAAGCATTGCATCCTCTTTTTTCTTCCCTCCTGCCAGTTATATGCTTCAAAAACAATTCAATAAGCCACATGATTTGGGGATCTTCATATGTCTCCGGGTCTTACTGTGCAAAGACCTGTAGGATAAAAATATCTTAACACCTATGCCCAAACAAGATATATTTCTCTAAGTTCTTTCTCCCTGTATTATACATGGATTAGTACAGACTAAAAGATCAGGAAAGATTCACATTAAACCAACAACAGTGGCAACCTATGGGCAAAGAATTCAGATAAGGAATGTCAATCAATTTGAATTAAATGTGCACCACTGAAGATCTTTTTAAGGAAAAAATATATATGCATTCCTACAACATGCGTGAAAGAAAATACAGTACCATGCTAGGGAAAATTATTTTCTCACTTCATAAAGAAAAAACCTGGAACTTGGAGAAGATAAGCAAACACAGTGGCTATTTGAATAAGATAAAATTATACTCATTTTCCAGAGGATAAGATGAAGAAACAAGAAGCAGAGTGACTTCTCAGAGTAACGAGAGAGAAGAGCTGATCCCAGTTAAACCCAGAGGTGTGAACCTGCTCAGGTCCCTGAGGCTGAACTACCCCAGGCTGCAAATTTTCTGTCTTGGGTTAGACTGCTGAGCACTCAAGCTTCTTGGGGGCAGATCCAGTGACACCATTCAACACAGATGCTTACTGGGAACTCGATACAGATGCGTACTTACTGGTAGTAACTCACTAGCATGAAGCCCCACACAAATTTCCCCCTCTTTCTTTCTCAGAGGCTAGGAGATGAAGAGCCCTGAATGCAGCTACCCAGAGGTGCAAGAAAACCACCCCCTACCAAGGCTTTGCCAGCGGAAAGATTAACTGCTTTTCCATATTTTAAAGACTTACCGTCTGCTTAGTAACATGGTGCTTCGGAGGGGCCTGGGCAATGTTAGCTGTACATTTATGTGAACGATGTGTATTTATGGCCTGGGGTGCAGGGTTGAACTTCATAAAGCACACCTCCATCCAGCTGGGCTCGGCAGCCAGCTGCAGTCAGGGCCCGAGAAGCTGCAGCCTGGTGGGTTTGCCCAGGGGCCAAAAATGTTGAGGAGGGAAATGCTTCAGTAGAGAATCTCAGCGCTGATTTCTAAGCAGAGATAGGTCACAATGCGTGAAATAAATTAGGTCCTCAAGGGAAAGAGAGTCGGGCGGAGGGAAGCGATTTTGATGTGTCCATTTGCTGGAACTGAAATAACCCAGTCCTCCTGTCCTGTTCACTACAGACTTAGCAAGAACTGGAGAGGAAACGATGATGGGATTTCAAGACACCCTCCCGTGCTGAGGAGAGGCTACTCGCTGCACACTATTTTCAGAGAGAGATGACGAAAGCGGTTCTGACGCTTCCCTAACGCTCACCCTGAATGAACAGGCAGAATAGGGAGGAACCCGAGGACAAGACTGCCCGAGGAGCACAGGACTGCGCACTGGAGATTTCAGTTGGCTTGCTGTTCACTCATGGGTACAGAACGCTGGCTTGAGAAACAGTTGGACAAGAGAGAATCTTTAAAAAGCTTTAACCTAGACTGAAATCTTTCACCCTCTGTAGGTTTTTGCTCTTTATAGATTGTCTAGATTTCATCCAATGCTAAACTGAAAGTCAGTGAGGCAGTCGTAGGAAATGCCTGCTGTCTCCGCCGTCCTGTCTCCAGTTGGGTTGTGTATGTAACCAGGGATCTCCCACAGGAGCCTACTCTGTTTGCAGACAGGAAGCTGCCCAACATGCACCAAGGTGCCCCTGCATTGACCTAGGCCAGTGAGTTGCAGAGAATAAAAATTCGATAATGAAAGAAATTCAAACTAAAACTTATCGGGGCTGTGTGCCGGGATATCTACTATAACACCCTATAGATGGCAGGGGGAATGCCAAAAATTCAGCACCTCCTGTCAGGCCAAACAAAGTGATAGGGTAACAGCTTGAGCACGTGCTCATCCCTAACAGGGCAGTGCTGTAATTTCACACGTGAAGCATCTTCATATGTCAAGGCACATGTAGTATCTAAAATACTTAAACTATTGCAGAGCACAGGGAGAGAGAAGGAAATACTTCAAATTCCTTTGTGAAGATCACTGACTAAGAATATAAGCCCCCACACTGAATAATCTCTCCTTCTGATTATTGATGCAATGATATTAAATGAAATACAGTCAGTAGACTTCAGCAGGACAGTGAAAAGGTAATACAGCATGCCCAAGAGGACTAAGCCAGCATGCAGGCAAACAGGCTGATTAAGTTGTCTCAGCTTAGTAGAAATAGGAACACAGAATGGTTCCTCCCTCCCTCCCCTTTGTCTGTGCTCAACATTACTCTTTTGAATTTCTGCTTCCTCATGATGTCTAATGCTATCCTGAATAGATTCCATGAGTATGAAATTTAGTTTAAAAGTAGTGGCCTCCAGTTCAGTACCGTGTCATTGCTAGAACAAAGCTCTCACTAGCCTTTCCCCAAAACTTCTAGGTTCTGGTTGCTTCTGTACCTTGAGATTGGGAGAAAGAGTGGAAAAAGAGCAAGAACTTTTTCTTCTCAGGCCAGGTGCCTTTCCGTCACCAAGTCTTGTTTGGTTGTACCAACTTGTCTTTGGTTCCTGTTGCGTGGCCCAGGATCCCAGCTGGCTCTCCCATGAGGTTGTCATGGGTGACCTGGAGTTACCCAACAATTACCTAATTTGTCCACCCACACAGCTTGTCCCATGGGAAGTTACTCCATAATCTCCTAACACCAGGCTGGCCTTCCCCTTCTCATTGAGTTTAAGCAAAATGCCATGAACAGAGTTATCTCCCGTGCTGTGCCCTGCTTCCAAGAACCAAGTCCATCTTTGCCTGGCCTGACCATAGTCTGTGTGTGCTATACCTCCTGTGGTACAGTCTTGCTCCCCTTCTCTAATGCTCTTTCTCTTACCCAGAGAGGTTACAAAACACTGCCAAGCAGGCAGACATTCACCAGTGCTACACCTGCCTTTTTTAGGAACCTCTAAAGTGTTGAAAAGCCTGTTGGGGAATTTCCCCAAAGCCCACCTGGTTCCCAGGAGGAAAAGGCGTCCCTGGATGGTTTGCTATGAACACTGCTCCTTCTCTGTACTTTCCAGGAACACTGCTATTCTGGCTAGGTCCCTCTCCTGTCTTTATGTGGTAGGATGAAGGTACTCAGACAAGCTTGGGGATAGAGCTGGGCAGTTTCCAATTACAAGTGATTACCACACAGATGGCTGGTCTCTCCAGAGTGTGTGGCACTTGGTGTCACTGTCTTCTTTTAAATCTGAGACTACAAGACAATCTTCCATTGACAGCCAATTTGCATCCTTCAATAAATCTGTTCATGCAAGGTACCTTATCACAAAATTGGAAAAGAGTCCATGCTGTGGGATCTGTTCAAAAAAGATATTTGACAGAAAAGTTCCATCTCTGAAAAGAACCTTAGAAAGAGGAAAAATTGGCACTAGTGTATAAATCAAATTCAGAGTTGTGCATGAACACAACAGAGTGGTCTAATTAGTCAGAAGAAGGGAAAGAGGCTCATTCTTCCCTGTTATTTATCCTTGTTCTAGAAGAGTTATCCTGTGTGATTAAGGCAGAGAAAAGACCAATGATTAAATGTGGGAATCAAGGAAATATTCACAGGTACCTGAATTGTGCCCCTAACCCTGTGCCCCATAGTTGTTTTCTGCTTTCCTATATAGTAGCCTCTCTACATTCTAAGACTTCAAGTGAAGCCTGACAGTGCAGGTAGTTCTGAACCCTATATACAAGGACAACACCACCGTGACAGCCTATTTGATAACCAAGTGACTAATGGGTGGGTAATGTATACACTGTGGATGTGCTGGACAAAGAGAAGATTTACATCCCAGGGAGGATAGGATGGTATGGCATGAGATTTCATCACACTACTCAGAATGGCACATAAGTTAAAAATCTATGAACTGTTTATTTCTGACATTTTCCACTTAATATTTTTAGGTGATGGTTGATCAGAGGTAGCTGAAACCTCAGAATGTCAAACTACAGATGAGTGGATCCTACTATATCTCTTAATGATGTCACTATCCACCCAGTTGCACAACCCAGAAATCATGATGCAATTTTCCACGTTTGTCTCTGAATGCACTGTACATGGATATGATGATCTCCTTAACATGTGTCAAACCCATCCTCCCGGGGCCAGCTTCATGGGCACATGGCCAGTATGCTCATGTATAGGTTTCAATCCATACGTGGCTGGTTGGTACTGGATAGTGGAGTGCAGGGGGATGAGGAGGGCCTCATCTCAGGAGCTGTCCCAACCCCACCATCTACTCCTGAGGGGTTCTCAGCTGCCCACATCACTTCCTGCTCAGGCCTAGAGACCACATCCAGCCTCATTCTTGGGGTGCAGGGTCTGGGCACAGCCATGGGGAGGGTTCAGGCTTGGTGGGAGCTGAGAGTATTGCACTCAGTGGGCGATTTAGCATGGGTGACTCTCTTGCCCACCTACCCAACACCCAAAGTCAAAGGAAAGGTTTATTGGGCCCTCGTAGAGGTTTCGGTTTATAGGTAGTTGGCTCCAAGGCAGGGTGACATGGCAGAGGAGCATCATAGCAGAAAACAGTTCACTGTAGGCAGAAGGCAACAAGTGACAAATAACAAGCAAGGGCCCTCCTTCTCTCTCTCATATTCCATCCAAGCCACCCACCCTGAGGGGTAGCAGTCACACTCAGAACTATGCCAAACCAAGCAGTGGACTAATTTAGTCATCACACACCCTTAATAATCCCAGCATCACATACTCTGCATTCAGCCACCTGTGAAAAAAACCCACCACTGGCTCCAAGGCTTTGGGGGGGACATCTAGACACAGCCATAACACCACCCCAACCAAATGTGGACCAGGAAACAATAAATGAGGTTAAAATATAAGCACAATTTTCATTTGGATTCAAAACAGAGTTGCAAAGTGGGTGTCTTGGTTACTTTTCTCTTGTTGCTGAGACAAAACACCTGATGCTCAAAATTAAGGAAGGAAAGCTTTATTTAGCTTACAGTTTGTGGAGGTTTCAATCCATACATGGCTGGCTCCAAGCCAGGGAGGGACATGGCAGAGGGCAACTGTTCATGGCGTCAGAAGATAGAAAAAGCAGCAAGAGCACAAGGGTAGAGTGGTGGCAAGCAGCCTCTTTCTCTCCCAGGGCGGGTGTAGCACTCACATCCATGAATTAATCATAAACTCCAGAAGCCCACCTTATGACCGCATGAGGCTTTGAGGGGACATCCAGACACAAACCACAACAGTGGGCAACACAGGTTGTTAGAAACCAAATAAGTGCTCCAGCAAAGGGCAGAAGGCTGGCATTGTTAAAGGGGAAAGAAAGGGACAATGATCTGCTGGTATGAAGTGAATCCATGCTTAGTGATGAGAGAGTATCTCTGGGGGTGATTATTAAATACTGAGTATTCCAAGACAGTCAGTAAGACATCAGAAGCCCTGAGGCTGGGTGATGACTCAATCTGGACTCTGATAAGCACGTTCTTTCTGAACAGCTTTATCTAGAAATTAAAGATGGGGGAACTTCTGTCTGTGAGATAAATGATAACCCTGCAGATGTGCCTCCTGAAAAAAGTATTTTGTTTTCTTTTAGTTTTTTCTTTGTTGACTAAACTTCAACCATCTTAATTTTTATGCCCCCAGCTAAAATTCCTGGTACAAAGGCCGAAATCTCTTGGAATCAGCCAATTCCTGAAAGTAGCAGAGAGCACCGGGAAAGGCAAAGTTGAGATCCCTTCACTCGTCAGGATGAGGCGCCTGTCTCCTCCTCTTCCAGCATGAAGACACTGAAAGCTAGTGAACCATTTATCTCCCTAAATTCCTGGGCATGACCAGCAGAGACCAGGGGAGGCTCTGCACTTACCTGATGAGTATCTTGTCTAAGGGAACACAATACTAGACAGTAAATTAAAAAATCATGAGTTCAAGAGACTATGAAAAGAAGGAAAAGTTAAATCTCTGGGTAACTTAATGACACTTTTGTCCTGCTTTTCACTCAGCCCATATTTTCATTTTGCATTAGGCTCAGCAAATGACACTGTTACCAGTCTTGCCAACCAGCGCCCTTTTTGGCATATCTCCAGCTGATCTTTGCATGGCTCATTCTTGAGGTGGTCTGAACTTCCCAAGTGCAAAGCTGATCACTTCACCCCTCTTTTTATACCTTTCTGCAGCCTCCTAACATCTACTCAGTGGTCTACAGTTGGGGGGAATATACCAAGCCCTTGGTGACCCACACAGCCCTCTCTCCAGCCTGCTGCGATACTACTGCCGCTATCTCAATGCTACTTGACTGGCATTGAGCATGATTCCTGAAATGGATGCTGCTTCTCTTGCCAGGCTGAGATCACATCTACTCTACCTCTTAGCTTTGCTCAACTGAAACCACCTGGCATTTTCATTTTTTTCATGTCTTTCCCATTGATGTCTGTCTGATCTGCACCTATAATAAACTATATTAGAATTTCTGGGGGAAGGATCAAGAAAGGCATATCATTTTTAAAGCTTGTTGAGTGATTCCAATGTGCTGGCAAAGCTGAGACCTACTGGTCTAGAATTATGTTTCTCAAATCTGTCGTGCATATAGCTGCCCTGAGGTGAGGTCCCTGTAGAAACGCAGACTGGTAGGTCTCCAGTGGGGCCCTGAGTCTGCTCTCTTACCCAATCCTCGAGGCATCATGCTGATGCTGTTGGCTCAGGGGTCAGCAAGGCTCTGAGTTCTGAACCTACCACTCCCATCCTCTTGGTGAAGCCCCATTCAGCTCTAAAATACTTATGAAATACTACTTTCTCCAGAAACTGCTCCCTCAAAGAGGGAAGTATGTTATCCTTGTTCTTCCACCTCATGTTGCAGGCGCCAGCTCCACGCCTATAACACAAATACACATTCACAGGCATATGGAACTCACTGCCCACAGCCCTTGTACCCCCTTGTACCACTACACTGGAAGGGACTGGAAAGGCAGACTCCAGCAATCTAGCCTCCCCTAAGGATGGCCTGAAAGCTAAACTTTAGAGTATGTAGAAAATTCTTTGCATAACTCATGAAACACATGGAAGAGCAGCTAAAAGTGAAGTTCAAAACGAGGCCCCGGTGGGTGGCGTAGGTTACACACATTTGGAATCCACCTAGAAGGCAGTTCCCCAACAGGAGCTCAGTTCAAAAGCGATGAAGAGAGAAGCTTCCATTTTCAGGAGCTGATTGGCCACCATAATGCTCCCCCAAGGGCTGTGTAGCTTATGTTACAGGTGAGTGCAGTTCAGTGCGTCAGTTAGCTCATGCCTTCCCTCCTCCCTCTTTCTATAGGTAACTAGACAGGTAACTATTTTGTTTTCAGTCTGGTAACTTTGTCTTCCATTAGATTGCTGAAAGTAAGGTCTGAGCATGGTACAGTCTTCCTTTAATTTTTGTTTTCTACACATCAGCTCAGTGCTCATTTTGTGACTAATGTTGGAAAAAAGAAGAGATAAAAATACAATTCAAGATAACATATATTTCCCAGCAAATGAATTTTTCAGAATAAAGTACAAAGTCTGAACAGCACATACTTCCAGAATTCTGTGGTTTGCACAACTCTTCAAAATCCAAAGCTTCTTTGTTTCTGGCTGATTTCAGATAAAAGAGGACCTTACCCTATCAGCCGTAGGTGTTTTCCTTTGCTACCCAAACTCCTTCTTCTGGTACCATCACCTCGTTCTCTTTCCTCCAAGAAGCCCGAGTGCTGCTGAGGAGCCAGCTCTGTCCACTGGTGTCACCTGCACCCAAACCAAAGGCTACAGTGCTTTCCCCTGGAGAAGGTGAAGGGCTCAGAGCTGGGTACTGAACCTGAGTTATTCCAATCAGACTGAAACTCACAGCTCTTATCTGAGAGAGAACAAAGGTACTTTCAGCCTCAGGATCTACTAGCAGCCACCTATGCTCAGGAGTAGAAATACACTGAGAAAACTTGGGCCTGAATTCTAATTCTTACCTCTAAGAAACTAGAGTAAGCCTTACCTGAAGCCTACACTCAACTTTTCCCTTGATTGTTTAAACTTGCCAGAATTGAGCCTTTTGTCATTTAAAAATGAAAGACATTTGGTGATCTGTTCCTAAACTCCACATGATGGCTATTGCACTGCCCACAGATCGCCCTGCAGGTGGAAACCTTAGGTCATGGGGAATTGAACTCTAGAAACATAAGCACGGCTCCTGCCAGGTGTAGTGCAGATGGCTTGGCAAAACCAGATGGGTACAGGCCTCTCATGCTCCCATCACTCATGGGAAACCTGCCGTGTGTCACTGTTAAGTACTTGTTTATTCAAAATAGTGTACGATGGACATACCATGGCATTCCACTTGTGACTTGCTGATGGGAAGGTGCACAACATGCCAAAACGATGCTTTGTCTAAAGCGTGCAGTGTCCTGAGGTGGTATTTATTATACTGCAGACAGAATGCATCCATGACAGCCACCAAAATTACTGCAGCTTGTATTCAGTCACTAAAGATTTATGGAGATTCACGGTGCCAACCTAGAGCTTCAGAGCAACTTGGGAAAGAGTTCTTCACCACTGTCAGCCCGAGGCAGGTGGCAAGAAACGGCATTTTGTACTTGAAATGGGGGGAGGTCCACACAAAGAAAGGCAGGAGAGATGCAGTTTTCTTATCCTACAGGAAGGAAACCTCAAAAGAACTGACAAGATACTTTCAAATTTTGGCGATTATTTAAGCTTTGCAAAGTTTCTTTTTTTTTTCCTCTTTTCTTTTTGTGCCAAAGTTGTCAGTAAATCCTCTCAATTATGAATCATTTTCTTCTAATCCCTTAAGAAGAGTCAGGAATTTGTTAAATGTTTTCACTGGAACTATTAGCATCTTTCTTATAAATACTGGCAATAAGAGCTAACATTTATGGCATGTTTACCGAGAGCTAAGCACTTTTACAAGCAACTGCCCTTTCATCTTTGCACCAACTCAAAGAAATATCATTATCTTCATGACATATAGATGGAAACATGCAAGCTGTGAGAAACTAAACAACTTTCTGAAATGCTAAAAACCACCACATATCAGAGCATCACAACTCCACACAGCCACAAGTACTTTACTCTAAATTTTTGTGTCAACCGTTGGAATTCACAATTAGTCACTATAAACAACTTTGACCATCACTACGACAACCACCAGGCATCATGCACCATTTATCTGAGCACTTACCATAAGCAGGTATCATGTGACAATCTTTAACTTCAAACTGACTCATTTCACAATGATGCGGCGAGTAATGTTTTCCCCCAAAGTATAGAAGAGGCACCTGAAGTTTAGAGAGCTTATGTAATCTGGTTTTAGCTTGGTTTAAGAGAACATAGGTACCAGGTATTAGAACTTGCCATCATACCCACTACATGGCAAAATCTCATGAGGAAACTTGTTTGGGGCAGAATGATGCAACAATGGTACGACAAACTGAGGCCAGAGAATCTGTCCCTAAATCAAGGGGCAAGTTGGCAATACCTTGGACTCTAAGTTCTAATCTGCCTTGAGCTTTAGATTATCTTTTTCAGTCTCCAAGTGCATCATTTAGTTACTTAGTCAAACAGAGCAGCTTCAGACAGAACCATCAGGAAGCCTGAATATAGTCAAAAGTGTAAGTATTCACTGGGGAGTTAAGCATCTCTTTCTAAGGGATGTGCCAAAGTCAAATTCTGAGAGTCAATAATGGCTTTCTGAAAGTCTGTACAACTTGCATTACACAGGGAAAGCATTTTTGTTCAGGGTACTGTGTTAAGGACAAGAAAACAACCGGGCTAAGGATGAAGCCAGTTTGTATAGAAAAAAATGACTAAATATATAGGAGCGTTTAAATACCTGTACTATCTCCAGCTTACAAATGAAAGAACTAGGTAATTTGTCTGGCGTTACAGAACTGATAAGACCTTCAGTTGGGCTTCAATCCAGAGTGTCTGGCTGCACAGGCTAAGCAATGAACTGTTCTGCCTCTTACTTCTCAGTGGTGAAATGGCAGGTGAATTTTCTTTTTACTTGATTCATTATACATTTCTCCAATTTTGCTTTCCTACAATTAGTGAGGGTTATATTTTGATAAGAACCAAGAACCATGGAAAAATAACTTTGTTTTTCTATTATAAACATTTATCTTTAGAAAGTTAAGTTTCATTGATCAGCATTTAACTTTATAAGTTGTAACCACCAGCAAAATTAAAAGCAGAGTGAAAATTTTTCAAGATCGTTGATGGAAGGAGCAAGTACGTCCCTTCTTGGCCTTGCTGTCTACTCCCATGTGCTCCATTTGACTGCCTATCCTTGGAGGGGTCTCCACAGAAGAACCTTCTCAGAACCTGTATATCATATCAACCTTAACACTCCCTGCTCTACAGCTAGGGCTCAATACATTTTTGCTGGTTGAAATGAAAGCTATGTCTTTTTACTTTGACTCTACCTAGGCTTTATTAATAATTATCTTGTAGTTTTTCATTAATGGCTCAAGAAAAATCAGATAAACCATAGTTTGCTGCACTTTGGCATCTGACTTCTGAAACCAACACTGCTAATAATTCCCACTCCCCTTCAATAGTACTGATTCACAAAAAAGCTGGATAATTCACTGTGACTAGTATGAAACACTAAGGTACAGATATCCAGCCATGGGGAAATTTCAAGAAAGAAAAGTATATTTCAGATACACTGAATGAAAGACAAGGTTTACATTTTTATATTAGAGTTCTTATAGATTTGTTCTTCCAAACCTAACAGTGAGCTGCCAAGAGAGAAAAAGAAGTGCCTTGATAATTTAAATGCATGGTGTAATGAATTTAACATTCTCTAGAAGAATCTAACTAAATCCAGGCTATCTTCCATGTCCTAGCCACATATCTAGTGTACGAAAATTACTGTACATATGATAAAACATTACAATGCAACAAACAGCCAAGAGAAAAGTCAGTCATTAAAAATATATTAACATATGTCCAGATGTTAGAATCAATAATTAAGGATACATTTTATAATGTATTACATGATATATTTACATGTTAATCTGCTTAAAGTATGAATATATGGGGTTAAGACAGGAAAACTTTCGCAGAAATATGAAAACCATGAAAGAACTAAACATAAATCTGAAAACAGAAAAACATATGAATCTGAAATTCACTGTGGAAAGGGGTAAAAGGAGAGGGGAAAGGGAATGAAAAGAGACTGAAGATGTGTTATGTACATGCACCAGCTCCACACATGGAATGTAAACATCATGTGCTGCACACATGTCCTAATAATAAATAAATAAGGTAAAATTCATGACATGGTATTAAAAAGAAGATTAGACCCAATAGAAGAAAGGTCATCAATATATAAAAAGAATAATACAATAGAACATTACCAAATAAAGTTTCCTCCAGGAATGATAGGCTGGTTTAATATTTTAAAAATAGGGTCTGGAGGTGTAGCTCTGTGCTAGAGCACTTGTCTAATATGTCTGAGGCCCTGAGTTCAGTACCCAGCACTGCAGATCAAATGAAAAACACATCTCCAACGTTTTTCATCAACTTTAGCATGCTTTCATGGTAAAATAAGAAATTAGGAATAGAAGGGAAGTTCCTTATTCTGATAAAAGGAATCTAAGAAGAAGGAGAGGAGAAGGAAGACAATGAGGAGAACGAGGAGGAGACACCATGAAATAATGATAAAAATCTAAAGTGTTCCACTATGACTGGGAGCAAGACAGGGTCTCTGCTTCTCACCACCTTATTCACCATAATACTGGAGGTTCTAAACAATCTAAGAAGTCAACTAATTTGAAGACAACAATATGCAATATAACAACCACTGGTGAATTCCTACCATCTTGTTTAGTGAAGCTCTGTATCGTTTTTAATTTTTTTACTACTTTTTATTCTCTTTAGTTGTTTGATCAATCTTGCATTTTTATATCTCATAATCTGAGCAACTTTGTTGAAGATAAAAATGTGTAATGTAACAACCATTGTTAATTCCTATCATCTTATTTTGAAATCATGTATCATTATTTTATTGTTTTTATGTTGTTTTGTTTTTGTCTTTGTTGTTATTTTATTTTTTTCTCTTTAAAATAAAAAAGGCAATACACACATGCGGATTGTAAATGAGGTAATATAACTATGTCAACATACATATGACATAATTTCTCTATAAAGATCTTTGTAACAATGTACAAAAAAGTAAAGACGACTATAATTTAGTAAATTTTCAATATACAAGATCAATACTGAAAAACCAACCATTTCTCTGTATTAGCAATGCACACCTGGTAACTGAAATGAAAGCAGTATCATTTATAGTAGCACTAAAGGGACTGGAAATATGTAGGAATAACTCTAAAAAGATATTTGAAAAATGTGCAGGCCAAAAACTATAAAACACTTATGAAACTAATCAAAAAGACCTAAGATTGTTTGGTAAATATTTATTAGACAGGAAACAAAAGTACACTCTTTTAAAAAGTCAATGAAATTTTAACAAAATAAAGCAGTTTCTCTTCTATGAAAAATACTCTTAAGATTTTTACAAGACACTTGTATCTAAGATACTTTTAAAAACTCAGCACAGAAAATAATAAAAAGAAAGCAAATATATTCAATTGTTTACTTCATTTGAAAAACAAAAATAGAAAGATATTCCATGTTTATGAACTGAAGTCTAAAGAGTATTAGATGTCAATTCTCTCCAGCTGAGCTGTGTAGGCAACCCAATTTCAAACAAAATCACAATATGCTTTTTAAAACAGAAAGTGACAAGCTTATTCCAAAATTTACATGGGACGACAAATGTAGTAGCATAACCAAAGGCATTTTAATAGAGGGGAAAAGTAAAATATTCTTTTTACTTGGTTTCAAGGCTTAATACAGCGCTTCAAAAAGTAGCTTTAACATGGAGAAAAGATGGACAGCACAAGTAAATAATATGGACTCCTGAAAGACACATATATGTATGGTTATTTTAACTGCAACAAAATACAAAGGCAATTCAGTGGAGAAAGTACACTCATTTTAACAAATGATAACAGAATAATTGGATTTCCATATGTAAAATAAAATAATCTATCTCCCCGCAAAATGGCTATTATAAAGAAGCCAACCAATAAGAAATGCTGGAGGGTCTGTGAAGGAAAAAAACCCCTCTCCACTGCTGGTAGGAGTGTAGACTGGCACAACCACTGTGGAAATCAGTGTGGAGTTTCCTTAAAAAAAAAAACAAACAAACTAGGACTAGAGGTTCCATTTGACCCAGCTATTCCTTTTTTTAGTATCTTCCTGAAAGAATTGAACGCATCATGCCACAGCACTATATGCACACCCCACGTATATGGTGGCAATATAACAGCTAAATCTTATGCCCATCAACTAATGGGTGTGTAAAGAAGGGGTGACTTTTTTTATACAATGGAGTACTGCTCTGCCATAAAGAAGGATAAGCCTGAGACATTCAGACAGTTCTAGCTACGTGGATGCACCTTGAGGTCATACATAAGTGAAGTAAATTTGACACACATGCATAAGTATAACTCTGGTACAATAAACTGAAAATAAGGTCCAAAATATATAATAGGTACTGTTAAGTAGGAAGAAAATGTTCAAATGGGAAGGATAACCAGAGATGGGGAGTGGAAAGGAAGGAAGGGAAAAATGAAAAAAGAAGGAAAAACTGGAAATAAAGTTTTTGTAAGTAAGGAGGGGAAGAGGGATGGAAGGGAGGGTAGAGGAATAGGGGAAAAAAGAATCAAGTTATACCCTATGCAGATGCAGATTCCCCATAGTGAATGTGATCATTACATATACCTAAAATGTACCAATAAACTTAATTAAAAACAACAAAAAATCTTTATCTCATACCATGTCTAGAAATTAACTTGAAACTGGTCATGGATTGAAATATAAAGCTAAAGAGTATAAACTTTCTAGAAGAAAATTTCAGAGGAAGTCCTCACAATCTTGGGTTAGCAAAGACTTATTACATACCAAAAGCCAATCAATGACATTTCAACAAAGTATTGTATCCTCTATGCAAGATAGTCACAAGAGAATGAAAAGGCAACTCATAGACCAAAACAAAAATATTTCCAAATTCACAAATTCATAGTATATAAAAAATTTATATCTAGAATATATTTTAAAACCTCAACCCTCAAAATAATGAAAAGAAAACAAAGATCAATTTTTACTGATTGATACATAAAAACATAAAACTCGCGTACATCAATGGGGTACTATGTGATATTTGCAAACTATCCAAGTTTTAAAAAATGAAGAAAATATCTGAATAGGTATTCCATGAGTAGATGGCACATAAGTACATGAAAAGAAGACTAAAGTCATTATTGTAGAAATGCAAAACCACAATGAGATACCACTATGCTGCTCTTAGAATAGCGAAAGTAATGACAAATAAATATAAATGACAGTATTCATAGCTGGCAAGGAGGAACAGAACTGGAACCCTTATACTGTGCATGCTGGCAAGAAGGCGAAAATGGTACAGCCACTCTGTAAAGCAGCTTGGCAGTTTCTTATACAATTAAATACATTCCACACATTTCAACAATACCAGGTATTGATTCAAGTGACACAATTTATGTTTACACAAACACTTATATGTGAATGTCTATATAGGGGCTTTATTAAAAATCATCAAAAATTTTAAACACTTTCCAAGTGTCTCTCAATTACAGATTGGATAAACATACTATGATACATCTATGCAATCAACTATTCAGGAAAAATACCTACAGACTAGCAAACAATGACATAGGTAGATCTTTAACATATTCTATTGTGTAAAAGAAGCTATACTCAAAAAACTATAATCTGGATTATTTCACTTATATGACATTCTAGAAAAGGCCAAATTGTTCAAACAGAAAACATGACACTCCATTCTAGGAATTGTGACTGAAGGAATAAATTGATCACAAAGTACATTTAAAATGTTAATGACATATATAAAATGTACAAACAACAGTAAAGCAAAATATATGCTGTTTACAAGCAGGACATTTAGATTTATAGATGAACGAGCATGTGGAGGCAAAGAGATGGAAAAGATGAAGTATACCTACACCAAACAAATTAAATCAGTGTGACCACACTACGATCGAAGACAAAGAATGTAACCTTAAATAAAGATGGCCATTTCCTAACAGTGAAAATCAGGAAGACAACTAATCAAGAAGATATAAAAATAATAAGAATATATGCATCTAATAATAGAATCTAAAAACAAGGAAAAAAATTCATAAACCAAATGGAAAGATACATAAATCCAGTCACAGTTAAGAGGTATTAACATACTTCTTTCACTACTTGATATGAGAACTTGATCATAAGTCAATTAGGACATGATTTCTACAGCACAATTAATACCTTTACCTAATTGACATTTATAGAATACCACAGAATACTGCACTCAACAACTGCAAACTGCATATTCTTTTCAAGTGTACATGGAATAGCCACCAGTGTACCAGAATACTGACTGCACAATAAAATAAACCTAACTAAATTCAAAAGGGCTAAACCATGCAAGAATATGATTTATTAATACAATAGAAATGAAGTAGATATAAAATGTTACAAATTCTAGAAACTCCCAATAGTTGAAAACTTAAGGCAAATGAAAACCACAAGAGATTAGAAAACAGTTTGGACTAGAAGATAGTGAAAAGATAACACATTAAAACCTGCGAAATATCATTATTTATGAAGACAATTTTATTGATTTCAATGTTTATGTTAGAGAAAAAATCATCTAAAAATGATTATCTAAGCTTTATCTTAAGAAGCTAGAAAAACAAACCCAAATAAATAGGAAGAAATAGGGGTTGAAGGGAGGGTAGAGGAATAGAGGAAAGAAAGAATCATTATATCATGTACAGGTACAAATTCCTTATGAATGTGATCATTATGTACACCTAAAATGGGCCAATAAACTTAATTAATTAAAAAAGGGAGAAATAAATTATAAGGGATGAAAACAATAATAGTAAATTAAATACAAGACATGAAAAATTATTTAAAAATCAAAGAACTTTCTTTGAAAAAAGCAAACTTCAGAAAAGTACTCACAATAAATTTTGCTAAAAGTAATTTCTAATACATGCAAAAGACCCTACAATCTCACTTCTAGTCAGATGGATGAAAATTGAAAGAACATTACCGTATCACTTTGCAGCCAGGCACAGTACCACATTCCTGTAATCCCAGCTACCTGAGAGGCTGAGCAGGAGAATTTCAAGTTTGAATCCAGCCTGGACCAGTTAGTTAGACCTTGTCTCAAAGTACATTTCTTAAAAAAGGGATTTGGATATAGCTCTACGGTAAAGTGCTAGCCTACCATGCATGAAGCCTTGGGTTCAACTCCTAATCCTACATATACACACAAGAAAGCTAGCATTTCTCATCTCTTATGGATCATAAAGAACACAAGCATGCATAGTATCTCACAGGTAAGGCTAAGGAGTTATACACTACCAGAACAAACACAAAATGGTACAGTTCTGGTGGAAGAGAATTTGGCAATATCTTGGAAAACTATACAGAAGTCCTCAGTTTAAGATGGGGATACATTCTAAGGAACACATCATAAACTGAAAATATCATTAGTTTGAAAATGTAATTAATATGCCCTACTGAAAGTCACACCTCAGCCACATCCCACACTGTTGAGTTTGATCATGTACCCTGGTTATAGCAGGGCTGACCAAGAGGTTTGGGTTGTTGTACCTGCAGCTGCTGCCCAGCATTGTAGAAGAATATTCTACTGCATGTCCAGAGCCGGAGAAAAGCTCAAAGTTTGAAGGAGGGTTTCTACTAAAGGTACATCAACATAAAATTGAAAATGTTTCAGGTGACCCATCCTAGGTCAGGAAGGTCTATACATGTGTCTGTCTTTTCATCCAGAAATGCTTCTATGAATCTACCCCATAATGTTAAAGTCCATACGTATTTAGCTATAAATTGCAAGATCACATGCAAAAAAGAAAGACTGTAAATAACCCACTGTGTCTTTTACTATAACAATTTTTTAAACACTTAAACATTCACATTTTGATCCACTGAATAAAACTACCTACAGATCAGGGCTCCAGAAGAACTGTTATTTCCTTTAGCCCATCCATGTTCTACTTTTGAGAACAACTTCAGATCATGGTTCACGAGCACCCAAAGGGCTTGTTTTTGAGAACTCATTCCTGTGCACTTGATACTTTTCTCTGAGTCATTTTGCACTGGAACTAACATATCTTAATATGAACACTCAACCATGAATTACTAGAAGGTAGTTCAAGTTCACCCTGTCATACAGTATGTAGAAACACAGTCTGGGCCAGGCATGGTGGTGCACACCTGTAAACCCACCACTGAGGCGTCTGGGCAGGACTGTTGCCATGAGTTCAAGGCCAGCCTGGGCTGCACAGTCAGTTCAAGGCCTGTAAACCCAGCACTAGGGAGTCTGGGCAGGGCTGTGGCCATGAGTTCAAGGCCAGCTTGAATAACAAAGCAAGGCCCCATCTCAAAAATCCATGGGGGCAAAAAAGGGAGAAAGAAAGAAACATAAGAAACATAGCACACTCTGGAATAATTTTCAGAATTATCTTAAGTGCCCTGTTCACTTAACTCTTTATTTTCTACCCTCTGCTCAATTTCTAAACCTGGAGAGCAAGGTTGCATCTGGCCTCCTTTCTTAAAAACCCACTCAATGATTAGAGCTTGATAGGCATACAGTTGAAACCTGTGTTTTTTACTGTAATGATGTAAGGATCATGGCTAGGCCAATCAGGAAGGGAACAGAATCAGCAGTACTAGCACAATTTATTGCTAACAGAAATAAGCATGGAATAAGCCACATGATTGCTCAAAATCATGAGATTTCATAGCTCCTGGGCACTGGCTTTAATTGGGGTTCATTAATCACTACAGTTTTTCCCATTGCTTCATTCTCCTGATTAGCCATACTGACAGCCACACTCACACAGTCAAGTGTTCCTGAAGCTCCTTTCTCTGGGACCCCTGAAAATGCCTGAATAATATCATTTCAAGGTTGCTTACTAATTAAGATAAAATAATCAGCATGGCTCCCTGCTAGAAGGCAGTACATTTTGTTAACATTGGGCTTTGAAAAAATAATGGAAGGAAGTTTATAAATAATTACCAACAAAAACTTTAGATGTACAAACTTGTTTTCACTAATATTTTCTGTTTTGCTTAGTAGCCTTAAGCAAAAATCACCAACATGTTTCTCTTATCACCTGATATGAAAAAATAAAAGCCATATCACTCAGGCTTCTCTCTCAGTTGACATTCAGATTCTGGAAATAACTTCAACCTAGTCTCTGTTCTTTATACAAATTGTATTTTATCTCCTAGAAGTGGCAATAGAGAAAGGAATGAAAAGGAATTCTACTAGTTCACTGAAAGGAACATTCAGTGCTTGTATTGTTTGATGAATCTTACATGCCTGTATCTTGTCCTCTGGGCAACTACTTTGAAGGTAACAATATGCAATATAATAACCATTGTTAATTCCCTATCATCTTGTTTGAAATTCTGTGTCATTCTTATTGTTTTCTTTCTCTCTTACAAAAAGATGTTGGTGTCTATACTATGCAACTAACTCATTGAGATTACCTTAAAGTGATTCCAAACTATTTTACTTCTGAAAATTGCTAATAGAAGGGGCAATAGCATGGATATGCAGAAGCACACTCATCTATGATGGTACTGCTCATGTAACAAAATATTAAAAACAGCCTAAATAGCATTAAATTGGTAAATTCACATAGTGTGTGGTTATTTTTTTTTAAGTTTGGTTGTGGAAATAGCTGAAGGCAAGGAAATGTGATTCAAGGTCTTAAAAGCACAGTATTAAACAGTTTACAATATCACTCTACTTTGAAAAAAAAATAAAAAACATGAATAAAGACTAATGCACAAAAAATGTTCAGTTTTACTTCCAGATGATGAGACTGTAGATAATGCTCTAATTGCTTTGATTTTTGCAATGGGAGTAATTATGATGAGCTCTCTTTTAATACAACACTTAGGAAAATGTTAATTCCCTTACTACATCAGCTCAGAAAAAAGCCTAACACTATAAAAAAACAAACAATATAAAATTAACAATGTAAGAGAAAAAGAGAGGTAAGGACATAATTAGCATGAACACAGGAAAATATGAATTAAAATATATGATATGTATTCAACTTTGTTAATAAAAAGAAAAGTTAAGACAACAATGCTATTTCACTTTTTGCCCATCAGATGGGCAACGGGCAAGATATTTTTTATTTTAAAGTAAAGAAAACTAATCAATAAAGACAATGATATAAAATTTCAAAACAAGATAGGAGAGGAACAGTGATCATTATCTTATAAGTGGTTGCTCACATTGCAATTGATCAAACAATATAAACACAAACCTTGCTTTTCAATGAATAGCAATTAGTAGTATAACTACGTTAGCTATCTGATCTATACATTTTTTCTTTTCCTTTCCCCTCCTTTCTTTTCTCCTTTCCCCCTTTCCAGGTTCTCTTTCCTTTGGAGCAGTTTCTTCCATTTCACAATGCTTACTCTACATTTTGGGCCTTATTTTTCTCTTTCAGCTTCTTACACTAGGGAGAAAATATGATGTCTACACATGTGAGACTGATTTATTTCACTTATGAGTATGGATTCAAGTTGCACCCATTTCCCTATTAATGTCTCCTTCTTTACAGCTGAGTAGTACTCCACTGTATAAAAATCCATCTTTTAATCCATTTCTTGGTTGGTGGGCATAGGGCTGAATATTTTGATAACATGCAGTATTGGTAGAGTATAACCAGTATTAGTATTTATTCTCATAAATTGGTAGATATGCAAATCAACTTAACATCTCAGGGTGCATATTGGGGGTCTATCAAAACAGCAATGAAATTATATCCTTTGACCATCAATTCTTCTCATCTGTCACATAGACAAATTACATATTAGACATGATATTTCTTTCTATTTTGTTTCAAGTAGCCAACATTTTGGAACAACCCCGAAGACTAATTTGGGTTAAATGAAAACTTCTCCCCAAATGAATGTCAAGCACTCATTAAAAAATCAAATGAATCTATATAACGATGTGATGGCAGTTTCAGGTACAGCAAATGGAACATACAAAGGAAGGACAGTGTACGCTGTAGGCTACTGCCCTGAGCGGGGAGGAGGGGGAAATGTGCAATGGACATGTGTGGTTGACAATCCACCCCTGCAGGGTGCACTTAGACCTGGACACAATGGTTGTTCCCCTAGGAGGGAGAACTCATGGGACCATGTAGGGCGGGCAATTTAACCTTCACTATATCTGTATGTACTGTTTTATTTACCCGGTGTGTCTTACTTTGGATAAGTATTTATTTATACATTCAGTGAGTTAACAGCTACTCAGCAGGAGCAATGTCACGAAGAAATGATCCCAAGGAGTAGGCTACAGGCTGCGCTTTTGTGTTACATTATGGGGTCCTTCCCATGGGCCCACAGGCGGCCATTCCCTTCTCTGCTCCCAAGGAAAATCACAAAGCTCCCTTCCAGTTCTTGGGAATCTAAGCTGTTTGCAAAACAGACACTTAGTTTTAAATATCACATAAAATAACAGGTAGTAGAATTATATACGACCCCACTCGCCCCCGACCCTGGGTTCTCCCAGGGTCATACTTTCAGGAAACCTTGTCTCAGTCAAGTTTCCTGAATACTACTTTATGTATAAGTGCTAGAAATATGGGAAATGACATAACGCATCCACATCCAAAGGAAATTTAGGGTGAGATCTCCCAGCTATGGAGCAACAGTGAAAAGCCAGAGTTGAAGTGTTTTATATAATTATACCTCATAATATTCACATCAACTTCCTGTAAGCACTGTGGATCTTCATCTTACAGGTGAGCAGATGGCATGAAAGGGGTAAGTCTCTTATTGAAAAGGGGCACCCACTCAGGAAGTGATGGCATGGAGAACCCTAGCCAGGTCTTCATGACACCAAAGTTGGTGCTTTTCACTACTATTATACCTTAGCTCACCTGGCTTGGTGGAGAAGACCAAGAGATGATTAAATAGTATCTGAGTGAGTGCTGGAAAGAACTCCCAGATAGAGCTAGTAGAGACTGCCATAAAACTGGCATTCAAGACTGGTTCTGGTCACTTGGGGTATTTGTACATTTCTTCCTATAGATTAAGTGAATCATGGGACTGTCAGTTTTCAGGGCAAACCCTGATGTTGAGACAAGCCCAATCCAACAAGTGTCAATACAGATGACCATATACCCAGACAGAGAGGCACTGCACTGGGTGCCAGTGGGAATTCCCATCAATTTTCAGCACCAGAAAAGGCGGACCTAAACCCATGCCAGCACTTTGTTCTATTTCACTGGTCAGGAGACCTAATGCCTTTGAGCCTCAGTTATCTCCTGGGTGAAATGTAGGTGAAATGAAAAATAAACATGAAAATTGGCAAACATATTTTGGCAGAAAATAGTCATCCAGTAAACAGCAATCACATAGGAATTCTCATAAAATAATCCAGCATTTGGGGGAAATCCACATCAGTAGAAATGCAACCATTTGCGAAATATGTTCCTTGTTCTTAAAAGTCAGTACAGCACTATTTTGTTTGAGAAGAATCTGATAGGATTCTAGCCAGTGATTTCTCCCAACTCCTATGACTGTGGCCATCTATACCTGATAATTGTGTTGGATCATAGATGAATCTGGTTCTCATCTGGTACCCTTTCCACCCATTTTTCTTCCAAATGCACTTGACCTTTACCCAGTGGTTGATGTATTTGTTAAGGTTCTTAGGACATCTTCCTCAGCATAAAATTTTACTGAAATCAATACTTCCCTCTGTGCTCAGCTGCCAAGCAGTCTTCTTATTAAAATCATGAGAGGTCCTCAGAAAGGTAGGACTGGAGGTCAGTTGAAGAAAAAGAAAAATTCCAAGTCCCAAAGAAAAGTTGATCATTAAAAGTGAATTCCCCTCGAGTACACAGAATGTCCCTTGAAAAAGTGGTTGCTGTCCAGAAATTGTGCATCTATATTCTGTGTGCTTCATTTCTAAACAACATTTTTGTTTTGATCCTTCAAGCTCCTTTAATGTATCAGATGGGTTTTTAATACCCATAGGAATATATAAAGTCTTTCCAAGCTAAACAAATGGAGAGCAAACTGGAGAGGTAATAAACACATATCTATAGGGTTTTGGCACATTGCTAAGCCACTTCAGGTGGATTCCAGTACTGGGCAGACCAGAGGAGAAACACAGACTGCTCTTTGAGGTAGGGATGGCAGGAGTCAGCACAAACCACCATCAGGATGGAGACAATGCACCGCAGAAATGCAGTTTGCAAACGTCAATAGTGTGGACACAGCTCCGAGCTCCACCATTCCACATGCAAATAAACATTCTAAAAATATTCCTTGGCTCTGCTGGTCTCCTACCCTCCGGGATGGAAGAGGAGAACTTCACTGTGTTGTGAGCCCAGCCAAACTTACATGTGCCCCCACCCCTCTTCCCACATATTAAGAAATGTACAAATGGGAAACTGTTCGTGAGACTAATTCATGTCAGGTAGGGACCTGCCTAGTCATTATAGACATGTGGCCCTCTTATTTTGTATCATGAGCTCAGGAGGGAAAACAGTAATTTGCAACATTTCCTGTAGGAAAGCCTCTCCAAACACTGCTTATCAAAGAGCGAGTAAAGATAGCAACACCTACACAACAACATCAGTAGTCTCTGGGTCTACAAGACTGTAATCATCTGGAAATAGGGCATATTTTGTTACTCTGAGCATCTGAGGAAGAGAATCGGGGAAGCCCTGTCCTCAAAAATGTGCTTCACTGAACTGAGAGATTCAGAAAGATTCATGGAAAAATCAACCAGAGGTTTTGATCCCAAGTACTTTGGACCACATTTTCATCTTTTGGCAACAGTTCAACCATTCAAAATAAAGGTCCCAGGATAAGCATTACCTCCTCCTCCCCTTTTTGGAAAGTTTAAACCCAAGATGTTTTTAGCAACCGCAGACATATAGCGCTAATGAGGTTATTCACCGTAAGAACGAGCAGCGACTTACGCTTGGCCTCACGCCTGTGGCCTAAACAGAAGGCAGCCCTTTATGAAGGGGCTGAGCGGCACAGCTGCAGCACTAGATGACAAATTGCTAAGAAACCTTTGGATTTGATAAGAGTCATGTTTTAAATCTCTTGTGAGGCGAGGACATCCCTTTTAGGATCCAGAAGTTACTCCAACCTGGTTTCTGAGATAAAGAGCAGGAAGAAGAAAGAAGCCACAGAGAGGAGCGGAAGCTGCTTTTCCTCTGCTGCCACTCGGGCATGACAGCATACAGTTCTGATGGAGGAATTTTGACTTAGGTGTACAGCATACAATTTTGACTTAGGTGCCTGGTAGTTCTGCTTCTTACTGCCCAGTGTGACAAGGCGTAGGGGTGCAAGGCAGGAGATGGCACTAAGGAACAGTGTGGAGAATTTCACTGCTGCTCTCCCCACAGAGTGCAAAGTGGGCTCCTTTAGAAATTAAAGAAGGCTCATTTTAAAAGGCCACTAATCACTGCATGAAAATCAAATCACATTTATTTACTCATTCTAAACAAGATCAAGCACAGTAGTTTGGCAAGAATCTGTAGAGCAGGAGATACAAAAATATTTTAGCAAATTAGAGTATGTTTGCAAATTAAGTGGTTAAAAACTGTTACATTTTAACGCCTGCAAATTACATTATTCATGACACTAATGTACTCCCACTGGCACAGTCTGTGTCTAATTTGGGTAACGATCACTATTAAATATGTGTAGTCTCAAATTCAGAATTCTAAACTTTTATGAACCGATAGCTCAAGCAGATCCAGAAAGAGGCAACATTCCAAGAGCTACTTCATGTAGGACCGTCCTGTCAGAGCAAAACACTCACCGTCTACCTTTTCAAATGTGACTATAAGTTTTTACCTTGGGGGTTGAAAAATCAGGAGGAAACTAAGTGGAGTTCCGCGGTTTCCCTGCATACCTGCTAGCGCAGGACGGATAGGTAGGCTGCGCTCTATAAACGTATCTCCCATTTAGACACTATACTAAACATGAGAGGCTCATATTTTCTAAACACACATATAGATCCCAGGAGGAAATGATAATTATGATGTCCCTTATGTAGATGAGCAAACTGAGGTCCAGTTTGTTATTTAAATAACTGGTTAGTAACATTACACTATTAAATGTGATGGCCCATAGCTGGTGGAACATGCCTATAATCTCAGGACTTGGTGGGGCTAAGGCAGGAGGATTGCTAATGGAAGCCATTGTGGGCAATTCAATGGCTTAGAAAGACCTTATCTCAAACCATTTTTAAAAGGCTAGGGATGTAGTTCAGCACAAAAGCCCTGGCTTCAATCCCCAGTACTGAAAAACTAAAAGCAAAAGCAAACAAATGAAGTTTTAAAAAGTAGTAGACCAGATTTTACTTCAGCCCAGAGCCTATCCCCAGCCTTTATTCAAGGAAAACGCCATGTATTCATTGTGTGATGGATCCATTTTGCAGGTCGTTTCCAGAAGGCATGCTCAGTAGCAACACCTGCAGAACTCTCACTGAGAACAGGCTGAAGATTTGTGGCGAATCGGCCACCCAGTGTGAGACCTCAACAGGAAATTGGAATCCTTTGTAAGAAAATGGAATCCCTGAACTATGGTTCTCTGAACTGTAGCCCGCGAAACATGTCAACACAGCTTCGAGACCAATTACTTTCTGTAGTTTAGTGGATAAATGAAAGGCGCATGGGGAGAAGTGATGAGAGAAGCCGAGCCACAGCTCTGGGGGCTTCCGCGAAGATGAGCAGAGCTTGCGCACATAGCCCAGAGTAAAACTGACAGCAACATGAGTTTTATGAAAAGGGACAAGTGATACTTCCAGAAAGGAGACAAAACGTTCAAAAAGAAACAGAAAAATTAATTTACCTTAGAAATTATCTTGCCAGTGTTGAACTATGACAAGGCTTTTAAAGCCCTAGCCTTGACAATGTGACATGTGTTTGAATTTTTACTTTTGATTAATTACTTTCAACTGCCTGTAGGTATTTAACTTTGCAATGGATGCTTCTTCCAAGGAAATCTTTGTGGTTCCCTTTCTCAGAAATTAGGGGAGGGGAGAGGTTATCAAGAGGTAAAGAAACAGGCTGGAAAATAGTAAAATATTACATTTTTTTTTTAGACATTCACTTTCGTAAACTTGTTGACAGTCACAAATGCCCAGAAAATATGGGCTGAGTTGTTTTCGATTGCTGTTTGAGTAACAGATTAATTTAATAATCAGTGGGATATTGAATGACAAAAATTATTGGTTAGAGCAGCCAAACCACCAACCCTAATGACATTCTTATGTAAATTCTTATTTTCTTCTAGGCTCCTGCATTCTTAATAAACCCTATATTTTTGCAAATCCTTTTAAAAACACTGCATACTGTCCCTCTGTGCTATAATACATAACATGTCCGTTTATGCTATAGACAGATAAATGTACACTTCTGGAGTTGCCAATTTGAAAGTTTCTATTTAGAGTGAGTGAGTCACCTCTGGATGTATTTTCCATGTAAAAGTGTCTTGTGATTTTTGAGTAGACAGCCTTCAAAGATCTCTGAAGACCAAAAAGATTTCTACTATCTGGCTAGAATCACCTGATATGGCTTCCTGAGATCCAGCAAAATGTTTAGACACAAGAGTCATTTGATCTCTTTTAAGAGATGAGCAGATTGTTAATGACAGCCCAAGACCAGACAGCAGCAGAGGCACGTTCCCATGGGAAGAGCACAGCTCTTTGGGACTGTGGCTCCACGGCTTGCCATTGCTTGTGGAGAAGAGTAATCGCTGCCTTGAAACTGGCTTGTAATGGACACAGTCTTGCACGTTCCATTGTGGAAGGCGAGATGTTTTTCTATGAAAAAGATCTTAGTGCGTAATTTCTGAACTACTATAATTTTCACCAAACTCAGTTTCCAGCTCACTCCTAGCCAAATGCTATAGAAGTGTGTTATTTTTGAACACCATTACTCCTGAGCTGAAGTTGCCTGCTCAGATTTGCTCAAAAATGAAAAACAATCCTAAGAGAATGCAAGCGGAAAAGGGTCTTTCAGGTTTATCTCATTCAGGCTACAACCACAGTAAGTAGTTCTAGCCATTTAGCAGAAATCTTTTTGGCCTTCAAAGATCTTTGAAGTCTGGCTGATCCTCACTGTTCCTATATTCTATCTTCTTTCCAAAATCACTAGATGGTTTTATATGGAAAATATAATCAGAGGTGACTCAGTGCCTCTAAATATAAACATTCAAGTTGGCAACCCTAACAGTGGACATTTATCTGTCTACAGTAGACATCAATGACATGCAAAGCACACAAGCAGATTTGGCTTTTATTGTCCTGAGCTATCTGTGGTCCATTCAGAAAAGAAAGTCAACAAAAGTCAAATGACGTCATTATCCTCCTTACCATATTGTATTCAAACAACACAAGGCTCACAGAAAATATGAAATCTTCATAAGCAATACTCAAATATATGTTCTAATAAATTCAGTTTCATAAACTGGAGCAGAGAAGGGTAAAGAGAAGGGGAAATAATACCAAAGATAAAAGGGGCTCAGTTCTCCAAAAGCACCAGGAACTATGTTCACAAGTCTACTTTTATGTTGTGTGTGGAACTGTCCCATCATTTCTTAACCTTCACAAAGATGGTGGGCTGCAAATACAGTCACGAATTCATGTCTCATTCAACTAGTTACCTAGTCCAATACGCTGACTTCGAACCCTGAAAACAGGAGGAACATATGAGCTTTGTGCTCTCTCGGGTGACCGTGTGGACCGGGGTTGGGGGAGCAGGGCTGTGGTAAACGCCCATCTGGCATAGAGATTTCTGAGCAGTGTCACTGCTCTTTCTTTCGTATCTTCCATCACCTGAAATCTGATGGCTTTGTTCCACTGTCCTTAAAACTTTTCTGTTATTCCACCCTGGTGTCAGGCTAGCATCTGAAGTCCTTGGAGGACCAGCACTTTTTGACAAGATCAAAAGGACAATGACATTTGTTCTTTGTTCACTCCTGATTGCCTCTCTCACTTCTTACCCCCAGCTCTATTTCCCAGCTTCCTAGAACATCCAGTGATTTTCTGGACAAACCACAGGTCTCTCTCGGCTCTGCACTAGATGCTCTTCCCTGGGTCAGGTTGCCGGAATTGCTAACTGGCACTGGGCACTCCTCCTTCCAGGGAGTCTTTATTGTGCATACGCCTCGCTGCCATGCTTTTGTGTCCCGTTCCCTCTTCAGCAACAGTCTTAAGCACCAGGTGGTGAAACTATCTGGCTCCCTGCCTGTAACTGGCAAGAGGGGAGGAATTGTGGGTGTCTCATTCATTGCTGCTTCTTTGAAGTATAGCCCAGTGTCTGTGATACAACAGTCAATTGAGGAGTATTTATTAAAGTCCTGAGCTAATTTTACATTTGCCCTGTTTGTTTTTCAGAGCTGACTCCTTAGAAACCTTTGAAGGTCATTCGTGTGTCAAAGCTGATATCATTAAATTGTTATTTCACAAGTTAGAGGTGAGAAACAGGCAAAACCAATCTTTAATGTTAGAAATCATCACTTCTTGGCCTTTGGGCTAAGATCAAGTGTATGTTAGAAATCATGACAGTGGATCCTTTTTAGTAAGTGGAGCAGGTGGGAGGCAGCTGAGAACATGCAAGGTTTTCCAATTTAACCTGAGTGCTGGCTACATACATATATTCATTTTGTGAAAATGATTCAGGCCTAAAACTTAGGGTCTGAGTGCTTTCCTGTGTATGCTATATTTCAATTAAAAGTTTACTACCAAAAGCATATTCCTCTCCTGTTGTCACACAGAACCTTGAGTCTTCTTTCTTTTTCTTGGTACTGGGGATTCCCCAGTACCTGCCCCAGTACCTCATGTCACAGTGAGTTATATCCTCAGCCCACTGTTAATGTTTACTTTGAGACAGGATCCTGCTAAGTTGTGCACGTTGAGCTTCAACTTGAGATTCTCCTGCCTCAACTGCCCAGAGTGCTGGGATTACAGGGTTGTGCTACCACACCTGGCTCTCTCAAGTCCTCAATGTTTTGCCTCTGTAACCTGTGACTGAGCTATTGAATGATGGCCTTGAAGTTCAAGGTTTAAAAGGAAAATCCACTAAAACTGCCAGTGTATCTTTTTACCACTGTTAGCAAACTCTGGCACTCCGACTCAAATGTCCAGTCTCCTGGGGGTCACCAAATCAGCACAGTTTCAAAATCTGACACAGAGTAGTTATGACTGCTGGGAATACCCTCAGGTTTAACTTTGAATCTTACCCATCTTTGCATTCCTGGAAGTACCAGCAGAATCTCTGGACCAAAGCAGGAATGCAATGATGTCCTATTGCTACTGAGTGATAGGTAGTTGTATATCTGGTTTCTTTAGGTCACTTAATCAAACTGTATCTTTGATTTCTAATTATGAGTCTGTAAGGAACAATACTATTTGTCCTAAGAGCTCCCCCATCTGGGTTCTATTTGTTTTCTCCCATACAATGAAAATCAGAATCCTAGCCTCCTCTTCTAGATATGATTGCCTATCATTGGGTACAAGGTAACAGTGTGTGTAGTTCTGATAGCTAGGGTGTAGAATCCTTTGGTCAGAAAGATTCTCAGTCATTAAAAACCTAGTGACATCCACTTCAAAAAACCACAGAACTATCAGTTGTTGATAACATTCAAATCTGACATGGCCTGTGATCATCTGGTAGGATGTTTCTTTTTCTACGGAGAATTCTGCAGTAGTGCAGTGATGTTAGATTATGAGAAAGAAAATTCACTTCTCAACAGAATAATTTTCCGGTTTTAAAATCTGGTAACTAGGTAGTATTATGTATCTCAGTCCATTTGAGCTGTTTAACAAAATACCTTAGACTGGGTAACTTAGGAACGCAGAAGTGCATTCCTCACAGTTCTGGTGGCTGAGGAGTCTGAGACCAAGGCATCAGCAGACTCAAGGTCTGGAGAAGGCTCACTCTGCTTTACAGATGGCACTTTCTAGCTTGGTCCTCATGTGGTAGGGGACACAGACAGATTCTCTCAAGCTTCTTTTATAGAATACTAATCCCATGCATGAGGGCTGTCCTAGGGCCCTGCCTCCTAACAGCATCACACTGGAGATTAGGTCTGGACATCGGAATTTTGAAAGGACATACAATTTCGGACCATAGCATTATACATGGATTAAATGTGGCCATTTACTGAGTACTTACTTTATTATGGACATTCCAGTAAGTTCACAGCACAGATTTTCTCATTTAATTCCTACAATAAGCCCATGGCATGGTTACTATGGTTATCCCCTAAACAATCCAGGGAGAAGCTGAGCTTTCTCACCCATGGCCACAAAGCAATTAAGTTAGAACTCACACTCTGAACGTATCCTTTCAAAAGTCCTGCAATAAGTGACGCTACCTTTGTGTTTTCTTGTGACAACCCTAGGATTTCCCCCTTGGAAGAGTACCCTACGACATGACAGATTAGGCAGTTACGAAGACGTTCTTCTCAAAACACACACAGGGCAAGAAACAACAAACAAAACAAACGTTTAAATACAAGAGAACTTACAGGGAAAAAGCACTATAAAGCCAAGTTGTACATTTATAGCTAAGTGTAAAAAGCTCATAATCTGGCACTCTCTGTGACTCTGAACAGGAAAAATAATACTGCCCATGAGAAATCAAACTTTAAGCCTAAACTACATGCTGCTTAGGGAAAATATTTACTGTAATTATATGGTACAGAAACCCCTAAATATAAAAACTTACACAACAATTATTGCCAGGCGGTCAATCCTAATAGAATACATAAGAGAAGCCTCAATACCAATCTACTTAGAAGAGAAACTGAAGCTCTATTGTGTTGGCAAATTGTAAGCAAAAGTAAAGGTCAGCTCATAGTTAAAAGAAATTATGTGAATAAATAATCTATCATACCAGAAAGCAGACAGAAGAAAAGGACGACTGATACCTCCCTTCTACAAACTATTAGGACGATCTTAAAAGACCTTTATTTATTTACTACGGAATGCCTAAAAAGACTCTATAAAAATATATTTTTTAACAGAAGTAAATAAAACTTTTAGAAAGTCATCAATATTAGTAACTCACTGGATTTTTAAAGTAGCAGACCCTAAAAACATGAAAGGGAAATTAGTGAACTGACATATTGAAGATAGCATACAGAATAAAGCACCTAAATAAATAGAAATGAATTTCTATCTAATCACTTTAATAGAATTTCCAAACACTATAAAGAGAGTGAATACTTCAAAAGTCATCAGAGAAGAGGAAACTGCCAGACTTCTTACAAAGGTAGGAGCCTAAAAGCAGCAGACGGGGGAATATTATTTTCAAAATATCCCAATTTAGAGAGTATTCAGTTAAATTATGACTGCCATACTAAGCCAAAGAAGGCATTTCGGACAAAGAATGAGAAAATCTAGCCCTCTTCAATCATTCTGGAGTAAATGTCTACAGTGCCATGAAACGGAAATGAATGTTTTCGCTCGTTTTTAAACCCAAGGTGAGTACATAGGCTGATGGTAATGGAGCTAAACATGCGATTGATTAGGGTCAGCAACAGGGATAATAAATTACCTAGTGAGTTATGAACATAATAGAACCGAAATGTTGGAGATGGGAGCTCACCCGAGTTAGAAGATTCTAGGTTTTTGTTTGCTCTGGAGGAGGACAGGAACCTTGACAAATGTGTGAGAAGAATCTTAAAGGTTACTAAGGAAAGAATAGTGTACATCTTTCATACTAGGAGGAGGAAAAGGAGTAAACTCAGTATGTACCCACAAAGCAAAAAGAAAGAAAGAAAAAGAACAAATAGAAAGCATATCAAATCATAGTCAAAATAAATTCAAGTTTATCACTAAGTACAACACATTTTGAATGATTAACATTGAAGATAGCAGAAATAATAAAAAACTTGCAATCAGCTATATCCTCTTCTTGAAGCAAAATTGTAATGCGAAAGTGATAAAAGGGGTTGAAAAAGAGGGAAAGAAGAAGTATGCCTAGGAAATCTACCAAAAGATGAGCCTCTGTACCAATGCTATTAGTGAACAAAGTAGATGCTAAAGACTAAAGCATTTTCATGTATACACAGGGTCACTATATAGTGATGCTCTTAACAGGGATGACCATGATAACTGGGAAATACAGAAGCAAAATGAATTGAATGACAAACAGTTGAAAAACCCACACATATGGCAAAAGATGGACCTCTAAAATAGGCCTTCTTCAACAAATAAAAGTTTGAAACACAATTAGTACACTTGATCCAATGGATACAGTATTACTGATCTCTATCCCAAGCTATGAGAGAAGGTAACTTCCTTCCAAAGACACACAGACAAGTATTACAATCCAAAGCAGGATTCCACACATACTAAAAAAAGTGTCAGCCCAAACACAAAGCCAGTTAGTTAAGCATCAGTAATAAAAAAAAGTAGTTTCAAACCCCATATGTTAGGTAATCTGAAACATTATTTAGACGTTTATCCATTTAGAAACAGCAAAAATTAGAGATTAGAGCTGTTGAGCAAGAAAATTATGTATATTCAGTTCCAGAGACACACTGGTATGCAAAGAGAAATACACACACACTGAAAAGCTAAACATCAAAAATAAAATGTTAAAAAAAAAGAAAAAAGAAAAATAGAAAAAAAATATTTGTCAGCCTGGACAGGCACAGTGCAAGGAAAGGAGTCAGTAAAACAAAAAAAGAAGGAAAAGGAATTAAAAACTCACAAATTTCAAAACAAGCAATGAATCATATTTTTTTTAGAAAACTGTAAAGGATTTTGAATATTTTTACCATAATTATATGACAAATATTTGAAGAGATAAATTATAATTTGAACATTACACAACATATACAAATTTCAAGCATTACATGTTATTCCATAAATATGTACGATTTTTATGTATCAGTTGTTTTACAAAACAAAAAAGAACCCAAAATTATAATATTATAGCAATTTCAATTAAAAGCTCACACTATGGATCTAAGCTATAAACTTGAAAAGTGAGATGAAACAGGAAATGTTCCAAGAAGTAGTATCTTCAAATATTTATCATACATTTATGGTAAAAATATGATTCATACTGTGACTTCTGTCTTCCCCAAAGTCAAAATGACAGTGAAAGGGAAATGTTTTCAATTGATTCATGCCATCAAGGCAGCCAGGATAATGCAAGTGAAGACACTCACAAAAGGGACTTACAGAACTGCTTCAGAAAGTAGCATGAATGATGGGATATGTGTTTGAAGTGAGGGAAAATATTTTGAGGGGGTTTAATGAGAGTGAGTCTCTTTTTCTCACTGTGTACTTATTTTATTCTTTTTTATTTTAAAGAGAATAAATAATTTAAAAACATTAAAAATGATACAGAATTCTAAAACAAGATGATAGGAAATCAACAATGGTTGTTACGTTGCATATTGTTATCTTCAAAGTAGTTGCTCAGATTACCAAGATGTAGGCATGCAAAATTGATCAAAAAATATTAAGCATTAACTGTTCCTTTCAATAAACCAATAGAAATTAATGGTACAATTATCTTAGCTATCTTGTGTATATATATTTTTGGGGGAGAGGAGTGAGTCTTTTACTGGAATATTTTTTAAAGATTCAGCACAGTTTTTATCATATCTCATATATGTACCACTTGATTAAGTATATACATTTCATAGGTAAAATTTTTAAAATTATAACTCAACAAATAAAAATTATTTTTAATAATGGATATAATATTTTTGTAAAATTCAACATCTACCCAGGTACTAGACAGTAAGCATAGCAACAAAATCTTCCATACAAATTTTTGTTAACAGATGGTTAGCTACCAAACCCATTGCAACTATGAAAAGAAATAACCATGATTGCACAGATACCCCTGCACTGTACAATTAAAAACAGTTAAAACTGGCAAATTTTATATCATTTATATTTATAACAATAAAAACTTTACTAAACATTATGCTTTACATGGAATTATTTGAAACAATTCCTTTAAATTAGGAATGAGTCATTATTTCCTAGTCTTATTGGTTCCATTCAGCAATGCACCACAGGTTTAGTGCAATAAACACAAAAGATAAATTAAATATGGAGATTACAAAGGACAATTTTTACCAGTGATTTTATTGTCTATGTAAAATGTCCAAGAGATTCCATACACAGACTGTTAGCTCTAAATTTGTTGGCTAGAAGATATTCAAACACAGAAATCAGTGATGTTCTCATATATTAGTGACATACATTAGAAAGGTATTTTTAGATGTATTTCATTTACAAAAACAAGGAAAACTATAAGCTGCCTAGGTATAAATCTGACAAACAGGGCTGGGGATATAGCTCAGTGGCCCAGTGCTTGCCTGGCAAGCACAAGGGCCTGAGTTTGATTCATGATACCAAAAATATCTCACAAATAAAATTATGAAGCTGTATTAAAAATAAAAAGACATAAAGATATATATGAATGGAAAGATTCAATATTAAAATACAGCAATCATCTTCAAATCTGTTTAACGTAACAAAATTTTAATGAAAGCCTTAGCAGAATTGGTGGACATTAACAAACTAACTCCAAAATTAATATGAAAGTATACAGTCAAGAATGACCAAAACAATTTAGGAGGAGTGTAAGGAAAGGATGTACATTCTCCTCAACAGCAAGTCATTTTATAGAGCTATAATTAAAGAGATATGATATTGACATAGGTATTCACAAGGCACAAGATTTGGAAACAGATCTGCATATGGACAGGATACAAGTGTTACTCACATTGCAGGCAAAATGAAGACTCCCCAATAAAATCTGTGGCTTCATAGAACTCTAGCATGTACATGACCCTGGGTCTCATCTCCAGCATCACACACACAAGAAAAGTGCACGTTAACTTAACTTCATGCCAATTAGATGAAAAAGTACTCAATCAGAACCCTGCTTCATAACACACACACGCACACACACCCCAAGTAAATTCCAGGAAGATTAAAGCTCTAAGCATAGGAGGCAAAATAGTGAAGTGTTCAAAATAAAAATATAAGATAATAATATATTAGGAAAGAGAAGAATTTAAGGCACAAAATATACAAAATGAAAAATAAAAAGGCAAACTTTTGCATCAGAAAATACCCATTAAAGTGAGAAACATCCAAAGGACTAGCAACACATATTTACAGTATATGCAATTACAAAGAAATCATATATGGACCTAACTACCCAGTAGGAAATTGCCCACTAGGAATATAGAGACCAAATAACCGATAAAATTGTTAAAAGATGCTCAATCTCAGTAGTAATTAGGGAAATGCTCACTAAACTGCTGAGAAATCATTTTCACTACATAGGATTTGGGTTCATAAGGGGGCATGGTACCTCCAGTAAAGACATTTAAGGACATCGCTCAGACAGCTGATATTGCCAACTGTCAGCTGGGAAAGTACCAGTTAGGATTTTCTGCAAACATCAACAAACTGGACTAAACACCTATATTCCAGGATGTTTTGTCACACATTTTGAATGCTCACCAAGCTCAAAATGATTATCAAAGTCAAGTGATACTCCTTCCGGGCAGACAGACAGAAATGCATCCTCACACAAGAGGGCAGCCATGTCTTATGTCTTTCAATGTAACAGTGCACATGCTGCCGGTCTCATTGCTTATTGGCCCATCTGGAAAATTCTGTATTTAGCAGAAAGTGTGTGTGTGTGCGTGTGTGCGTGTGTGTAATGGGAGAGGAAGTGGAGTTGGGTATGGCTTACTTGGAGCAGTCTTCACAAGCAATATTCCCTGTGGTCTCCTTGATGGTGCGCTCAGACACAAATGCTGGATATTCGGTATCACAAGGCTCCAGGGTCTGTTTCATTTTCTGGGCTGTAGGGACGGGGGAGGGAAGGACAAGAAAAATTTAAGGATACTGTGCATAGGCTCAATACTGTGACTGGCAGCCCACAGCAGCTCAGAGTGCAGTTGGGCTTCTGCTGCTATGTGATTTTTCTAGGCACAGCATAATGCATTATTTTCTAATTAGTCAAGTGATTTCATCTGCCAAGCAACTCTGTAAGCTATAATTCCTCAAGCAGTTGTGTTGGCTTGATCAGCTATCATTTATGTATCACAAGAATTCTTTCTGGGACAACATCAGTCTCTGACCTCAGGCTCACTTGAACTTAGCAACAACACATATGTATATCTGAATAAATGTATAAAATAGAAGTCATACCAATACCATATTATTTAGGGTGAGACAAAGGTCATGATGAAATTGCACGTTTTTATTATAGAAAGCAAATTGAAATATGAAATAGTAAAAGACGTAATGTCTTTGAAGTACAGCCATGAACCAAATCCTACCATTATAAAGTTCCTTGTCCAATAATATGCTGTGTTGGTTTTAAAGCACTAAATAACCCTGGAATGTGGATGAGCACACAGTAGGCACTGGGTAATGGTTTGGTGGTTTATTGAATTATTTAGATGAGTCATGTCCAGTGGACAAGATCCAAAATCCATGTCTCAGTTTTCATCTTACTGAACTGGAGATAGAAAAGTTCTCTCAGAGGTGGATGTGAGGTGTAAATGAAATAGTACTTGCTGAGTACTTAGTACATACTTGGGACACTAAGTGCTAAGAAAATTTCACGTAATAATAACAGCAGCAACAATAGAAACAGCACAAGCATTCTAATAAGGCTCTGTGACATTAAAATGACACTGACAGTTACTAAGCACAGTGGATAAAGGTGAAGGCCTTTGTGTAAGAGAAGTCTAGAGAATAAATATCTACTCCACTGCTTTTAGCTAATCCTCAATATTCTCATCTGTAAGATGGGGATGCCAGTGGTGTGGGTGTTCTTCATGTGATGGCCACTGTTAACACTGTCCCAACAAAGAGCTTGTAGGTTCCAATACCCAGACTCTTTATGAAGTCTGTAGCTGGTATATATACAGAAAAAAACATATATATATATATATATATATATATTCCTTTCCAAAACAGTATGTTAACACTGTGATGGGTGCAATATAGTTTCTCAAACTATGTGCACCTCGTTAGATGGCAGAAGCATTGCCAACTGTGCACCAGGGATACTGTGCCCTCTAACAGACATCACCATGACAACCCACACAACAACTCCTCCTTAACAACCAGACCATTTCTGGCTTATCTAGAAGCCATATTTTAAGCATTTATACCCTAAAGTATAGGATTTTTTTAAAATGAGCTTTAATTCTTTGGAGGAAATTGAGGTCTCGAAACATAATGCATTGCAATTTTTCTTACTTAGAACAAAAGGAAGCAGATTCTTCTTCAGGATTTCTAGACAGACATATGATTTTGGAAATGGTCATTGACATTGAGAAAAGAAGTCACCACTGAGAACCTCACAGGACTGTTCTGAGGAACCAATGGTGAAAAGTACGTGCAGTTTTTAACAGTGCAGCACACACTTTTCCCTCTTTACTTTCACACACACACACACACACACACACACACACACACACACACACAGATCCTTCACAAACTGCCGTTGGTGGTGAGTGTTACCACTGACGTCCCAGAAGCTGGGCCCACTGTTTAGTAGCTAAAAGTATAAATTCTAAGGGTGGCAAATCCTACCATCAGTTATTTTTAAGTTTTACACGTGTCCTCATCTGCAAACTGGAAGCAACAGTAGCAAGTTCACGTGACTGAGCACTGAATGAAAGGTGCTGGCAAGGTAGTGCTATCTGAGTGTGTGCTCTCACTGCCGCTGCATCCTCCGCTGCCTATGGTACTTCAGAGGCCTCAGAGCACTGGCCTTTCTGAGATGCTCCTTTGGGGTTAGGGATTTCAAGCAGGTGACTGCCTCCTTGACTCCAGCAGTTGTACAGTGACAGTGCCACTGTTTTCCCGAAGGGCCAAGTCCTAGGAACTAGACATTTTTGCCGAGTGGTGTTTTCTCATGGGAGAGTCATTAGATCCCTACTAAACATACCCAGGAGTTTCTAGAATGGTGTTTTTCAAGCATATACAACAGGCAAAACTATGTGAGAATCCCAGTAACAAGTTGCCTGTCTTTCAGGCAGGTAGCCGTCTATGTCTCAGATCCATGCACAACCCCAAGGGATACTTGGTAGGAGCCACATTCTCCTCCCAGTTTTTTTTTTTTCCAATGCCTGTTTTGCAAGGAAGAGATGTTTGTATGATATTAAGGAGTTTTTCCTACCTTTAATTTCTATGTCTTTCTTTTTTTGTGTGAGTCTCTCCTTTCAGCATGGGAAGGCCAAATACCAACTGCACAATATCTGACTATAACTTGAGGAGATTTTTTTATTTCCACAGTTCTTATTCTACCAATCAATCCATTTGTATGGCAAGTGATTCTGATTTTTCAATTAAGAAGCTAACTTTTTGTATTAAAAGTATTTGGATTTCAAAAATCAAGTCTATTAAACTGAAATAAAGATTAAGCACAAAGCAGCATGGATTATAAACAAATACCAAATATGCCTGCAAGTGGCATACAAAAACCTGACAGTGGTAACAGTTAAATTTATCAAGAAATTGCGGTGTGCCAGATGTTATTCTGCTTTGTATGTATTACTTTACTTAAGCGTAAAACATGACAAAATTGGCAAGTAAATGAGATATGCACAGTTTTCACCCTTGCTGGCAAATAGTGAGTGAAAACGAGCAGGCTGTATTGCTCAAATTCAACCAGTAGGTGTGTGGTACAGTCCAAAATTTAGAGTGTGAACTAGCTAGCCTCAGCTCATGGATATCTCACTGCTTTGTGAAGTTGGACCAGCAGAAGGCATCAAGAAAGGTCTTTGGGGCAGGTAGACAGAAAAGGCACATGTGATTTAAATAAGCCTAATAATGTCACCATCCCTAATTCTAATTGTGTAGGCCTGGTTAGAATGGAATGAGTCCAGCACCCTCAGTAGCAAGACTCATGTAGCTCTGATCCTTTCTAGAGATGAAATTTTTTTTCCTTTGACAGTTGTACAGTGCTTATGTTGATGCGGTGATAAACCATTGAGTCTGTTAGCCACATAACTATAGATTGTCTGGAAGTTGCTTGATGTGCTTTTGGAAAACACAAATTGTCATACAAAACCATGGCCACATGAACCACTCTCTGTTTAGAATGCTATGGAAAACACTCTACATATTTGCCAAGCATTACTGGCAGCCAATAACTGAGCTTCTAGCACTTTATAGACTATTGTTTTAACTCTAGGCATTCAAAACTCACAATCATACAAAGATGCATGTACATAAGGATCACGGTACTCACTAGGCTAGCTCCTTCTTTTGCCATAAGGGACAACTGAGGTTCACAGAGCATACATAGCCTGCCCGAGTTTTATGAAAAAATATCTCATGATCATCGTTTCTCATTTGAGTTACTCTGGATTGAATCTCAGGCTTACCCATGCTAGGCAAGAGCTCTGTCCCTGAGCTACCACCCTGTAGCCCACTACCATTATTTACCTGACCAGTAGATTCACTGAGCATTTACTACATAGCAAGTGCTGTGCTAGGCTATTTGTATGGCTGGAATCCTGACCACTGCATGGTAAACAAGGCTCTGCTAACTACCGCATTCTGCAGTTGGAGCAACTAAAGCTCAGAGAAATTACAGTGCTTGCTGAGAGTCACACGAATGGTGAAGACCAGATGTGAGCCTGCACAGTCACCTCCTGGAGCCAAAGCTCTTCACAGTCACACCGCTCTGCCTCCCACCCCAGTTGTGCTACATACGTAAAGTTAAAGTCACCACAACCTATCACTCATGCACAATGAGAGATCCACGGGAGCATCCACACAATTGAATTTAATTTTTCCTTAGCAACAAATGCCCCTGATGAGAATAACTAACTCGGGTTCACAGTAATTATGTTCAGACAATTGAGAAAGAATAGATTTGCCATTTGAAAAGCTTTCCTATTCTTTTGTTTCTGTGAATGCATCCCCATTCATAATTGGGTGCCAGCAAGCTCTCTTCTCTTTGTGCAACTTCTCCAAAATTATGCCTTTGTGATAATCAAGCAGAAATGTGCTTCCATGGTCCCCTTCATTAAGGAAATGAAGCAGATAAACAGTGTAATTATGGATTCCATTTTTAGCTAAAACATAGATGTATGTCTCAGCTCTGGGTCTTTAGTGAGAGAATAGTAAATTTAGAATGAAGAAGCCTTGCAAGTCAATATTACAGGTGCCTGAAAGTTTTCCCTCCTCATACTGGCTTTCGGACTTATGTTTACTGTTAATAAAATATTCCAATGATAGCACCTCTGTGGGCAAAATGTGCCTTCATTTGATTATTTCATTTATAAAATGGAAAATATCATATTCATGCTCAGCAGAAGGCTATGTGCCTAAAACAATTCACATGCAGGTCCCAACTTGATACTTAGGCTCACAGAAAGGCAGCTGTGGGCCTGGTCAGTATTGAGCTAGAGAGGTAGGTCTTGGCTTTGTTCTAACACTTCTATTTTATTTATCATTACAAATGCATCTGTCCATTTCTATTTTATTTGTCATTACAAATGCATCTACCATCGGTACATCTACATACTATCATCTATGTATTTATTACCTATGTATCCATCTACTCCCATTCATGTATCCATCTACCTTCATCCATGTATTTCTCCATCTGATGACACAGGTGCTTTAGAGAGGTTTGGAGACACATTTTACCAGTGTCCAGTCCTCAGATATACTGATGGAGTTTGAAGGTAATTAGAAAAGAATTCTAACTCTCTGGAAATGGCAGCATACTCTGTCAGCAATCACGTGTCAGCAATGGCATTACTGGACAAGATCTTTCTACAGTCTGTGGGAAGAAGGTCTTATAATCTGGTAATGAAGTGAGATGACTTTTTGAAATTATCTGTTAAGGGTCTTGCTTGAAATCTTCCTAAGACAGAAAATAGAAAACTAAAGCATCATATTATTCCTCTTAAGAAATATTTCAACCAGTGTTGAACTAGATGTGAAGGGATAGGAATATAAAATTTCAGAATGGGAACCTTCCCAAATCTCTCTAGACTTCATGAAAAGACCAGACCTTTCTCCTTGCCCCATTCTCTTACTCAGACAAGGGCTTCTCAACAGAAGTCCTCTTGATTTCTTGAGGTAAATACTGTTTTGTTGTGGGTGTTGTCTGCATGGTTGTAGGACTTTAGCAGCATCCCTAGTCCCTATCCACTAGGTTCTCATAGCCAGTTATGACAAACAAAACATCTCCAAATGTTGCAGTATCTTCTAGGAGGCAAAATTACAAACCATTGATTTAGGCAAATATCATGGTGACTGGCCCTCAACAAAAACTCAGAAGAAATTGTAAATGCTGCAGGACCAAAACCAGACTGTGGGTAGATGTCTGAGGTGGCAGGTGATGAGGAAAAGAGGCAGGTCAAGGTGAGAATGGGGTATGACTGGAGGTCATGCCTGACTGCAGGATGGCATGTAGAAGAGTCTTCCTCAAGCACAAGCAGGAACACCAAAAAGTAAGCCACTGAAGGTGACCTCAGCACTGAGCACATGCCTAAGAAATAGTCAACTGTCATAGTCAAAAATAACCACCACCCACCACACGTGGAATTGCTTTGTGTGTGTGCTGTTTACCTCACCTCTCACAACCACACCAAGTATAGGGTTATCTCTAGGGAAAATGAGAAAACCTGCCCAGAGAAATCCGAGCACTTTTCCCAGGACCTCCTAAGGAGCAAGAGGTGTAAGATTGCCTTGCTTCAAAGCCAGGTACTTAGCCACCAAGCTGCACAGCTACCCTCACCTCTGCACACTCACAGCCTTATTCGGAATGAGTGAGACCCTTCCCCAGGTTACCAGTACTGCAGAGAGAGCCGCTATTTAACCACTATGCAGCTCACTCCTTTGGCCTCTGTTGATTCTACTTCCTTTTCTTTTAATCTTTAAAAAAGAAACCTGAAAAATCCAATCAAGGAACAAGAGTAGAAAACATAAGCGACCATTTAGTAAATTCCTTCTCATCTTGCTTTTTCAAATTACACACCCTGTTACACAACAGTGAGTTCACACTACACATATTTCTTTTAGGAACATGCTGTCTTCTTCACCCAAATCACACTTCAGTCTCTGCCTACTGACTCCTCACTGCTGACCCTATTTTACTCCAAACCCTCCTCTTTCCCCCACCATTAGAGTTTGTTTTCATTGTACATACAGTTTGGCATCTTGGGTTTCATTTTGTTATATTAATGTTGTAAGGTTTTTGTGCTGGGTGATGGTGGGGAGGGTGGAAGGAAGATGGTCTCTCACTATGCTGCTCAGGTTGGTATCCGATTCCTGAGCTGAAGTGATCATCTTGCCTCAGGTTCCCAGGCAGCTGAGATGATAGGCATGTACCTCCAGACCAAAAAATGCAAACATTTTTTATTTCATTAAAAGTGTGCAGCAGGCTGGGAAGATAGCTCAGTGGCACAAGTGCCTTCCTGGCAAGTGCAAAAGCCCTGAGTTCGATTCCCGCTATCAAAAATAAATAAATAAATAAATAAATAAATAAAAGTTTGCAGAAGGTGTCTATGCCTTCTGTAATTTATTTTTAAATGCCCTCAAAGTTAGACATTTAAAGAATCACCATTATTTGCAATCATAAATTCCCGATGGATGATCATCCCATCCCGGTTTACTTCCTTAGGCCAAATTTTCAGAAGTGGGATTAGGGGTACTTGTCACCCCACTGCAAAGGAGAAGGGATTACAAACATCACCCCAGGTACAAGAAGGACTGTTAGGATATTTTATTTATTTTGTTTTGTTTTATTTGAAACAGAATAATAAAAAAAAAGAACAATAGCAAAATACCAACAACACAGACAAAAACAAAACAAAGCAAAAACAATAAAAAATGATACAGGGTTTCAGAACAAAACTTTGCTTTTGGTTTTGTTTTGGGGGGACAAGTTTTCACTATGGAGTTCAGGCTGGCCTTGAACATGCAATGATCACCCTACCTCAGCCTCCCAAGTATTGGTATTACAGGGGTGTGCCCCCATGCCCAGCTTGTTAGGATATTTAATAGATGAAGATTAAGCACTTACTGTGTACTAAACCCCAGCTTTGTGCTAAGAGATAACAATGCTTAGGACAAATCTCCTACTATCAAGAAATCCCACATTGTTGAAAACAAACTGAAACATTAACATAGAAAGATCTCATGCATCAGCTGAGGCAAGAGTGAGAAAGGTTGCTAATTTTGCCTCAGACAGAGGTCCTAACAGGATGAAAAGTGGACACCAGATTAACATTACCCAGAAAATTGGAGAACTACTGATACACTACTAATCAACATCTTTCAAAAATTAGTTAAAAATAGTAAGAATCCTATTCTAGTCCCTAGGAGAGTGATGGTGAACCTTTTAGAGACAAGTGTCTAAACTGCAGCCCAAAATTGACTTATTTATTGCAAAGTACCAACACTACAATTTAACCTGAAGAGTGAGATTTTAGTTTAGAACAAATAATTCATATATCAATCTTTTGTCTTAAAAGGAAAACAACACGTGTGCCACAAGTTTGCCACAACTGCCCTAGGAGCTCAGGTTAAAAAAAAAAAAAAAGCATGAATGAATGCATGGAGGAAATACAGAACACAGTAAGCCCAGGGCACAGCAGTTGATAGCACAGGAAGTTCTTGTACAGAGCACTGGTTTCCTTGACAATCACCCTCACGGTCATGGTCAGCACTGCCATCACCATAGTAAGGATTAATTACAGCTACCATTTTATGTTCTAGTTGTCGTGGTCAGCATATACCATGATTTATCTCATCATAGCCTACACACACACACACACCCGCTGGGAGGTAAATATTGTCCTTCCCACTGTGCTCACTAGGGGAAAACACAGCTTTGGAGAGATCCGCTAACTTGTGTAAGGCCCACCTCCAAGACAGACTCGAACCCGTACTGACTTAACTCTACAACTCATGCCCCTGGGAGTCTGTACTAATTACTTCCCACATCACTGAAGGCTTTTGAGGAAAGATAATATGATCATATTTATGTTTTATGAGGGTTAGCTGTGGAAGCAAAAATAGGGTAGTCGTCCACTCACTCAGGCGGAGACACAGGTGATGTTTGTCTCCCTTAGATTTTTGCATTGCCCACAAGTATTCTGAAGCAATGACCTGTGCAATGTGTGACCTCAAAGCATTGGTTAAAGCAATAGTTCAAAATACACATTCACCATGATGGAATGGAGCCTGTTGAAATTTGCAACCAACGGTTGGACAGAACAGCATAGCACAGAGTGGCTTTGTGCTGACCAAGCTGAAAAATCATCACTTTGTCCTGAGTCGCTTTCATGTGAGTCAGCACATCCCTGATGAAAAGTAGCCAGTGAACCCGGGGTTTATCACTCTGACTAGGAAATAGAAACCAGTTGCTGCTTACCTTTAGCTGTCATATCAGAGTGCCACCAACTGCAGAGGTTAAATTCCACCAGGAACCTAAACAGACGGTGGGAAAGCCTGCTGTTACGTGGTCATCCCCCCGCCGGCTTGAGTAGTGCTAGTCTGTGCCATCCAGCACTGCTCGCCTTATTTGAAAGAATAACATCACACTTTGGAGACATCAACATGGTGGAGCGAGTTCCCACTGTATTCCTACCGGGTTTCATCCTTCTTAGGAGTGGCTGTTTTTCCAAGAATGCCAGCCCCACCCTGAGTCAGGCTTACCTAGATCCAAGGACTCCTACATAAGGAATATCCTGCTGCTTGGGCAGAAACAGTCTTCTGGTTACTAGCTTCTTATGCATTCTTAACTATCTAGTCTGATTCCGTAATAAATAACCTATTTCTATCGGCCTCTTCTGCCATATTCAGATATACAAATAGAATATTCTCCTCTATCAAGATTGTAGTCTGCAGTAATAAAGGATGCTTTCAAAACTCATTCCACAACTCATACTTGTTTAACCCTTGTATATGTATGGGGGCAGACACAAATGCCTTTTTATAACAATATGTCACAATTTGAATTTAGGAAAATAAAAAAGTCTGAGTTGCTGGTAACAGATGCCAAAATAATCTCACCTTCCAAATAGGTACAGATGGATCAAAATCAACTCATTTATTTTTCAGCCTCACGGCTACCATCTATAGCAGCTCCCTGTCAGTTAAAATTCTGCCATTAACTAGTTATGTATTTTCTGTTTCTTATATGTACAGAGACTTTTCCCTTTTGAACTTATAAAAATTGTCAATATAGGCTTTATTTTTAAAATGATGTCTTAGAGGGGGGAAATGTCTATTTATCGAATGGTAGGAAATCTGCCCTCAGCATGGTAGGGAATCAGAATGGTAGGGAATCTGCTGGGCAAAGGAACAACGAGAGAGTTTGATATAACTTAGTCAATCTGGTTGACGTCCTTATCCATGGAATTCTTGTCTTTTATGTGGTGCAGTGTTTCTGTCATGTATTTCTGGTCTGGAAGTCAACCTTTTCATCTTTATGCTGTTCTAAGTTTGACCTAAGTCTCAGAAACAGCCAGCATCCTCCAAAGAGGATCATGCTTTGACAGGGTAAACAATTAAATCACACCTGAGAAAAGCCCCCAGGCCTAGCTGTTGCCTGTGTAAGCCTCAGCTTGTGTACAGTCGAGACAACCAGGGAGCAGGGGACAGCTATGGCAGTGTGTTCTGATCACAGCCCACCCAGGCTGCTTTAAAAACAGCCAGACATCCATGTTAAATTTAACAGTAACTACAATAAATAAATTTGGTTTGTGTATTGCAAGCTGTTAGTCTGTTAAACAATGACCTAAGAGCACAGGGAGTAATCATGAATAACTTAATGAAAGATAACTTTCAGGTCTTAATGAGATAGTGAATAAGAGTATCTCCAAGTATTATAAATCTAATGGTTATTGAAAGCATGAAGCACAGTCTCCCAATTTACTTAATATAAAAATAGAAAAACAATATTTTTCTTCAAAAAATGTACTAGATCATACTTACAAGACAAGTTCTGTCATTATCCATTTCACAGCGGAGAGGAAGGCATTATAAGGCTGAAAGGGAAGAATTCAATCCATTAAAAACAATGTATCACACACACAGTTGTAGTTTAACTTAAGTCTTTACAGAAAGACAATGTTATTCTTCTAGAGAGATGGATATCATGTTAGAAAACACTGACACTCCCACTAAAGGAAGAAAATGGTTGGCTATCATATCCCAAAACTAACATTTTAAAACTTTGAACTCCCTGTAGTAAGATGTGATTTACAAGTAAAAAAAACACGATCTAATACAAGGGTTATCACTGGGAGGAAAAAGGAAGTTCAGCAAACGACACTTAAACCTTTACTCTCTGCGGGCTAATATTTCACAGCCTAACGTGAGGGGTTGGAATCCTATAACTAATTTTAAATGGTAATTCACAGAGCTCTCTTTTGCAAAGGGGACTCCCTGTTCTACGTCGCCGTGTGTCATTCACTGAAGTGAGCACAAATTGCACATGCTTGATTTTAATGCCTTCCATGAATTACATAGGATCTAAGCTGCCTTTTCTCACACTTACATATTTGGACTTGAAAACATGATAACCATATAAACAGGAGATTTTATCCTTGCAGAAAATCCCCTTTAGTCTATACAAGAAGGCATTGACAGACTAATCTTTATTTCAGAATATTTTAATTAGAAAAAGCAGCTGGATTGTTTATTCTGTGACATTTCCTATATGGATAATTCAATTTCCTGAATTCTGGAAAATACCCAGTCTCCCCCTCAGTTGGCTCTTTGTACCTAGGCATGCCAGATATGTAAGTGGTGGGTGGACCTGAGAGAGGGGCAGCGACGCTGGCAAATCCTGGGCTCCAGATGTCAGGTCCAGAAAAATCTCAGAAGCTTTTGTAGTTTCCTTTATCACAGAACTGAAACGCAAGCCAAATCCTGGTTTCTGAGGTGAGACCTGCTTAATCCTACCTTCTGAGTATTTTAATTGCAGGAACTAGAATGGGGAAAGGTGGAGTTATCCACTTTTAAATAAAACAAGAAGGAATTTATATTCCCTTAAGCATTCTTGAAACTTCCCTATTTCAGGCCAGAAAGTAAATGAGCAGAACAACAAAAACAAAACAAAAAAATTGACCGGGGGTTGTTTCCAGCCCACCCACATTTCAGATGTTCTACTTCTCTTGCTCTGATTTAACTCAAAGTTTCAACTTCATTCCCTGAATCAGGAGGCTTGAGGTCCCATAACGAGGATCAGGCAAGCATGTGAACTTTAACAATTTTCTAAACCCAAATACAATCTTGTAGTCCCACAGTTTGGACTGAAAAAAATGATCACCTTTCAGAAAGTGATCAGACCCTGGGACAATCTTGTATCTTTATACCTGCTGAGATGGGCCATGTGCCGCAGAAGGAAGAGGATGAATGAAAGAATTAGAAGGTTTGGCACAGGGGCAGCTGGTCGCCAGGCCAGGGGGAAAGGTTCTCAAGCATTCCCCGCCAGACATTGGCTCAGTGTGTGAGCAAACAAAGGGATTATGCAAATACGGGATTAAAATATTTAAATGCACATTACCACTCAAAAGGATGAAGCTGTTGAGCCTTTAAGCCTAATGATGAAAATATATCATGGGAACATTTTAAGCCTGGGACTATTTGTGCTAAGCCAGAGAAGCTAAATTTGGGACGATACTATATAATCTTACTAAACACCAGTATTTTTCAAAAGGTCCAACTCTTAGTTGATGCTCTGAAAATTTCTAGCTCTGAATTGTTTCTTGTCCCCTCAGTATAGGAGAAGCATGTTAAATATTCAGTTTTTAAATAATTCTCTTTGTAAGATCATGTAGATACACATATATATGGCTGAAATCACTTTTTTTGTGTTTTTCTGTTGTTGAGAGGATTGTCTGACCAATTTTGCATGTCTGTATCTGTGTTCATATATATACACTTCGAAGATATCAATAGGTAAAGCAACAACCAGTGTTGAGTCCATGTCACCTTGTCTGTAAATCAGTTTTGATTGTACTATTTTTTATGCTAATTTGTGTCTGTTTGTTAATGTTTTTGTGCTTTTATTTTTTTAGAAAGAAAAAAAATTAAATCTTGTATTTTAAACAAGGTTTAGTTTAGTTTATTTTTTAGTATTTAAAATATCATACCATTGTAAAGGTTATATTTGTACACATATGTGGAGCAGAAAGAGGTATATATATGTTTTGTTGTTATTTATTCCTGTGTTTTATGTAATTGGTGGCTAAATGTACATCGAATGTGCCTTTTTAAAAAAGACATTCCATTGCCCAGGCTGACCTCTAACTCAATCTTCTTGCATCAACCTCCCAAGCAGCTGGAATTGCAGGTCAGTGCCACTTTGCCCAGCTCAAGCATTGCCAGTTGTTAAATTACATTTTTGAACAGAGAGTGAATTAAAGAGTTAATATCTAGCAGTCTGAAAGCCAGTTTCGATATTAATACTGTGTGTATTCTTCTGAAACAGTGCAGCTTATCAGACAAGAAAATGGACTTTTTTTTAAATCCACTGATAAAATTGCAGCTCTCATTGGACTGTGATCTTTACGCAACTGCAACAGTTGCAACATCACCAGGGGAACCAGCTCTAGGGAGGTCCACCTTCAACTCAGCAGCAGCATGATCAGGGAGATGACCTATCACGGATGTGGGAAAGTGCTCATTGGTTAAGATCACTATAGCATTATAAGCCAAAAAGATTTCTATTGAAATAAACCAAATTTTCTTTTATCTAACAGTGAGATAATTCTCTGCTTTACCATCCTTCAAAAGGGGGCTACTGCCTGAATCTATCAAAGACTTTGGACCTGTTTTTCCTTCATATAATCACCAAGCGTTTATTCATAAGTCAGGTCAAGAAATACTTTTAAACATTGATGGTTTTGAAAGCAGATAAACTTGATTACCCTAGGGAGGGGGAGAGGGGCACACAGATAGAGACAGAAATGCGCAGCTGCTTTCTGCGCGAGAGCATGGTACTCACATCCAGGAGCCCGTGGGCGCTGTCGCTGCTCTCCTTGTTGGCTCTGCACATGGCCTGGTAGTCATAAAGGGTAATTCTATGGAGAGAACGGACAGGAGCTCAGCTACATGAGACATCGTGGGGACCAGCGCTGCCGTGTGTCAGCAGGCTGAGCCATGGCAAGCTTCAAGAGGAATAGCCACGGCATAGTGCGAGCCTAACAAGGACCGAGTGACAGGTAAGGGACATGGTAGACCCCACTCCTGGAGACAGTCACATCACCACATGGACTTGAGGAACAAAGAGAATGAAGATACTCGGAAGGACGCAGGGAGATGACGAACCCCCTCGCTCGATGGGGTCTAAAGCAAGGATGGCGCACCTGGACTGAGATAATCCAAAGGGATTACACTGGTGTGGATTGGATTTGCGCCCTTGGATGGAATCATGATGGCTGAGGGCTTGGAAAGGCCAATTTGGGTTAAAAAAAAAAAAAAAGCAAGAACATCAGTTTTTTCTCAAACAGTAGGAAATAGGCCTGGAGTAAGAAAGCCCTGCATTTTGACAATTTGCGAGGAACCAGCTGGCCACCTGTGTGTACAGTGGTACCTTGGTACTCATCAATAATTGGTTCTGGAAGGCTCAACGTGTAGCAAAGACAACGGGTATCACATTGTTTTGGCTGGAAAGGGGAGCTTGTATGTCTGGACCAAACAGGTCATAAATACTAGGATAAAATTGTTGCACCAAAATGAAAGTATCAAATTAAATGAATTTCAAAGCAGCGGGGCACCAAGGTGTGCCTGTAATTCCTGTCTGTGCCCCCCATCCTGCAGGCTGCCACCACTACCACAGGTGATTGTATTACTTCTGAAACAGTGCAGTTTATGAGACAAGAAAATGGACTTATTTTTAATCCACTGGTGATAAAACTGCAGCTCTCATCCCGACTGTGGTCTTTTCTCAACTGCAAAAATGTTTTCTCTTATAACTGAGATATTTTAATTCTCTATCAATTACTTTACAATGTGAATATGAAAGGGAGTTTTTGGATGCATTTACAACTTGTACATGGAACAAGTGCTTCATTCCACATTCAGAGGTTTCAGCCAAATGAGATCTCCCTCCGACCAGCCCATCTCCACCTCTCAGCTTCCCTCCTACCATTCCTAGCAGCCCAGAGCAGAGCCGCCCGAGGATCAGCCAGACTTGTATAGAAGCTGCCAAACAAAATTTTAAACAGTTTAGTCCAGGTACTTCTCAATGTCTGCATGGAATTCTTCCCACAAGAGTTCTTTTCTAGAAGAACACAGTGCTTAGTGCTGAGCGCCCTTATTGCTGTGCTAGAAAAGATAATTCCAAGAAAGGCTCCCTGTGAGAAGACATGTAGGATTTCTCTTGCACTTATTCCTGGCACCCAGCAAGGCACTGCACATGGTAAAGGGACTCAGTTTTCAAAGGTCGAATGCATGAATGATTGCCTTACTGCACGCATGGTGAATAAATGGTGACAGAACTGAGAACAAGGAGGCTAACTGCAAGATGTGATGTGAAGCTGTTCCTGTCTGGAAAATAAGGTGACACAGGTTACACAGAGACCACCTATAGTGCCACATAGGAAACCGGCCACATTTGACCGAATGGAAGCCAGCTCCTAACCCAGCAGCACACAGTATTCCTTGGGCATCAAAGTCCAACCTCAGTGGCCACACAACCTCCTGTATAGTCCCAAAAGCCCCTCTTTCATCAAAATATTTCTTCTTCCATGTCCTCTGGCTTTTTTCCTGATGCTGATGCAAGCAAAAAGCTCTGCTCATGAAAACAGAAGTAAAAACTGTGCACTGATCAAGAATTAGACTTGGGGACACCCCTACACAAGTTTCTCATATAAATGCTCACCAGGGATACGGCTGTGACACTACCCCAGTTGCCCAGATAAGTAACTGCAGACCCAGAGCAGCTTCTTGCCTGGCCCATGCTGCCCTCATTCTCATCCTTGCCCAGAAGACTTCTCCAGGTCTTCTCCCTACAAGGCAGTCTAGGCCCTGACCGGGATTGGTAGTGGCTTATCCTCTTCCTACTGTCTCTATAGCTATACCTTGTGCCAGAGTTCACTGACAGGAGCACGATGCCCAGAGGATGAACCTGTGCTTGGAGGGGTGCAGTTATGGATGGAGGAGGCTCTCAATTTTTGAAAGTGGATCTGATATATACACAGGGTGCAGGCTTCAGCGGCCTTTTTTCGAAGCTTCATCTTCTCACTTGTCAAATAACTCACAGAGAGGATCTGAGATTTAAATCATCAGGTGTATGGAAGTACACAGAAATATGCTATCAAGTGTTTTGGTCTTGCTGAGATGTTAATGATAGAAAGCCTGATTTCACTTTGTTACAGTTCAAGCTCTTAAAGTGGCCCTATTTCCAATGGTCCAAAAGACAGCAGTGACACGGAGGTTAAAAGCTTTGGACTTAACACCTGGGCTCGAATCCTAACTTATCCACATATACAACATTGTTTTTCCCCAACGTTCTCAGAAAAGAGTGACTTGCCTATCTGTGAAATGGCCAGAATAGCAGCTCCCCTGGATGGTACCACGGGAGTGAAGGAAGTCGTCTGCATACTGTGTTTAGCACAGGGCCTGGTATTTAACAGAAGGCAGGGCTGCAGCTGCTGTTACCCTCATTAGTACAGTTTTCACTGCCGCTATTAATTAATGACATGGTGTTTAATGCAGCGGGAACCGATCCAGGCTTTACCCAGCTGGTTGGAAGATGGATGGCTCTCTTGTTTTCTTAGCTCATTGGCACATGAAATGTAGAGAGAGAGTCACGCTTGTTAGTGCGGTACAAGGCACATTCAGAAGCTGCGAGGGGTTATTAGGCGATGCCACAGGGACTTCTGTCCCTGGGCTCCCAGCCAAAGACCACGATGACTATAGCTGATGTCTGTTGAACTCTCAGGAACAACTGTAAGTAAGGCACACTTCGAAGCCCATCCTTACAAGAGAGATTCTAGCTATCCTCATTTTCTAGAGGGGTGAACTAAATCTTCGCCACTCTGATAATGTGCCCAAGTTTACCCAGCTAATCCTAGTAACCGTAATTACTAGGGTGGTGGTGGGGGGTCAAGCTGAATTCATCTCGGTTTAGGTATTGTTCAGAAACAAGGCCTGAAAGATTATTGGAAATGCTTAGAATTCAGACCTGTGCCCATTCTAGGATCTTATTAGAATTTCACAGGAAATGCTGCTAAGGTAAGGTCTCATAACAACCACTATCCAGAATCAACTAGCGCCTTAAGCCAAGGACAGATCTACAAGTCCCTTGGCCATCACAGACCAGCTGGCTCACAAGATCAGCTGGCTAGGCTGTAAGTGTCCCTTGCCATGGTAACCATCCAGATGGACAGATGGCAAGAACCTCAGGACTCTCCCTGGATCGTTTCCAAAATTTAAGCCAACCTGCTGGGGCCAAACTAAATTTCTTGGGAGCAGTACTTAGGTCAGAGCCTCTTTCTTTTGTTTTCTTTCTGATACTATTGCTGCTGAGGTTACAAAGCAAGCCCTCCTGGTCTTTTCCACAAGTAGACAGCTCTAACGAGATGGTGCAGAAAGAGTCTTCCAGATTATTACCCTTTTTGAAGTGATTCTGTTACTGTTTTAAATAACTCCATTTTGTGGCTACCTGTATCCTGTTCAGCTGATTATAGTTAAGGAACATGATAATTGCCTGCTTTCATTCAGCTCTAAAATAAGCCCCAAGAATGGTGCACAGCCCGAGATCCAGCAGCAAGAATTTATTCCATTACAGATAACATGCCTTAATCCCCATGACATCACCACCAGGACACTGCAGCAGTGGCTAGGCCCACAGGGAGACCTTATCATTAGCATTCTGTGCTCCCCAGGTGGAGCTCTCTGACATTTTCACAGAGGCAAATTCGTTCTCTGAAGCAGAAGTGCAAAGCAACCTAAACAAAACCCCTAGACAGCCCTATGGCCTCGGGCCGGGTTAAACTTCCAGTGTCAGGCCCGTGGCATTAAGACTTGAGCATAATTATTTTTGCTGATACTATTCTTTTCCAACTAGACAAAACCCACAACTTAAAGATTTATTTTTTCTAAGAATTATGAGGTTGAATTTTAAAGTTGTAATCTCAGTCCATTTATGATGGTTAACAATGGTGGTTGATAGCAATCAACACTTATTAAACACCTACTATTTGCCACAAGGCCATATAAATTACCTGTGATGATTCATTAAGTAAGCTCACTTTGGCTACATGATTAGCCTAAAATCAATCTTAAACTCATACTTGCAAATACACCCCCAGAAGCAGAAGAAGGGAGGTGTTTTGACATAAAGACCCATCTTGGGACATAATTAAGCCATTCTCAATTCTGAGAAGCAAAATGACTTACTAAGGTTGCATTTGGAAATATGCATTCTTTGTTGAGCTATAAAATATGTTCTCTGGGGGCAGCTTTAATTGCAAGTGCAAGGCCACAGAGCAGGAATATAGGAAATTCTTAACAAAGGGAGTGTCGCCATGGGAAGTCCTAACTCATACTGACGTCTCAGAAAGCCAGGCCTGTGGACAGCTCAGCTGTTGATACGCCTGTGAACAGAAGACCCCCCTCTCTCTTGCTTGCATGTGCTCTCATCCTGCCAGCGTGAGCCCTTACTCCACAGCAACTTCTCCCTGACACAGAGCAGTGTCTATAGATCAGCAGGGCACGATGCATTGAATGCAACTGAGTTGACATCTGGCCTCACTGCCTTTGAATCTTCTCACCAGAAATCACTAAAAACCAATTTAAATAATGAGTGCCCATCATTAGCAGGTGGCTGTGCTGCTCAGGAGCCCAGTGCACAGGGTCTACTGCAAAGCACCAAATGGGAACCATGCAGAGACTTGACTTATTTTATACAGATCAAACAAAAGCAGCACCAAATCAACACCTTTTGCTGTCAATGCTAATAATATTTTTCTTAAAAAACAAGCTGTAGATAATGATCTCATCCACATCGCAGGCAATAAGGGCAACATCAATTTGAAAGAATTATTTTCCACCAGAAATGCTGACACTATCTCTGAGGTCAGGGACATGGATACATTTAATAGGATAGAAAACTTAGGCTCTGAAAGGTGAAGTCATGGCCCAAGGGCATTACCACACTTGTAAGCATGGCGGTAAATTATCAATCCTGGTCTCTCCTACTTCAGTTGTTAATGTTTGCTGTGAGGATCTAACCCAGGGCCTCAAGTATACTAGGCATGCACTCTACACGGTAGTCCTAGTCCTTCTCATACTTTGAAGCTGCACATTTCAAAAATCTTGCCCCTTAAGGATCTCATGGGGATGGGCCACATCAGAAGGACCTATAAAATACGATGTAAACTGAGCCTTAATCCCTAAGGACATCTGTGAGCACACAAATTGCTGTTTGCTTAACATGATGATTGACATTTTTGGCCACTATTTAGAATCACCTAGAAAGCTGTGAAAGTTTTCTTTTTTTTTTTAATATGCTGATGCCTGAGCACCACCTCTTCTCCCCATGGTTTCACTTGTCTGGGTTTTTTAAAAATCTTTTTGGTACTGGGAATCAAATTCACGATCTCATGCTTGCCAGGCAGGTTAGGTATGCCAATGAGCTACATCCCTGACTGGCCTCGGTTGAAGATCTGGTACAAGTTGTTTTTGAAGTTCCTCAAGGAATGGCCATGTGACCCAGCACTCCACTTGAATTTCCTTGTGAGTTGGTTTCTCCCCCTCCCTGTTTGACTCTTACCTTGCAGGCAAGAACTGGACTCCTTTCACTAAGCACATACCCTAACCTGGTCAAATTTAGAGGTGCTTCTCTGACTTATTAAATAGTAGGTGCCACCTGTAAATCTCAAGGACGAATACCTTCCCATCAGAAAGAAGATTTGATTTAACAAGCAGGAGCTCCCCAGAGCCAAGAGAACCCTTTAAAGAAGTGTGACCTTGGGATTTCAGCAACCTCTCAGCTCAACAGGCCCTGTCTCCACTCAGAGGGGAGCATGGCTCTCCCAGCCACATTTTCTCTGATGTGGACCAAAGTCATGGGTGTCTCATAAGCACACCTAACTGCTCGCTTGTCTGCCCATTCACCTGGGTGTTCCATGAAAATTAGCTTTGTTTGTTAAACTGCAGGGGAAAATGGAATCACAATTTATCCCACATAGAAAATATAAAACTGCCTTTGTGTCTTTGAGTAGGCAATAGAAGGAAACAGCTGAATTCTGCGATAGAAATAAGTCAATGGGAGACCCATTTGAGACTAGAAACTTGGATACTGAGGAGCTTCCTTAGGCTCGATGTGTTTATAAAGCCATGTCTTAGTTTTGTGACAATTGCACCAGAATGCTGCTAGCGCTGTGCTTAGCACTGTACTGAGGTATGTCACTGAGGGTGGGTAAGCACCAGTACCTGCCTAGGGAGTGATGGAGTCACTGTCACTAGTAGGGTAACTCTAGGAGAAATACTGAACACTCCTGCTTTTCTTGTCTAGGGTCAGGCAGGAACACAGTCAAGTGAGTTAGGTGGTAGCTATGACCATTTGTGCTTGGGACTGCCTCGGGCTTGTGGGGCAGGAGAGAGATTAGGAGTTGTGAACACAGCCCCATCTCTTGAGGATTTCTGGAGCAGACAGCATAGGAAGTCAGAGGACTCACATGCTTTGAAGTAAACTAGGACATACTGGAGATTAAGGGTAGTCTCCCAATATCTCTTCGCTCTTCTAGCAAGAACTGACTTTTCAATACGTACATTTCCCAAGTTCCTTTGAAGTGACATAAACCAATTTAGTTAAGCAGAAGTATGGTACACAGAGGCTGCTTAATACATTTATAAATCGATGAAAACAAATTTTATTAGAGCAAATATTTAGCCTTTTAGACATTGTAGATCTCTTTCAATGCTACTTCTGTCCAGGGTTGTATATGACAGCTGCAGTTGGCAGCTACATAGGACCATTAAGTACCCTTGAGTGTAAAAGCCAACTTGCAGAAAGGTAGAGAAAAATTTATGGTCCTGGGTCTACAATGAAATACTAGGCTCCCAAATTAGAATTTTCAAACTTCTTTCACATAAGTAAAAGACTTCTACGTTCTTTAATCCCTTATGATTTAGGATTTTTCTACTATTCATAGCAGAACCAATTCCTAACTGATATACTGGTTATCAAGTTTGATTTTAAGACTTTCTTTACCTGTCTTAAGGAAGCACAAACTTGAATGCAAAAAAATATCTTTTTGGAAAATATTTTAGACTGTTCTAACTACAGAAAAAGAACAGTGGTGATTAGTAGATGTGTTCTGGCATCTGAGAGGCATAAGTTCAGATTCCATCTCCCTGACTCATTCTTGTAGGTAAACTTGACAAGTTATTGAAATGCTTGGAGCTCTCACTTTGGTTCCTGTCAAATGGAAATATTGACAGTAGTTACTTTCTGAAGTTGCCATAGGGGTTAATTAAGGCAGTGCACATTAACTGCTTGGCGTACTGCTTTGCCTTCATTAATTTTCAATAAATGTGATGGGCTACTATCATGGTAAAAATGAGAGCTGTAATCAGGATTCTCAAGTGATAGCTTTAGAATGGTCCACTGAAATCTCCATGCTTCTGCATTCCAGAAAGTGTGCCCCTGAAATACGCTTGTCTATGCCAAGCTACCTCCCTGTTCACTTCAACACCACCTCTGACCAAGTGTATTGGAGCAGAAATGCTTGGGTTGATGGGAAGCCAACAAGCCAGGTATTCATTGCAGCAGGCTTTAGCAGGACAGTGGCATGAAGGACAGAAGCCATCCAAACATAACAGACTTCTTCTTTAACATGCTCTGGACAACAAGGCCAGGCATGTGCTGAAATGTAGTTTATGTACCAAAGTTGGGATAGCTCTCTATCCCACTGCATGCACAGGGGTAGGAACAGTCTAGATCGTGACTGAATCTGGATGTGTCACCATTCAGAAAGGCTATTGAAACAGTAGACAGTTCCACCACAGCAGAGTCCACAAAACTCAATCATGTTAATGAATGTGTGGGGCAGAATGACCAAGACATGTACTGGGTGACACAGGGAAAATACAAATGGACTCAGAAGGGTGAAAAAAGCACAAGCATGTTGCACAGAGAACAACAACAAAAAAAATCCAAGCCCAAAATCTCCACACAAAATACATACAGACATAAACGAGAGACAGAGAGCAAGAGAGAGACAGAGAGAAAACAGCCAAGAGAGATAGGCCTTAAGAGAGATAGGCCTTGTTAGTATCTCCAAAGCAAAAGCAAAAGTGAATTATCATCAAGCAGTCCATTTCCTTGAAACCCAAAGTTGAACAGGTGTGTTCAACTGGCCTCCCTGCCTTCAAACATAATTAGATATATACAAAGAACCAAATATATCAAAAGATATAGAAAGGAAGACCATCTGGCCTTTCCCAGAAACCACATGAACATTTGGTGAGAATAAAACCCCAGGGCACATTGCAAGTTCACGGTATTTGATAAAAGCAGAGGCCCTCTTTCATCCTTCAGTGAGGACTTATATCTTTACCTGGCTTTTGTAGGCTGCTGACCTTTCCTTGGGGCTTGTACTGAATTCAATTCCATGAGTCCTTCCATCTCCCTGCCCCCCATGGCCTAAAAGTCACACTTGTCCCTCTTATCTAACAACTGCCCCCTTGTATCTAAGTGAGGGTCCTGCCCTGGTGAGTGAGCTCTATCTGTCTCAGGCAGAAAGGAAAGAGACGACTTGGGAAGAGGGTGAAGGCACACTGTGGGCCCAGTAGCCTGCTGTCTTGCAGGACGCCCTTTCTGAATTAAACTGTGTTTTGTTCTTGGTGTTCAGATCCTCTGTGTTTTGTTCTAGTATTGGTGGTGCTCAGTCCTCACAAGAGGAGGGTCCCCACGCACCACTCCCCGAGGAACGGATGCAGAGACTAGAAGATAAGCTAAGAAGCAGACCTCATAAAGACAGGCTGGGAGCTCTTCTAAGAAGGGCTCTGTTCAGACCCTTTTGTTTATTTGCTTGAAAAATCTGTCTAAAGTGAAGGAAACAGACAGGGTAGAAGTTCTGGATCATAGCATGGTTATTCACAAGGCAACAATTTTGTGCTGTGATCCACAGTGCCAGCTCGCTGTGCCCTGCGTGAATTCTCTGCGGTCACAGGTGAAGGTGTGCAGATAGGAGGCTCAGCGTCCACGCCGTGGAGGACAGACTGTAACGTGTGCACCCTGAAGCTTAGCACACTTCAGTTACCCATTTAACCGTTCCTCGAAGGTAGATGAATACTTTCTTAGTCCAATTGCTACAGAGAAAAGTGTAGTGACTTCAGGTTGCCAAAAATCGTGCAACTTCTAAGCAGACAACAGACTGGAACTCAAGAGCTTAAATTTCATATTCTCTGATAGTGACTGCATATACAAATCACATGGATGTCTATAAAGAGCACCAGTACCTTGGCTCATTGCCAGGCCAATTTTTAATTGCCCCCTGGAGATGTTAATTCACAACAGAGTCCGGGCCCACAGGGCCACTGAGATAACTGCTGGGCAGTACCACCTTTTGGGAATCATTAGTGAGAAGACAAAGCAAGAGAAAAAAGAACAAAAAGATCTTAGACATTTGGAACTCTTACCCAAGGACCACCTTCCCTCCTGTCTGCACAGTTTTGCAGTTTGGAAAGCATTATCACATATGTTATTTAGCTAACTCTCAGCAAATTCACCAAGGTCCCTATTTTAGTGCAGTGACTTAGGCTCAGAGAGGTCAAGGAATCTATCCCAAGACACACAGTTTCAAATTTGGTCATATTTCAAGTGTCACGGAGGTTCCCTCAGGAGCTTTGGACACCTTCCTATGACCGGCTGTAAATTTTTTTCCCCACTTTTTCCTGGATGTTTGACAACACTGAATTTGCATCTCTGGAGGTAAGGAGAAAACAAAAGGGGGATAAATCATTGTAACAAAAGGATTTGGAAACTACAGTGTTCTCTTAGTAGTGCCAAGAGGGAGAATGTCACAGCCGATATCATAGTGAATTCTGAGAAAAATGAATACATGGCTTTCACTAGTCATGAACATGAGTGAAAAAGGAAAAGACTGGAAGGAACCACCCCTACCCCACCCCTCATCCCCACTCCACCCCCATCCCCATGCCCGAATAAGTCTCGTTAGAGAGCCCACTCGCTTTCAGTGATCAGGATATAGAAACATTTGTTCTCTCATTGCAGCATAAACAACTGACCAGGTACAGAACCTCATGAGGAAAACAAGGGAAGCCTGAGGACATGGGCTTGGCCTAAGGAAGTGACAACTTCAACTAAAAGAAACCTACACAATCTTATCTTTTCATTGGCCTCCTACCCCAGAGATTCTGCTCATGCAGTTGAAGCCCTGCTGAATCAACAGCATCCTCAGCTAGGCGTCACCTCTCATGACAGCTTGGGCAGTCTCCCATGCAGGCTTGCACAGGAGAACAGGAAGGGAAAAAGCTGGAACATCATTTCTTCATTCAGACTGGAGGTATAGGAATCCAGTTCTGCTGGACAGAGACTTAGGGCAAGTTCTTAATCTTTCTAAGCCTTAGCATTTCCATCTGTAGAGGGGGTATATTTAAATCTACGGGTGTACAATCTGCATCATCACACAGCCCTGCGCTTGAAAGGGCCTGTGCTGAGGCGGCAATGGTCATACAGGTTTGAAATCTCAGAATTCCGGGAGGCTGAGGCAGGATAGTAAGTTTGAGCCCAGCTTGGTGAAACCATGTCTCAAAAGAAAAGAAGGGAAAAGGGAAAGGGGAAAGGGGACATGAACATTACACACAACTGGCCTGCATATACCTGTCACATAGAGCTTTTAGAAAGCCTGTGAGAGATAACATTCATCTAGAAAGCAGATCAGACTGTGTGTGGCAGGTGCTCAGGGAAGGCACTAAGGTTGCTCTTTTCACACTGCTAAGATTCTTTGACACTTGGTACTAAGTTATAGTACCAATGAATGATACCAAACTTTTCTTTTTTGAGACATGACTTCATCAAGCTGGGCTCAAACTTGCTATCCTTCTGCCTCAGCCTCCCAGATTTCTGAGACTACAGGCTTTTATGACTAGTACCTATGAAGTAAGTGAGGTAAGTGGGATAGACAGAGTCAGGTCAGCTAAGTAACCCAGGATGAGCAATTTTGCTTCTTAGAATAGCTTTACACAGTGTTACAAGACTTAATCAGAATTCTCCTGAGTTGTTTATTGTTCACAGAAAGCAGCAGCTTTCTCCCCAGGAGGGGCTGCAGACTCCGAAGTATCTGTTCTCTCCTCCCTTTCTGTCTGCCTGGTAGAGCAGCCAGGAGATCATCATGTAAGTGATCAGAACAATCAAGGAAAATGCAGGCCAACATCACTTCATTTGCCCAAAGCAGCAGTGAGGGAGACAGAGCAGGGGAAAGACAAGGAAAGAGAGAGATGGTCTAGAGAGAGATGGTCTTCTCCTCTTGGAGCCTGGCTTTTCTGGAGAAGACAATTTGTAGGACTCTTGTTATGAAACTCATTTCTTTAGGCCAGAATATAAACAGATCAAGTCCAGAAGCACTGTGCCAGCCAACTGGATCCAAGATGCTGAGATAAGAGGTCAACTCAGCAAACTGATCTGTTTTGTCTGGGCCAACCATGTCTTTAAAGCAGCATAGACCCCGGGTACCCTGTGTTTAGCATATGGCTCAGTTTGCTATGGAATGTGACTTCCAGCCCAAAGTGCTGCCAGCTCCTTCTGGCTATATCCAGAGGTTTCTGAAAGGCACATCTCTGAATGGAAGGATTGTTGACCTTATGCTTTCATGAAGAACTGCCTATTGGAAAGAGCCTGTGTCTGATTTCAAGGCCTATAGTACCTCAGCACCAGGAACCTAGCACCAGGTGTCATGGGTATGTAAATACAGCAGAAGCATCACCTGTTGCCAGGCAGAAAGTAAAGCCAAGACTGAGGAAAGATCCATGCCCACAAATATCAGAGCAGCAGCTAACAATTATTGAGCCCTTAATATATGCCAAGTACTGTGCTTAGAATTTTATGCTTATTATTATATCATTACCTCTGACAGCAACCTTTGCAAAGAATTATTATCACCTTCTGTTTTCATATAAGAACCAAAACTTGGAGACATAATTTGGCTTACTGCAAGTCATACAGCTCGTAAATGTCAGAGCCTGGATTTGACGTCAGTCTGTGTGACCCCCCAAACTCACTGCTTTATTGGCCCCAGAAAAAGGGGCCCTTAAAGAGACCAAGGATATTCATCAACCAGCTCCTACATGATAGTAGTCATTGTGATAATTGAGTAAAGCACCTCGCCATTCCTTTTTCTCAAATATGTTGCCTAATCTGGTAATAAAAGAAAGTTCTAGATTCATGCCAACCACAATTCACTTGCAGTCAGGAGAGACTAGCAGTTTGAAATTCTGATACAACCTTTGTTTTTCTCCCATTAACCAGTTTGAAAGGAATATCCAAGAGGAAAAGGGGGAAAAAGGATTTGTTAAAAAAGAGTTGAAAAATATACTTTCAAATGAGAAACACATGTGTGGTTATTCCTCCTCTGTCTCTTCCCCCACCTAGATGAAAACAAGTTAACATGATGTAAATGTACACATCCACGCAAAGATAAGAACTGTCAGTGCAAGTCCTAGATGGCAGACAGTCCTGCAACTGCTGGGGAAAGCTTGAAGAAGCCATGGAAAGCCTCCCAGCAGCCCCACGCCAGGGCCAAGCAGATTTTTCAAGCAGGAGTATGGTGACTCCTGGCAAAGAAGAAGACTCTGCTTGAGTTGTTCGGAGAGAATCAGGTAGGAGTGAAATACATGTGTTCCAAGCAGGGCAGAGAGCAGGCATGTGTGTCGGAGGGGGCAGAAGTGCTGGACTCCCGCCACTTTCTCGTATCTTTATTTTCTCCTCCCTTCTGGTACAAACAAGCTGCGGTCTTCCAAAACTGGGTCATCATTTTTGAATTCCCTGCTTTCAGCATAGCACCATTGGTCTTGTTGACTGGCTTAAGAGTCTGATTTCTGCGCGAACACTTCACTGCCATGTAGCTGCTGGGGAGTGGCAAACCAGGGCCTGTGTGCTCACTGCCTTCCCCGGCCCCCGCAGCGATGGGCAAGAGTGCTCACAGCACAGGTGCTGGAAGTGCACTCTTAGACTTCCTGTGACTACACGCTCAGCAGCAGCAAATATGCCAGCTAACATGCCACTTCAAAGGCTGCTGTTCTTCCTGAAAGGCCAAGGGAAGGAGATGGCACTGGCCTTCCTGAGACCTTCTCACGCTGTGATCTCGGGGTGACAGCTTTTCCACAGATTCTGCTCTCACCAAGAGCAAGTCTGGCCCAACTGTGAGGACAGGGAGCCAGGGGAAGCTGACCCTACACAAGCTTCACTTAGGATCCAGGAGAGTTCTCACAGCTAGATGAATAGTCCCACACACACCTGTGACATTTGACTCCACCCAGCTTTCCTTTCAGCAGTGGTCTCAAATTTACATCCGTCAGGAGCAGGTTTTGAGGACTTGCCCTTGATTTTCTAAATCTGTATCAATAAGTCTCTCTGTATTACCTTCCACCCTAAGTGCCAGATTCCTGGGCAACTTCCCTGCTTTGTCAGTAAGACAAAATAATTGCTTTCTAACCAGGTAAAAACTTTTCTTATTCTTCACAGTGACTTGCTTAGGGCTGATAGAATCATCTCATGGTGCAGACTCACACTTCAATATTTGCCTCCAGTCGATTCCAGGCTGGGGGCAAAGGAAACTCATTGTGACCTGAGTTTCTAAGACTCTTAACACTCCTGGGCGAGTGAGCATCATATTTCAAGGAGATCTTCTGAGGCATGAATGTAGTAGAAGCCAGCTATAGGGTCAGGTCTGGCCTTGCTTTATTGGACCTTAGTTTGTTTTATTTTATTTAGGTAAACTTTTTCAGGGGACTCAGAAGACTATAAAATCCTTACCTTTTAAAGGAGCCCATTGTTAACAGTTTGCTCATCACAGCTCCCTCGACTTCACCGAAGAAGTCTCCGGTCTGTGAGGAAGAAAAGAAGGTATGTGAGGAAGTATGGATGAATAGTGGACCCAAACAGCAGAGATGAAATGAAGACAGATACAGTCAGTGTCTGGAACTGACAGCAGCCCAAAGCAGGTCTTTATGGCTACGGTTACATAAAGGGGGAAGGGGTTGTAATGATCAGCTCCAGGGTTGCGAAGCAAATCGGTGAGCAGATGTGAATCTCTGCACAACACACGGGCTGGGGGAGGCTGTACAACATGCGCTGAATGCAGAAATTAAGGCGTATGTGTGTGCGCATGCACACACTACACACGCACACCATTATCCTTGGGTGAAGGAAGCATTAATCTGTAATCCCTCTGATTAAAATGCTACCTCATACGGCGAGAATGAGGGCATGAAGGGGCTTCCTGGACAACAATAACAACATTTTTTATAATTCCCAAGTGACCTGTTTAGGAAAACACATGCAGTCTTCTTCCTCAGCCTTATAAATTTTCTGCATTTGAGAATCCATCCTTTCTCAAAGTCACTTTCTGAGGAATGTTTCCCATTTTGTCCACAGGCTGTTAGTATGTTGACCAGGAATAAGTCTGCCTGCACCCTTGGGCAGACAGAATGGCCAGTCAGATTTCTGATGATCTGCCCCTACATTTGGGGCTGTCTCCAGCTCATCACAAAGCTGTAGCCCCTGCAAGACTAGCCTTTGATTCTGGTGGATACTTGCAAATGATGAACAGAGTTTAAAGTTTAGAATGAAGGATGCACATTGTCCAGACCTCTGGGACCATGATGATGGAGGGATCCACAGGAAAGTGTTACACCCTGCGAAGGAGCGAAGCTGCCAGCAATAGCTTTATTCTGCCAACACTGTGGAATGAGCCAGAGTACAGCAGTAGGCAAGCTTCATCTCTACTGTGCAGGCTCTGAGGATTTATGGCTTCTGCATGTGTGGGGACAGGACAGGACAAGAGTCCAAATCAAATGCATTCCTTAGGCGCTGTATTAACTAAACCCCAATTCCACCTCAACAAACTGAGTGATTTCAACCACACTGCTGAGTTTTCTAGGCCAGCAAGACTTCAGTAAAAAGTCAGGAAAGAGAGGAGGAAGGAAGAAGCACCATGTCTCTGACAGTATCAAGCACTTCCTTCTTCATTGGAGGGGAACGAACTGGGAATCTTTTGCAAACCATGGGCATATGCAGCTGCTAGGAGCAAGAAGGACGTATGTACTTTATGTGTGTAAATATGCCAGTGTCAGTGGAACTTGTTGTTAGATGAAGAAGAATTATCCTAATTGGGGTGCAGGAAGCCAGACAACATCAAACAAGCCCAGGCTGAGCAGGCTGGCAGGCTCCTGGCTAACGCTGCAGACCTATTTCAAGGGTAGACAGAGAAGGGAGGCTGCAGAGGCAGTGGCTCCAGGAGTTCCTATTTCAATAGTTGGTAGCAACTCCAAGACTCACCACTGGAAGACATCCATTCTGTCCTTTCCACGCCCTGAGATTGGGGTTCTAGCTCAGCCCTGCAAAGCTGTGGCAGAAGTGTGTCACAATCTCCTTCTCCCCAGAGATTAATGTGGGTACTCATTGCAGAGATTCTTGAATATCTCACTGTCTCTCCCAGCCAAATGGACACATTACTCCAGGTCAGTGATGGGGAACCTTCTAGAGCTTTTGACAATAACATCCAGCTGCAGCACAGTGCTATAGGTTCGCCACCATTGCCCTATGTGGATGGCTTGTGCTGCTGCTTTGAGGCTAGACTTGTTTCATGGGGTCATTCATCCTAATATCTACTACCTGCCTGGTATCCACTGATGTTCAGCAGTGGGATCTACGTGTAACATCCTCCCACATTCTGATGGCTAAGAACAGAAACGGAAGCATGGTTTCTCAAGCTTCCCAAAGTCAGCATTCGTAAATGAATAGACCATTAAGCACAGATCCTAGAGTCACACTTGAGGTTGATTTATTAAGCATTACTGGACCTAGAAAATTGCAAATGATTTAGAAGGGAGTTCATTATAAATATTAGGGTTATATACAAGTCAGCAATCCTCATTCTGAGAGGCCTAGACATGTTCAGTAATGTGCTGATTACTCCAAAACCATTTAAGAAAGAGAACTAGCATCAGAAATGGTCTGTTTTTCCTGTTAATATTACTTATAACACTGTAGGGCTAAACTTGTCTGTATTTTACTTTAATACACTAATAAACAGAATTTCACAGGAAAAGCTTGAATGCAGAAAACATCAATGGGAAAACCTGTTTTTTCATTACAATACTATTGACTTTAAACCTCCTTTTGATTTCTAAACACAGTGGATGTCTCTGTGCTCTGACTCAGCTTGCTTGCTTCTCTTGCTCCCTCCAGCTTGTGCACTACACATGGCTCGATTAAATAAAGATTAGTTGTCTATCTTTGGGCCCCTGTACCTAGATGTGAAGACCTCACGTAAACCTTTAGACTTAGATGACTGACTTTTAAACAGTGAAAACCAGAAAGAAAGCCATAAATGATAACTATGAGGACTATGTAGGAGTGTGTAGGAGTGTGTGTGTGTGTGTGTGCGTGTGTGTGTGTGTGTGTGTGTGTGTGTGTGTGTATGCACATGCATGTGTGTACGTAGGTAATATATTTAAGGGAGAAAATCTCCTTAAAGTTGCCCAAATTCTTTAAGGCACCACCACCCTTGAGGGCAAAAATTCTTTATGTGGCACAGACAATTCTGAGATAGAGAGTTCTATAAAGTGAATATTTTATGAGCAAGAGAACAGACCCTGCTCTTTGCTACCTCCCTAGCGCCCCCCTCACCAGAGGTAGGAATGCTTTGGGGCCTGCTGAGAAGTAGGCTGTGACATTCTTTGAGAGATGGAAATAAGGTTTTACAATCTCCTGCCTCGTATACATAGATCACTGTCTCCAAGTGATCCAGTAATACCGTAATTGTTCTCTTTGACACAAGCACAGTCTAAGTTCCTTTCTTGGAGTTTGCAGGCCTTTTCACTCACCTGGGTGTAATCTTCAGACACCAGAATAAATCCGTTATTGTCTATGAGGTAACAGTTCACTGTCTAAAAACAAAACCAAGCACAGTTTTGAGTCCACAGATTGCTTTTACACAGAATGGCACACTTTTAACTGGAGAGAAACCCAGGGTTTTGGAGGGGACTCAAATTCAGGGAATTCCAAGCGCCTGCTGGCCCTGTAAGTCAAGGCCGTGGCTCAGCAAGCCCTAGTGTTGACTCTGCAAAACTAACACAAACAGAACACAGAACAGGCCTTGAATGACCCAGTTTGGGGTAAAAAGAATGCATTAAAATAATGATGAGTTACTGTTTGCCTTGCTGTTTTTTTTTCTTTATAGGATCTAAATATTTCCCAGGAACAGTGTTTGGAGATGAGGGAGCCTATACTTTTGGTGGCTGAAGCACAGGCTGTTCTGAAAGCAAAATGCCAGCACAATGTCATTACTCTAATGATGTATTAATGAAAACACCGTGTCAGCTCCGAGGACCATCAGGGGACCAGGTAATATTTTTTAATTTGTTCATAGACTGAGGCAGGGGAAAGGGGCAGCCTTCTGTGAAAGGGGCCCCTCAGGCCTCCTAAAAGTTTTCAAACTGTGTTTTTAATTGGGAGCTGGATGTGGGGGCATGGCTGTTGGCTTTTGGTAGCTCAGACTTATAAATTGTGGAAAGCAAGGTAAACCCAAACCTCTGCTTCCCCCACACTCCTTTAATCTCAAGTGAATGATTTGCTACAGGCTAAGTTTTAATTACAGTGCTGTGGAGTTTAAACTTAAGGCTTAATTCTGTCCTTGATGTAACTCAGTTTCTATTTATTGCAGCTTTACATACCGACTGCAACATTTAATTTGTAACATATCTTTACCCTGAGCTAAATTCCGCCTAGCTCCAGGCCACCACAGGGCTGGTGTTTTCCGGGGTACTGGCCTGTGCACATGGTTAGTTTTGGTTGGGCACAAAAGGAGAGAAGTGAGTTGGTTGAAAGGTCTGACCTTTATTTCTAGACACTGAGTATGCAGAATCCACAGAAAATTAAAAGCCCTGCTGGAACGTTTATACAAGAGTTGGCTGCATTGGTACTGGACAGAATCTTGATAAAGTTTTTTCAACCTCAAGATCATTGACAGGATCTCATAGAGCTCATAATGGTAGCCACTGCTTTGAGAAGATTTATATTTAATTTTAATTTAATGAAAATGAGAGACAAGTAAAAATTCAGTTGTTAGGCTGTATAAGTTACATTTCAAATGTTGAAAATCTACCCTGGGCAGTGGCTCTGCTTTCATGCATGTTTATCACTGTAGAAATTTACTGTAGACAGCAAAGTCTTAGATTATACTAGGATTCCAATGAGCGTTAACCCAGTCTACAGTGGATCCTGTTAGATAAATCCATACCTTTGCCAATTTGAATGTCCTAATGTTCATTTTGCACATATAGACACTAAAGCAAAACACATACATTCCATTCAATCAATAAACAGAAGTACAGGGGTGACTTCCATTTTTCAGATATTGATGATCCCATTCCTCACAGCCGCACAGCAAGTCGAATGTCTTCATAGCAATCTCAATTTCTAATTATAATTCTATTATTCCATACACCCCCAACTAATCAGTCATTTTGTGATTAAAGTTACATGCATCTTTGGTCAATATCTCTTTGTCTAATATTATAAATACTGGGCAACATAATACAGTTACAAGGTAAAGCAATGCTGAAAATTAGCTGAAAATCTTTGAGAAGGGGGCAATGTTTCACAAAAGTCATGAAAATGATGATGGAGAACAGCTCCAATCAAAAGGGCTGGGGACATAGCTCAGCGGCACAGCATCTGCCTGGCAAGCGCAAGGTCCTGAGTTTGATTACCAGTACAAGAGAAAAAAACAGAGTGATCAGAAATAGTGCACATATAAGGGGGGAAAATCACACATAAAGCCACCAGTATGTTAAGATCAATCAGTAGTAGCAGTCCCATAAAGAAAAAAAAAAAAACATCGTCATAGTTAAGATATGAGAAATGCTTCCAAAGAGAATGATTTCAAAAGCAAGACAACAGGAAAGCCCCTGGGGAAACAGGTGAGCACTCTAGTAATATTTAGCTGATCATGCCAAGAAAGTTAGATGTGAAGGACTGACACTGTGCTGCTTTATCATTTCATTAGAAACACTGAATTCCTGGCCCCCAAGCTCCGTATATTTGTTTCTTTGTTTGAAAATTTGAGTGCAGTTGCAAGTATAACCTGCATTTGTTAAATAAGCATGTTTTCACCATTGCTATTTTATTTAGAATAAAGTGTTACTGGACGTTTTCGATTTTAGCTGTAAACATGTGGTTCTTTGCCTGACTTCAGTTTTTGGATAAGGGACTTCTGTACCCTCCTGTGGACAGTGCTGGGGGAGGGAAGCCGGCCTAGCTGGCAGGAGACTTCTGCTCTGTACACCTGGATCCCTTTCTCTTCTGGGGTGGAAGGAATAGAGAAAAAGTTCTAGAATGTGGATGAAGGCTCTTTCAACCCAGAACTTAGAAAAGCAGACTGTAAAAATGGAGGGGTGGCAAGCCTGGGAGAATCTCAGATAACTGTCACACAAAGCAGTTTTTCATAACATATGACTGTCATGAAGAAGACAAGGAGGGAGAAGAGGAGGAGGAGGCAGCAGCAGGAGGGCAGCCCTCACACAAAGGTCACTTTTTACACCATCATGTAAGGGATTATCTTCTTGGACAGAAGGAAAACTGAGGCCCAGAAGTGATACCTGTCCCCGGGTCACACAGCTAAGCAGGTGGGAATGGCAGCAGTGCCATGTGACTGCAAGACACCCCTACAACTGGCTGACTCCTCTGCCTCCCTTGAGTCAGCAGGGCCCTGTCTGCTCAAGGAAGGCGTTCCATGTTTGACAATAGCAAACCCTTAACCCACGGATAGCTTAGGACAGATCTTGTCTGTCAAATGTTTCCACAAGCAGCTACAATAGATGGCATAAAAGTCTGCCAGACCAATCAGTGCACTCAATGCCTGAGGCACTGTCCTTAAGGTTGAAAGAAAAGCAAAGCAACACAGGTGGCTGGTGTTTGGATCATTTTGCTCAAGTGATATCAGCCTCAACTCTAGGTTCCTGGACCCCTGAGAACATCAATTCTTAAGCTGATATCTGAAGCCAAGAGACAATCAACAAAGTGTAGAGGGATTTTCTGTATGTAGCCAGGACTTGGTAAGGAACAATCTCTGGAAGAAAATAGAAAGCCTGTTATAGTCTAGAGTCTAAAACATAGTTTCTGTTGCTGGATCTACTATATGTATTGACACCTGAAACTCAAAAGAGGGGAGGTTTATTTTGGCTCCTGGGTCCAGAGGTTTCAGCCTACTGTCAGCTAGTTCTAAGGTAGGAGCATCGCGGCAAAGTGCGGAGCAGAGCAAAGCCAGGAAGCAGCCTGGAAGCAGAGCAGTGAAAAGTGCCAGACAGTAAGGCACCAGGGACTGGATATGGTCCTGAGGACACATGTCTACAACACACCCCAGCACACCTGGAGTGCGTTTCCCTGGGTGCCTCTCAAGCCAAGTTAACAGTCAAGATTAACAATGATCTACTCACTTTGGTCGGATCAGTCTCCACCCCGCCAGATGGTGATGGGGAAAAGGAAGGGCTACTAGAGCCATGGAGGACAAGGAGCCCCACGTACAACTGCCTCTCAAGGTGCCTGCCTTGTTTCTGGCATAGTGGACGTGCTCTAGTGCTATGGGTTGGGGAAGACCATTGGACCATGACACCAAGTGCCCACTGGCATTTAATTCTCAGATTATGCTTCTAGTTAACATTTTAAAAATTTACCTTTCTTACATTCTGTTAGGATTGTAGAACTGGCAGCAGTGAAGAGGGTTCGCTGTACCTAATTGTGTCAAAGTTTGAATCTCAAGGTTATGCTGAATATAAAAAGATTTGGTCACCCTTATTAAACAAGGAACAAGTACTACCAACATTGGGATTGACACCTCCCTGAGAAACCCAGATCAAAAGCAGGGGCACTGTGTCACTGATGCAGATCTGGGTCATGGAATCTGAAAGGAATTGTTAAGTTTTCACCACAGGCAATACTGTTTTGTCTACCTGTAAACACTGAAGGGTAAATTTAGTGACCAGATGACTTCCTAAACAGACCTGTCTGTCAACAACCACAGGGACTAAATGATTACTGAGAAGGACAGTGGTGTGGAGACACCAACTACAGTTAGGGAGCAGAAGGTTGGGTGTATAAATCAACAAGGACAGAATCAGCCAGCATCCACTCCGGTCAAGTGTTTCTCCTGTGTCATTTACAATACACACTATTCAAGTATCACCCCTATAATCCCTGCTATAAGAAGAAATAGCTCTAGGTTTCCTTCACTATGGTACCTGCCCCCAAAGTCAGCCTAGCATCTTAGAAGATGTCTACCAAATCCCCTTCTCCTAGAGTGTGCTACCAGGCTCAAGAACTTGGAGAAATCAGGAGCTTCAAGCTCAGGCACACGCTGTAAATGCTGATTTCACAGCCACCTCTGGCAAAACCTTTGGAATGAAATTGTTGTTAAAATATTAGGACAAAGAGGGCTGGGGAGAGGGAGGCAGTAAGAAGGAAGAAGTTAATTCAAAGAGTTCTGTCTATTAACTGTTTGATGACTCAGCATCGCTCAAAGACCAACTCAGGTTCACAAAGGCAGATACCCTAGGTTAAAGGCCGAATGGGGGCCTATGGGAATGGACCTGTGACAGATGGCAAGAAAAGTACCTGGCAATGAGATTTCAATAATGAGAAATCCCTGTGCCAAGGCTGGTGTTACCTGCAAGGTGATATTACCCTGGGGCGAAGATATTAGCTTTAAAATAAGAGACTTTGACTTTTGCTGTCATTGTGACCTTAAGCCAAGTCTTTGAACACTGAGTCTCTACCCCCTTATGGGGAGGGTGGAAATAGCAGAAACTACTCCGTGGGATGGTGGTGGAGCTAGTGGGAGGACACATGATAACTGCTCAGGATAGCGCCCAGCATCAGGAGCCCTCAAACAATATTTGCTTAGATCCACTTAGCAAGGAGTGGATCACCTACTAAGGCCATTTTACAAGCATCCTAATGCTACAATGTTACAGTGTCTCTGAACAGGAACAACTGCCTTGGAGTCAGGTTGACTGAGCTTTGTGGCTTCTTGCTTTGGGGTGTCTGCTGCTTGGGTTGGTGAGACAGCTCAAAAGCTCAGTCCGGTGCTGTGTGTTGTCTTCATTTTCAGGGGGAGGGCACTGGGTTATTCTAGTTAAGGGTGAGGCCTGAATCTCTGTATCTCAAGCACATCAAGGCACCACTCCCCACCACTTCTTCTCTAGGTCTCCTAATCTCATCCCTGATAATACTGGAACTACTATGGTTTAGATCTAAAACGGTGCCCCAAACCTCTTGTGTCTGCAAGGTCGCTGCATTATGGGGGTGGGATAGCTGACCTTCTGTTAGGAGGTGGGGCCTCCTAGGAAAAGGTAAGTCACAGCCTGTGACCTGGTAGGGCGCACCACCCTCCCCAGCTCTTCTCTTTTCTCTCTCCTCGCTGGTCTCCAGGACATGAGAAGCTTTTCCCTTACCATGACCCTCTGTCATCCTGTTTTATCTATGGGGCTAATCAAATTTGGACTGAAATTTGAGCCTCAATAAACCTTTCCTCCTGCAAGTAGTGAGGTTCAGGTACTAAGTCTCAGTGATGAAGAAAGTGATTAAGATAGGAACAGACGAAATCTTCCTCATTACTTGATGCACCTTTTCATTACAGGTCAGTTATCCTACAAAATATGCAATAAATTCTGTCTTTTTGAAAGAATTTATTGCAGAGGGGTCATTTTGGAATGACCCGCATGGTAGGAGGCCCTCTGTTCCTCGCTACACAGCTATTCAAATGACCCTCCATCCTACCCTCTGACAGGGCTGGGTGCTTCCTGATATGGACATCTCTCACATATAGCCCTGTTCCTGGCCCTGTCATAATCAAGGAGTCTGCCACATACCAGAGAAAATGCCTACAAGGACTCAAAAAGTCTTAACAATTAGTACATATTACAAATCTCTGTTTCTTTGGAACAAGCCATAGTGACTCCACCATCCAGCCCAGGTCCAGGGGGTGCACTGACAAGAGGGGACGATGATGCAGGGTCTGGTGTGGACCTAGGGCAACGTGTGCCTGATCAGCCTGAGCAGTTGAGCCAGGTCTTTGCCACAGTGGAGAAGCCAGAAGCACTGGACTTAATGAGCCCCTACAGCTGTGTTTAATGGGGACCTGCTCATTTGAGGGTAGCTGGGGGAGAGGAAGGACACGGTCTCGAAAGCCTAATTAAAAGTTATGAAAGGAGAATGACACATGGAAAGAGTCTGCTGAAAGAATGGAAATGGCTTTTGGTGGGAAGGGAGGGCTTACTTTTCCATTGAAAACCATTTTAACTGGTTCCCTGGTGCCAACATTTAAGAGTAAAAGAAGAAAATGGATGAGAATTTCAAAGTGAGGGCTGGGGACATTTGAGTGTCAGGTCAATTTCAAAAATCAGGGAAAATCCAATGCTTAATTTTTTATAGCCTATGAAACTTTAAGTGCAATTCAAATGAAGTATCTCTCAATGGCTGCTGTAAAAAGATCATTAGTAGGAACCTAATGTATGTGCCATGGTCATTAACAAGCTCTGCTGTCTGTGCCACTGTCCTAGGAGGTTTCAGATCCCAGTGGCTCACGGTATAAAACAGAAGTCTTCAGACTCTTTTAGCTTACAGCAAACATTACTGAGTACTTACTATGTGTCAGAAGCCAAGCCACGCATTTTTCTTTCACATACTTTCTCATTCATTCTTCACCATTACTGAGGAGGATATTTCTCTACTCATTAGATAATTAAGGAAACAGGTACAGTCTCTGAAGTTGTCAGTTCCTTATTGTCAGTCACAACTGCAATCTAATCCACCTTCCTCCATACTCTGTGCCTTTACCCTGCCTTGAACTCAGCCACTGAATAACACACACTGGACATTTCCAACCCTAAATGGGGATCCATTTCCACTTGTTCTTATACGAGGATCCATGGAGCCAATATGAGATGTAGGAAGATTACTACCTGTGTTTTTCTTCCTCAAATTGTTTGAACAAATATTTATCTATCCACTCAAGCAAACAACCAATGAACCAGGCAATTAATCAACGAACCAGCTACCCACACTACCATCCATCCCACTAGCCAACTAATCAACTAACTATCCTCAGTTCTCTTACTACAAATTTGGGGTCAAGTGAAGAGCTTACACAGGGATTGAGAACGCTGACTGATTAACATAATTCTTGAATTGTGTTGTTCATGCCAATAAGACCAAGAAAAAAGTTTCAAAGACAAGGGGAGGCTTGTAGCCTACTTGGATATCTTGAAAAGTTATCCTTGAACTTGCTGAAAGGATGCTGGCCATAAAACTTCACAGTATTCTCTTTCCTAAGGGAAAATTAGTTCTGATCTGATGATCAGGAAAAGGTTGGGCTCCCACTGAAAGCTTGATTGAGTGGATTCTTCTTCTTTAGATACTGTGACTCATACAATGATTTAATTATGATTATGATTTTTCTTTTAAACTGGCAGCCAGACCCTTGAGGGACCAAGCATTTTGTGTTTTAACTTCATCTTGGACTGTCTTTTATATTTGTGTGCTTGTTTCTCTTTTGCCTACTTATTAAAAAAATCTACTTCTAGTCTTTATTTCCTAGGCTGAAATTATGTTTGGTTAGGATTTATTAAATCCTTGTGGTAACCAGAAGGGCTATACATATCTGATTACTTAGAAAGGTTAATTTATATATTGACTAACATTTAGCTAAGTGAAAAGCCACCAGGATGCTGCTTGCTGTCAAGCAGGGGCAGACAATGAATGGGAATGGGTATTGTATAACAGCAAATCTGATGAACAAACTTGGGAAATGGCACATGTTTCTGCCATTGTTGATGTGTAGGATTCAAGTTCTTCCTTCCAGAAGAGGGTGAAGGAGAAGAAAAGGAGCATTAGAAGGAAAGCATTATGCTAGGTGAAAATATTTATAATGAGTTTCACAGTTTTAAGCTCCAGAATTTCAGTTTACTTATTACATGAAATTCACTGTCATTTGATTTCTCTGATCTTCAGTTTCCTTATCTGTAAAATGGGCCAATAATTCCTATGTCACTGGATGGTTATAAAAATATAAAGAAAATAAGGCCCAGTGTATAATCTTTGAGAATTGTAATGTGAGCTTTAAATGGTAGTCCTGTCTATTATTGCCTAGAAATAAAATCTGAAGTATCTAATAGTGCTGTCCATGAGATATTGAAAGCATACTGCTGTAGCTCTTACAGATAAATTACTTGATTGGTGATGGGGTGGGGGAGAAAGAAACTATGCTGTTTTCTTTTTGAATACTGTACCAGAGTAGTGTATCAGAACTAGTCTGTGTAGGGCGGCCTCTGTTGCTAAGCACCATCTGCCACCTTCCCTCAGCCAGAAACAAGACCAGGAGACCCCTTACCTCATCGTCGCAGCTGATGGAGCATTTGCCATCCAGAGCAGCACACTGCATGGAGAAAAGCAAAAGAAACTGTGTCACTAGGGCATCTGTCATCTGTGCATCTGTGGGGCTGCAACTTAACTATGAACACCAAATTACATCCAAAGGGAGCATAGCAAGTTGGGACTGGATTACATTCTCTAGAATCAGTATCAACTCTAAGCAGTGATATAAAAGATTTAAAAATATTTAAGAAGGGCTGGCTTCTTTCCATCTATTTTAATTTATGTTACCATTCACTATTGGAGCTATATTTTCTAAGATTGCAAATCTTTTCCTAACAAGATATAATTATGTAAATATTAAAATTTAAATTGATTCCCAATGACTTTCTTCAAAACCCTCCTGTCTTACATTCTTAGTTTACAGTTTCCTAAAGTATCTTAATATATGAAATGATACACCATCAATCTCCTTGTCCATTCAATCACTGATGGATATTTAAGTTGATTTCACAGTACTGTGAAAAGTACTCGATAAACAGAAGTGTACGTATCTCTTTGATATGCTTATATCATTTCCTTTGGATATGTACTTCTGACATGAGAATTATATAATTGGGGGCAACTTACCACCTGCCATTTCTGCAGAATTACTGAACAAATACCACTGATATTCCTTAGTATAAAGAGCACAGAAGGGAAGGAATGCCTCTATATTCTCCAACATGGAATAACCCAGAGAACCCTTTTGGCCAAAAAAGGCAGATATATACTTTGACAAAACAAGTCACATAAAGGTCTTCCACATTGCAAAAAGAGTTACAAATAAATAATCAGGCAGCACAACAAGATTAGGAAAAAAGTCACAGCCCCAATATTAAAGGAAAAACTCCCTTTGCAAGTTCATTACCTTGATCTCACAAATCAAACTGTTCCTAGAAGCAAATGCCTTGATTTGCCCAGCATGTGGTGTCTAACATGCTGACAGCCCTCTATTTTGCAGTGAAATGAATGGAAATCTGAGCAGCCAGGAGTTCATTTTAAAAGGCTTCATTAGAAAACTGGCCGTCACTTTTAGGCTCTGAGTACTGAAATGCAAACACCTATATAATAACAGTGTTCCTAATGCTTCAAGATGCCGATTATACCTTACCTGTCTGCTGGCAGTCCAGAACTTCCTTTGGAAAAATTCGAGTTTCATCTGAATGCCTACAGCTGGACACATTTTAAATAAAACAAAGCATCAGAGAGCATGGTGTACAATTATTCATGAATATCATTGAAAATTACCTATCATGGGAAGAAACTGACGTAAGCACATCAGAGAAAATGCACAGAAGTATAAAGCAAAGACATGTTTTCTTCCACATCAGGAATTCCAGAGTTACCTGTACTCATAGATATAAAAGAAACGGAATATAGTGCAAATGTCTGTTTGGAGACATGTTACTTTGGCATTTCTAAAATTCATATATTTGCAATAATAGCCCCATCACTCAACACAAGCTGAAATTAGAAATTTAAAAAAACCCCAAAGTATATTCAAAAGATTAATGTCTTCAGTTCCTTTTTCAGCTGTAACTGAATGAACTTAGATTTCTAAAATATGCAGTCGGCATGGTTTTTTTTATATATAACATTTGCAAGGGAAAGGTCATGAGCTGGTATTTGGAAGGGAGTCACTTTGCTATCCATGACTTAGTTTAACTGGCCCCCTAGCGTCTGCATCTCAATGTTCTTCTTTCCCCAGAAACTTTAAGGAGACACAATTCTTTGTAAAAAGCTTCCTACAGCACTTGTAGTGCTGAGTGCTGGCCCTGGTGACAGGAAGGTACTCAAAGGGAAGAGGTTAAGGAAGTGACTTGCAGCTGTGGGAAGTGAAATTTGGTGGAATCTCAGAACCAGAACATGCGTGAATTCATCACGTTTCTTTCTCTCTGTGAAACCAAGTCAGCATAATTCAGAAAGTGAAATGGCCAGGGCAGAAAGCTCACCAGATGGTGATTAAACTTGAGAGTTCAGATGAAGGAGATAACGCTCGGCTGGCAGGCGCCATGTACTGCAAGTTTGCAAACTTCAGTCAGTTGCAGACATGCTCCCCAATCTTTGCTGTATCTGCATAGCATTAGTGCTATGATTTATCTTCCCATGCCTCTTTTACTTAAACAGCCTATAGTAACTTCCACCTAAATAATATCACCCATAAAAGAAATGCGTCGTTACAAGGGGAAAAGCTCTCTTAAAGAGTCTGAGAACTCTTCATGCCACTGTGTTAGAACTCTTCCTTGGGTCATCATCATTGTGCTGGCTCTAGGGACTTGGAAGTTTATGAAGATCCTAGCCTCTTGTCTTAAAACTACCTAGTGCCTTTCTGTTTCCTAAAGCAACTGTTGAGGCAAACGCTGGGAGTGAAGGTTAACTGGCGTGCACTTGTGGAGGGACTTGCCGTTTGTCTTTAGACTTGGGCTCTCGGACTCTTGGACGAGATAAGCCAGGCAGGGTCTCCCTGTGCAGAGCCAGAATTGTGTCTGAGATGGGCCACCTTAACACTTAGGGCCCACACTGCTTTGCCAATATGTATCCTCTGACCCCTGGACCTAAACTTTCATGGAACAAGGACCTTTCCTCACTCCTGTGGAATCCACGTCCCTAGCAAGATGCCAGGTACACAGATGATCCATCAGTAAATGCCTGCCATTACAGTGAATAGATGTAAAGGCAGAAGAAAGGGCAACCTCCACATGAATGAAACACTTGCCTCAATAAGACTTCTTTAGGGGTGGTTCTCAACACATCAGCACCATCTGGGGAATTTGAGAAGGCCTGAGAATATGCATCTCTGGTTTCACCAAAGACAAGCAGGGGCTGGCAGCGAACTGACTTTAGAGAAGAAGCCTTCAAAATTGTACCAACAGGGGTATCTAAGAGAAGGAGGGAAATGAGTTTCTCTGTCTTCCTTGATGTCTCTCTTATAGCTCCCCTCTAGATCCCTGCCCAGACAGCCTTCCCCAGACTGGCGGTCAGAGAGTCATTCTACAGCCACCTCTTGGGGCCCAGGCTAACAGCCATGGCGAGCTGTGAAGCTCTGCAGGATAAAGCATGAAGGTTCCTTAAAAGCGTAGTGTTTCCATGGTGCTTCCTATCCGAGCAGTTCAGAGCTGCCCCTGGCCCACCAATCACCTCTTGAGTTCCTCATGGGCCTCCTCAGCCCTTTCTGAGTATTCCTCCCTTTTCCGATGGGGCCCTACTTTGACCGCCCTAATGAAGCGGGCTGCTCCCTCCGGGTGTTTATCCATCTCACATAGTTGGAGGCTGCTATCATCTGCCTCTCCTGGTCCTCTACCTAAGCTCCTCGGGCACTTTGATCTTTCCCCGTGAGTCAGCTCCTCTGTCTAATTAATCAAGCGGGCTGCAGCTCTGATCCCCCTCCAGCAGGCTTCATCCTCTCCCTGGTTCCAAGACCCTGACCTAGACACCGCTTCCCTCTTTCTCACTCCCTCCCTGTCTGGGCTGTGAGGCTGCTGCACCAGAGCTCCTACAGGGTGCTGACTTCAGCTGGTCTCCTCAGTTTTGACCCGGCTGTCTTCCTGTGGCCACTGCTCCTCAAGCAATAGCGGCCCCTGGCTTCCCATCAGTCCTCTGGGTTTGCAGCATTTTCACCTAGAAGTTGATATACTTCTCTCTTCTTAGCAGATTCACAATCTCAGTGGTGAGTCAGCTTGATGATGATTCCGTGGCCTTCTCTGTGCTAACCTCTAAGCTAGGTATTAATGGGAATGAGCTTACACACCCCCTCAAGGTCTAGTTGAGGAGAAGCTACATAGTAAAAGCTTCACTACAGATATAAACATAGAGCTTCAGAGAGGATAAGGGCTCACTTGGCCCAGGGGAATTATCAAGAGCTTTACAGTGAGGTGGGAAGATTCAACTCACAGCAAAGTGAGGACCAAGAGAAGACAGTGGTCCAAATAGAGGAAGCAGCAGGGCAAAGGGATGAACTTTTCTAAAGACCACTGTGTGTTAGGAGCCTTAGGAAGAATGAGGATCTTCTGTGATCTGAAGTCAAAAGGGAAAGGTCAAGGCACCTAAAGAGTATCCATGTAGTCCCAGGATCTGCCCAAGGGCCAAATCTAGCCTCTTTTTATAAATAAAGTTTTATTGGAACATTGCCATACCCATTTGTTTGTACCATACCTGTGACTCCAATGACACAATTGAGGAAGTGCAATAGAGACAGAATAGCCCACAAAACCTGAAGCACTTACTGTCTGGCCTTTCCCAGGAAAATGACAAAAATCTGTTGCAGATGCCATTAAAAATCTCTACGGAAGGGGAGTGTCTGATATCTACTTTAGGAAGTCCATTCTGAAAGCTTGCAGAGCAAGCACTGGGCAAAGGACCTGGACAGTGGGAAATGTGTTCACTACAATGCACTGGGCTCATTATTTCTTAAACATGAAAATGATTTCAAGTCTAAGAAGCAAAATAATAACAAATAAGAGCAACAACAAAGACCAAAAAGCTCACCCCAAACATCACTATCTTTCTTTGTTTTCTCCACCTTTTTTCTTTCCAACCTTTATCAGAGTAAACATCTTTACATCAGCAAGTTCTGCTCCTTTCCCCACCCCCCAAAACCTAAATGGAACCTGGGATATTTGTCATGCCCATCTATTTTGCTCTTTCAACAACATTTCAGGCCATAATGGTATATTCTGCTTCAAGTCAGTCTTGCTAATTTAATAAGGAAAACAAGGACAGAAAATGCTTTAGTGAAACTCAAGTCCCAAGGAGAGTGCAGAAAATAAAAACACCATTCCTGGGGTTTGAAATTTTTTAGACAGTCCAGAAAATCATCAACATATTTTCCCTGGAGTCCATTGCACTGCTCACTTACATGAGATTATGAATGCTCCGGGGCTCCCTGCTAGGAATCTCCATCTTAAGGAGTCTCTTTGTATTAAGAGCTTTTAGTGGTGCCTTACTCACTCCCTTGCAGACAGCAGATCCCAAATAAAATTATTCTATAAGGTGCTTCCCAATCTGCCAGTATGTATAGGTTGACCCTCCCAGCACATTAACCCTAAGATATTGGGATGGCCTCTGGAAACCCACAAAACACCAAAAGCATTGTTAAAATAATTGCTACCCTAAAAAGTCCCCTTTCCATGACATACTGAAGAGTCTCAAGTATTGCTGTCTCTCTGGATTTGAATTATCCAAGTGACTGTTCTTTCAGCTCATCTTAGCATGCTAAGAATTCCTGGGTAGCGATACTCAATTTAGCAGCACAGAGCACAGGCCAGGCTAGGTTGTGTACAACTGTAATCCCAGTACTTGGTAGGGTGAAGTAGGAGGATCGTTGTGAGTTCGAGGCCAGCCTGGGTTACATAGTAAGTTCAAAGTCAGGCTGACCTACATAGAGAGATCCTGTCTCAAAAAACAAAATCAAACCAAACATAGCACAAAACTTCAGTGGAGTGTCTTCCTTCCCGAATTCCTCTTTTCCCAACCTTCTAACTTCCCATCTCCTCCCTGCTTTCCCCCACTCATTTCTCCTGTATTTTTCAGAAATCTAGGATATGCCAGATTGCAGGTATATTGTGATAAAGACATGAGGGCCACAACAGGCCAGGGCTGCAGCCTGGGCAGGTAGTCATGTCACTGGAGAGAGAGTCATAGCTTAGCACTGTTAGACTGACAAAGGCGATCGCAGGGCATCATCCAAGCACCACAACATAGATCATTTGATTTCTCCAGTGTCTATGATCAGTTCACTCAAATTTAGGGACAGGTAGCTGGATCTCCAATCTGTTGATTCTGTCTTTCTCAAATTGGTGACCATAGGCTACATATGGCTATTTAAATGAAAATAAAATTCATAATTTTGTTTCTTCCTTGCGCTAGTCACATTTCTTTTCTTTTTTTGGTGGTGGGAACCAAACTCAGTACCTTGTGCTTGCCAGGGAGGTGCTTCTGCCACCGAGCTATATCCTCAACCCTTGTGCTAGTCACACTTCAAGAACTTGATGGGCACTTGGATCTACAGGCTACTGTATTGGCCCACTGCAGTCTAGAACATTTCCATCATTACAGACAGTTCTACTGGATAGCATTCAGTAAGCACAAGAGTGATCAGAGAAGAACTTCACCCTGGCACCCCTTGAGAAGCTAAGGTGCAGTTCCCCACACACTATCCCCCAAAGGTAGGAGTAACAAGGATGACTCGGATATGCAGGGTTTGGATGCAAATGAACTGCCAATGTGAGACAACTTGGATCTGCAAAGGGAAGTTGGTACTGTGATTAGCTTGAGAGAACCCGACAGAAATCAATGCAATATGCTCAATATGGCTACCACCCCCCAAGATTTATTTATTTTGCTTTACAAAATTTGAGAATACAAATTACATTTCCAGTGCTATTATATTCAAATGCATTCAAGATGAAATCATGCATGCATCTCATATCATGTTAATAGACATGCATTCAAGTGTAATCTGAAACTCACGAAATAACAATGTTACATGTAAAATTAGAAATAAAATAACTTTTTCATATTGTATTCATTTAGAAAGAATTTTCTATGGGCTTGGCCTCAACTTGCAACATACCCCTAAGAGCACAAATCCGGTTTGTAAAATAGTGCTCACCACTCCTGGCACGCAAGCTCACACAAACACCCCTACTTCCAAACTTGCCCAGTTCTCCCTCTACACAAATACATTCACATACACATGGAGAGCCCATCGAGGAGACAAAAACAATCTAGACACCATCAGTAAATTACAGCTAGAAATTCTGTGGGAAGATTTGTTGCAAAACCCTTTCTCTATGACTACTGCTGTGTGCCCTTGGTAATATCACTTTACCTCTGTGTCTCCTCTAGTACAATCACACTGGCTGTAGCTTTTGAATAGCCTTTTGTGGAAAAGAATAAACAAGGTAAACAGCATGTGCTAGAATATTCTAATGGTTTGGTAGTGTGACTAGTATTCATGTCATTATGTAATGATTTGCTTTTAGAGCTTTTGCTGATTATTTCACAACCAATACACCTTTGATGTGGAAAATTCATGCACAATAAACCCAAACTGTCCACAGCTTGAAATGTTCTGTAGGGCATAATATTAGTGAGTAAACACTTTAAAACATCATGACATCCAGTAAGTATACTCCTGAAGTGGCTGTCTCCTCTTCTGGAATTGTGATTATTTCTGTACACTTAGGACAGAGCTATATAGATCAGGTTGCAGAATTGAAGACCCCAACCTTGGCACCACCAACTGCACATGCTCACTGGCCAGGCACTTGGACATAAAGCTTTGCATGGGCCTGGTGCTCTCTGGCAGCTAGCACACAATGGCCATTGTCTTCTGGTGCACAGGGGGAGAAATATATCCCAGAGTTGGCCTGGCCACAAACTGAGTTTTCTGACAGATTCTAACTCGTAGGTAGACATCTATGGTAGAAAACTGTCTCTGTGTTAGGAAAACAAACGTACAGTAAGTTAATCACAAGTACAAAGCTTCATGGATATTTCCCATGTATTTCCTTTTAGTTTTGCTTTAAACCCAATACAAATTCTACAGAAAAACACACATTTATGCCTCCAGAAAATCAGCCCCACCTACTCGGTGGTAGCTACTTTTTTACATGGCAGGGTTCATATCTATCTCCCAGTCTCAACCCCTTTGACCGTATCTGAATTTTCATTTTTCAGTGCACAATGACAAAGATAGCCAGCACTGGGGGTGATGAGTCCTGGCACATTCGGATTCCAACTTGCCTTAATTAACAGTCAACCATAAGAGCTGTTAGCCAAGCCACATTTGTTTAAATATTTTCTTCTGTTTGTTTTCAAAATAGTTAATTGCAAGTAGAACTAAAAATGAATCTGAATGTCACTTCTTTGGAGTATTTCACAATTAACGCTGGGTTTGGAATAGGGCCACCATGCCGGAATGTTGAAGAGAGAACTCTAATCTTCTTTACATCAAATGCAACCCCATTGCAGGGGTCTGCTAATGTCCAGGAGGAGTGACTGACCACATGAATCACAATTTAAAACTGTAATGTGCATTATGACACAGCTCATCTGTTAAATATTTCATGTGAAGATTTTAATGAATTGCATGAAGGAATGTTGGACAAAAAAGACAACTAAAATCCTGGGTCTAATTTGGGCGAAACTGAGAACAGAATATCCTAAAGATGAGAGAGAAAGAGAAGCCAGCTGCTCTCCTGTCCCCCTGGGTGTCAGACTGGCGAACCCAAAAGCTTTTTTAGAAGATTATAGGCAAGGAAGAACCAGCACAACAACCTTTAGAAAACTAGATCAAAGTAATATGCATTCGTTAAAATCTTGGTAAAGCCAGGACATTAATCTCCAAGGTACGGTATTATTTCAGAAGTTGGGGGGTGGGGTAGATTCCATTCTTACTGTAGCAGACACACCTCATATTTTAGCCAATGCCAAGTGAAGAAATAGAAGGATAAAAGGGGAGGAGGTATTATAACCCCTAACCGATTGCATATTTTACTTCTGAAATATTCCCTGTGGCCTGGGGGGGTAATCTTTCTTATATGCTCTCACTTTTAAATAATAAAGCACTAGAAGATGTATGTCTGTGGTGAGAGGGAGGGAGGAGAAGCAGCGCCACACTATCGCTCCACTGACAAAGCGATAGCAGAAGATTTTCTTTGAAGACTCAGAGCTGCGGACGCCTATCTTAATCTGCAACCCTCCCTGGCCGCTGTCTGTGCCTGGCCTCTGGGATGTACGTAGGAAGAAGGCCTGATCCATTTACCTCTACATTTCTTTCATGATAACTTTATTTTTATCCTGTCAGAGTTTCTTGGGAACAGTCACCTTTAGGGAAGTCTAGTAAATGACAATTCTACCTTTTCCTCTCTTTGGATTCTAATTACTTTACTGGATCAATGCAGAAAAGAATTAGCAGGGCTGCAGAATGGAATAATAATTTTCTCTTCACCCCTGAGGTAATCTGGAAGCATTTTTCCAGACTTCATCTGAAGTAACCTATACTCCCTCAGCTTGCTGAGGCTGCTGGAGCTGGCATGGAACAGTTTTTGTCAGACCATTTTATGCTCACAAAACTTTTCAAATAATATTATTTCAATGAAGTTTTCCAGCCAATACAGTTTTAGAGTCAATTCCCACTGTTTTAACCTTTCAGAATACAATATTTAAGCCTCAGACTTCATTGTATGTTAATCGGAGCTGCACAAATCAATATCCATTAAGAAAATTACAAGCTTCCAAATTATAGCTCTCTGGTTAATAATTCCTTATTAGGCCACCACCTCATAACATTTACCAAAGACATTACAACAAAACTGGGGGTCAAATTTCTAAATATTTCAAAACCCATAATAGAATGGCTGTGTATATGTGCCAGACACCTCAAAGCTGGATGTTTATGACTGTATTTTACACAAAACAGCAGTCAAATGTTCTCATAGGTAGTCCCTAACGCTGCAGAATGCCTCCAAGCCCTCTGAGTCTCTGGCTCATGTTATAGGGCACTGTAAAGGTAGAGGACTTGTCCAAGCATACCCAGTTTAATGGTCCTGAGTCCTTCAGTCCATCTCCAAGCTCTAAAATCAAATTCCCTCCAGGGCTGGATGCCAACCGGGAGCTTCCTATGCTTGGTGTAAAGGGAGCAACAGAACTCAGCTCAACCCAGCTGATGCCCACAGGGAACACAATCTGGATATTGCAAGCCATCTGACACTGCAGTAGACACTAGAGATATAGACTTATACAGACAGGTCATTTCAAAAATTTATAGGGTTGCCAGATAAAATATTTTTTTATTTGCTAAATCTGGACCTTAGGCTGACAGTCACATGGCACACCCCAGGCAATGACCTGGAGTGACCTCTTGCACATTCAGCCCTGGGAGGGTTGAACAGACTACAGCTTAACTCGGGGCTGGGAACCAAGGCCACCACCATCAACATGCCTCATGACTTCACTATGTGTTTCAGAAAGTTTTTACCCAGAAAGATAAGTAAAAACATTTCATCAGAAACTCACCCAAAACCAATATTTCTGAACAGCACACTGACCAAACAATCCCCCATATTAGGGTAACATGGCTCAACTAGGGAATCTGCTCACTCTTGGTGAACCTCTCTTCAGCAAGACTCAACAGAGGTTCACTGCGCCACAGTTGTCCCATGCCAAGCAGATGCCCACTGTGAGAGACTCAGACTCCAGAACCATTTAAACATCTGCCTCACTTCCTCTGTGGGAGACACCAAGTCCATCAAGGTGCGCTCCCCTACTGCACTAGGGAACACACCTGACTTTGTTCTACCCACAAATTACCCTAATGGGTCTTTTGTCAACAGCTAAAATGCCTTTGCTTTTCCTCATAGCATTATCAGGTGTTGACACTAAATTATATTACAAATTATTTATTGTGTCAGTCTCATCCAGCTGGAGGTAAGCTGTCCACGGGCAGAGGATGTTTACATCCTAGGGGTCACCTGTACCAAGGAAGGGCTGCACTCAGGTGGACACTGCTGAAGGACACCAAGTGGGAAACTGGGTGGTCAGACGGTATGTTGACAGGATGTCCACTACGCTTACACAGGCTTCTCTCTCAGGAGACTTTCTTTTCCCACCCAGATGGCTTGGACTCTGTCCTGACAGCTACAAAAATGTCCTCAGCCACAGGAGGAAAGAAGGGAGATGTGAACTTCTCTGTGCTTTAGAAACACCTGGAGGTGACCAGGTAGGTTTGTGTCAGGGACCTGAGCAAGAGTCAAGAGCCTTCACCCAAGCGGAGGCAGGATGACACAAGGCTACCATCTTGTTTCTGACCCCTCCTGACAGGGTAAAGAGAGGAACCCCTGAGTTCTGCCACAGCACCTCAGGCTTACCTGCCTCGGACCAGACACTGCCCCTTCTTCAACCCACCCAGCACACTCACCAATCCTGAAGCCATTGTTGTCTTAGGGTGGTAAACTGCAAACAAGTAATTCATGAAATGTATTTCCCTGCTTATCAGAGATGTCTCCAAATTCCACGACAGATTTGATAATGAAAATTATTTTATAAATCAGGCCACGCAAATGACCTCACCTAATAATAACAACAGCAGCGGTGATCATAGTAGTTAATAGGACTTGTTAAGCCCCCTCCAGCATGACAGGTATCTGCTAGAAGCTTCAGCTATTTTGCTGCCAGTCCTCACAATGCCCTGCAAGATGAGGATTGATGGCAGCCACACTCTGTATCTAAGAAGATCAAGGATCACAGAAATAAGTTATGGGGTTGAAGGCCTTCTCCAAGAAGTGGTCTTCACCTTTGATTTAAACTCATGTAACAAAGTCAAGAGGTTTCCAGAACTGTGTTTGGTGTTTTTTGTTTTCTTCCACCAGATAAAATGCAGAGGGGAGGTACATATCAGGCCAAGTCACCTGTCATTCTCCACTGAAACAATCTGGACTATTTGTACCAATGATCTGAATATTCGAACTGGATTTGTTAAACCTGAGTCAGGAGGATTGACTGGCTTAGGTGACAGGCTATTATCTTAGGACTGGTCTGAGAACTACCAATTTAATCTGGAGGAAGAGTGAACGAACTCCTCATTAAAGAGGTAGGGCCTGTAGGATGAGTAAAAGTTCACAAGGACCTAGTAACCAGGAAGAAAGAGGGTGAAGAGAATATTTTAGGTCACGTGCAACATCCCAAGCTGGCAATGCACTTGGAGAGACTAAGAGCTCCAAGACCATCTATACCTGATGTAGATGCAGATAAAATATTATAGGCAGTCAGATAGAGCTAGGCCCCCAAAGGAGCCAGGGTTGAAGATGAGATACCTTGCAACTGTGGGAGAAACAGACTTCTGCTGTGGACCACACCTCAAGACAAAAGATGAAACAAATGCACCCACATCCCTCCCTAGGGATAAGCATCAGTAACTGATATTATAAATAGATATCCATCACCTTAAAGCCAGGAAGACTCACTAACCCAACCTCCCACAGGAAGAGCCCCTGTTCTGTATTCATACTCACTTGCTAGGTGACTCTGACTGGCTTCTCCATTTGATCCTGATTTAATCAATTACAATTAAGCAATTACACTCAAAATCTTATTGGTTGGCCATTGTTTTGTCCTACCTCATACACACCTTGAGATTTCCCATGTTTCCCACCTTGGACCTGCCTCACCTTGTGGATTTGCTCTATAAAAACCCCTAGGAAAGACAGGTTTCTTGGCAACCCACTCGGGTCCCCTTCTATCTCTCTCTTGGACCAAAGCTTTCTTTCCCTCAATAAATATATTCTGCTCTTCAGTTGTCCCTAAAATTCATTCTTAGATTTTAGAGAACAGGAACTCATCCCAGATACTTAGCAGGTTGGCATTTCTTTCCCCTTTATCACAAAGAAGGAAGCTGATTGTCCTTTAGCCTTTATAGAACCAGGACTTAACAATAAAATGTAAACAAAACTGCTGGTCATTCTCGAGATAAGACTGTCACATGCAAAATCCTCTCCTGACCATGAGTCAATAAGACTATTGATCCCTATCTTTCTGCACAATTTCCATCTCACTTACCATGGAAATGTTGACTACACCAGCAAAGAACCAAGGGAAGAGCATGTACTTACGAATTGGGCCTGGTCCCCTCTGGTCAGCCAAAATCAGACACCTGGCTTGCAGATGTGTCCAGCTGTAGCAGGTCCTGTTAGAACAGCTGGACACAAGGTGCTGATGAGCGAGGAGGGAGGAGAGTAGGCGGAATCATTCATGGGAGGGCAGACAGCACTCCGGAGTAATCAAGCACTTTGTTTCATACAACCTCCTGGAATCTCAGGACCTTGGAACATTTGGGAATCAGCCCTGGATGAAGGATACCAGTTTTGTCCCATATTTTAATCAGGCAGATGTGGAGGCTGGAAAAGCCATCCTCTGTCATTACGTGATTGTTCCCAAACACATGCTTGGCAACACCTGAGGCCCTCCTCTGGGTCTCTCAATAGTGTGCACTGGTCAGGTCCAGGGAGGGTAGGTGGAGGGGCAGGTGTGCCCTTCCTTTCTGATCTGGCAGGCCAGTCTGAGTCCTTTTCAGTAGGGTCCACACCCAAGAGCCTGCCCAATAGTCAGTGGCCTCAGTGAGCAGCAGCCTTGTCTTAAAGGCCCTCAATGCTGACCTCCTCCATTCCACCAGGATTCCCTAGGCACAGCTGGTACCCAGGAGGCATTAAATAAAAACTGAGTGAAGGAACAAGCAAAGGCACCACGTTCCAACCACTAGGCAGTTAATTAGCTGCCTCTCTTGCTTTCTTTGGGGAAATAACAGTTTGAAACACAATTGTCACCAACATTCTTCTTCCCAGAGTTTCCTGGCATCCCCTGGCTCTTCTCCATTCCCTCAGCTAAAGGATTCCAGGCCTATGGCCTCAGGGAAGGGAGGACACAGAGGAACTTGGAGAACAAAGGAATAAAATCTGGATTTTTGAGTCTCTAAAGCTGAGGCTCTAAGGAATCTCAGGGCATGAAAGAAAATAGGGGAATTGCCTGAGCTGGTTGTTTTCCTCCACCCCACAGCCAGCACCATCATCAAACCACTTAGGGAAGTGGCCTGAACCAGAAGAGGTTCCATGGTGCTGGCCAAGTCCAGGGAAACACACAGGGCATGCCTTCTGCACATGTGCAGGCCTTTAACCCTGGGGCACACTCCAAGGCTTGGGTGGGGCTTCTGGGGCAGCAAAGTGTTCCTGGCCTCACACTCCTCTCCTTTACCTGCCCTGTGAAGCAGTAGGACCTATGGGCTTCTCCTTCCCAGCCTCACTGTTGCCGAAAAGGACAGAACCTCCCAAGGCCACAAACAGCCCAGCAGAAGGAGGCTCCCTGCCCAAGCGGGCTCCTCTGGGTAAGGTCAGGGAGCTGTCAGCTGACTCCAAGGTGACTTTCCATTAGAATGAGGAGCACAAAGCACTGACATGTACATAAACTGAGGACAGACAACCAGATGGCTCAGACTGACTCCCTGATTAAATGCCACCCCCACCCTGCAGCCTTAGGTAAGCTGTAAAGGAAAGTAAAGAGAGACACTAAATTCACTGAAAGGTCACACCTGTCCAGACCAGCAGCTTCTGGTAGATGTTAAATTTAAGTGTAAAGCTGTATCAAGTGTACAACTGGACCGCGAGGACTGAATTTCAAAGCCTTTCCTTGCTCATGGTCCAAGAACACAAACAATGGCTTTTTCTAGGCCTTTTCTCATATCCACTCAGGGCCCAACCAGAAAGAGAAACCAGGGCAGAGGGCACTGAGCTCCAGGGCCCACCACATGGAGACTCAAATGAGCTACGGGGGACTCCAGCACTGTGAGACGGGGCAGAGCCCCGAGGCTGGTCCTAGTGTCCACAGGCAAGGAGAACAGCGGAGCCAGGAGCTTAATCCTTGTCTTCTGTGGCAGCTGGGGCTGCTTCCATGAAAACTGGACCTTTGACAGGAAAAAAAAAGCCTTCACAATAGAAATATTGTGGGTTTATGAGTGGTACAAGGTATGGCTTTGAGAAAATGGTGTCTTCTGAAGGCCATGGTAATGACTCGGGTGTTTCCTCTACACACAGCCTGGGCTTTCTGACTACTGTGTTCGGGGGCTGCAGCTGCATTCCATAACCTTAGCCCAACCCTGAATGTTCCAAGCATGGAGAATGTCATGAGTCCCAGCTCTGCAGGTAAAAAGCTTGCACACAATGTTATTAGGCCCCACCTGTATCTGATACTACCTGAATCTGTTTCCTCCTGTATGTGTTCAGAATGGAAAGTATCAAACAAGCATGGGTCTGAGTCCTGCCTATCTCACATGTGAACAGCACGTCTTTAGAGTCAGTTTTCTCATCTGCACCATGGATACAGGGGTCATGCTTACTTTACAGGTTTGTTGTGAGCCTTAACTAAGCTAATGTACACCAGCAACCAAGCATAGTGCCAGGAATGTTGCAAATAATTCAATAAATGTTACACACACACACATATACACACTCACATAGAGCAACAGCTATTACACTAAACATATGTATCATTTAATGAAATCCTGTTTTCCTCCCTAGAGCCAAGTCTCTGCATAGTTTTAGAAAACTGCCATTGCTCACCAGTTCCCTGGCTAAAAAACCAAGGTCCGCTAAACAGAGGCTATTAGCTTTCTATCACTGTGACAAAAGTACCAGAGAGAATCAATTTATAAGGAAAAAGGATTTATTTTGGCTCACTGTTTCAGAGGTTTTAGTCCATGGTAAGTCAGCCCTATTGAATTCCGGCCTGTGGCGAAGCAGTGGGCCATGAGAATGGGAGTCAGAGCAACGCTGCTCACCTCATGGTGGCCAGGAAAGAAAGAGAAAAAGGAGGAGCCAGGCTCGCAACAGCCCTTTTCCGGGCATGTCCTCAGGGACCTACAGGAACTTCCTCCTACTAGGCCCCACCTCTTTAAGGTTCTACCACTCCCATAGGCTGATAATTAAGTCTTCAACACATTTAACATCTAAGCCACGGCAGCCTCCAAATGCACTGCTGCTGCTGACCTGGGCCTTTGCACCTTATCAGGTTTCACCTGCTAAAGCTGGAAGGCAAACAAGATGATCTGGCGTCTTCTAAATTACTCACAACAGTCCCAACTCACTGATAGTTTATAAAACCCAACAAGCACTAGAATCCAGGCAGGTAACATTGTGCGCACCACCTCTGTCTTACTGAGCACATGGAGGTGTCTGAGGGGCTCGGCTGCAGGAGGGAGACTGAAGTTTGCTGTCTGGAAGCTGCACATGACTTCTGAAGATGTCAGAATTTGAACCTAGACTTTTCTGACTTCAAAGCAGAAACAGATAAATCAACAACATGTAATTACTTAAAAAGAATGGCCCTCCAGAAAAGCCCATGACACCATTTGTTGAAAATGAGACCCAGGAATCCACATATTTTCTCACAAATTTTTGCCCCATGCTTTACTCTTTCTTTCCAAAGCTGTGAACTGATTTGATTCCTGGGGGCCTGAAAGAGCTTCTGAGATGCTATGGGCACTGGTTAAGGCCTCCAGGCTCTTTGTGTTTACCTCCTCACTCAGGAAAAGGAAGACAGGTAGAAGGCCCAAAGGGTAGTGTAGGGACCTCACTCTTATGGGGGCACTGCCAAGCACGGTGACAGCATTCTTGGTCTCTAAGACCTGCTGTAGGCTGGACCCTGACCCTTCAGCAGCCCCACAGAGACAAAATCTCTCCATTACAAGGAAAAGGTGCACGGTAAGTCAGTGACTTACCCAGGGCCCAGCAGCTGCCAGGATTTGGTGGGGCTAAGGTCTGAGCCCACATGCCTGACTCAGAAGCCTCCTGCCTTTTTTCTGCCTTCCTCGGCTTCTTAGCAGAGCTGCACCACCCCCTAGGGAGCTGTTCTGGAAGTTTGCTGTGAAGTTTGCTGTGATGTTCTGACTGTCACAACCGAATGTCCTAGAATTCCTGGGCCAGTCCTCCACAATAAATGACTCCATGTGCCGCATTGCTTCAAGTGCTCTCCCTGGGACTGATGTGCTCAGAAACATGGACCCTTGGCATGAAAAGAAGCCTTCAAAATATCTCCTTTACTAACTCTGCATCGGAGCCTTGAGTCCAATTCTGTTTCACATCTAGATAAAAAGTATGGTGCATGCAATTCTCTAGAAACTCAGCCACAGTCCAATGAGAGAGAAATAAGTGTACTTTGATTTGTCTGTAGCCTCACTATGAAGTTGGCAAGATTGGAGGCTGTGGTGTGTGCGCACACACATACAGCAGCTGTGGCATTTGCAGAGCTCCTGGCTACTTTATTCTGTCCTCTGCAGTTATGACCAAGACATGTGTATAGTAAGACCTCTCTTATCTCACTAGAAACCCCCTTCTGTTTTATTTCTTGATATTATAATGCATCATTCTATAGAATTTTTTTGTGTTATGTTGCAAAACAGGTTATTTTTTTCATGAGTTTCATTTTGAGATGATGTAAAGGAGATAGTACAAATTTTTATGGAAAAGAAGCTTTGGGTGGGATAGACACAGTTCAAAGCCTCTAGACCCTTTGTGTTTGCCTCCTCATTCAGAAAAAAGAAGACAGGTCAAAGGGCCCAGGATGCAAGTCCTAGTTTGCATCTCCCCTTGCCATTCAGTCTATGGAGCTTCCTCCCCTTTTAACTCTGCGCCCTTTGGTCTGTGGCTTGCCTCCTCTCGTCCAGCCTTGAAAGCATAGATTTGGCTGGGCCAAACCTCAGCATTGCCATGGCTTCTTATGTGCATCCTTCCCATTTGTTTTGGCCCTGATCAAGGTGTGAGATATTGGTATCTGAGGCCCAGCTCAACTGATGGGTTTCCCACCTCAGAGCTGAACAATGAAGGAATAGATGCTTTTATTCTTCGAGAACCCAGGTCTAGATAAAGAACTGCTTCTAGGGTGGGGAACTACTTGGCAGGGCAGAGCTGCAGGTCACCCTGCCATGGACAAATTTTCTTCTATCAAGTAGCAGTGTCTACTTGTGGGCAAGTTACAAAAGGGTGTGAAGCCTGCAAATGACTTTTTCTTGCATAAAGCAGCTTAATTATAATTACTGTCAGCAGCTGGGTCATTGCCTTGGGAAATGAGGCAGGAAGGAGGGAAATCTTTGCACTTTCACAGTGTATACCAGTTCCCTGAAATGAAGAGGAGGGTAGCAGAGAGGGAAAGGGCAAGGAACAGAGCCCCTAGTAGATTTTAAAAGGGGGCTTTGTAGTGGCTGCATCTGTACAGTAAAATAAATCTCTCCTAGTACTAAAATAACATCTACATTCATTTGGGCTGGTGCCATGCTCAGCATTTAAGCAATTTGACAAAAGATTGCTTGAGCATGTTGAAGTTTGCCAGCTCACAACAAAACAAGAAAGCTACCCCGGCCGCATGGAAACACTTCTTTCAGTTCCCTACTTTCACTTCTGACTCCCCTTTTCCCGCAGTACTTGAAAGAGAAAAATTTTACCCTTTTTTCCAGTGCCAACCACTTAGCATGGCCCTAAAATGGGCAGTAAATTGCCCTGGAGGTGGTAGACTTCAAGAGGAATCTTTTTCTTTTCCCCTAAAGGAAACTGGTAGAGACTCCACGTGCCTGATAAAGACTTTAATAACTAGAGAAACATTATTTGGGGTGGCCCTCAGGTAGACCAGACATTAATAATGCCTCATAAAAATAATTACTTCTATGCAGAGCATATACACAGGATGAGCTTGGCAATGGCCCTGTTTCTAAGAGAACCGCAGGCAAATGAAATCTTCCACACAGGATCCACAGGCCATGGTCATTTGTGGCAGGGACTGTGCTCACTTCTATGGAATATGTCCCTGTAAGTCACTTCTGAAAGTTTTTGAGACCTTATTCCAAAACACTGGCAGGTTTATCAGACTTTTGTTTGCTGTTTTACAGCACCATTACACCTAAAATAAGAAACTGGTGTGCTTGTAAATGCAGATGAGGACCCTCATTCCAGAGGAATCCACTGTGCCGTGGCCTAGACCGGTGGGTGTGCTACTGATGAGAGCTGGAACTAAGGAGTCGACCATGGAGCCCAAACTCCTTACCTCATAATCCAGTAATAGAGTTCTGCACAGGTTAGCAATTGGCCTGAGATAACCAGGGGCAACTGAGACGAATTCCGAGTCCAGCTGGGTGGGAATGATCAATAGCTGTTGCCTTGGCCAGCTGGGCATGCGCACCTTGTTTGGAAGCAGAGCCTCTCCTCTATTACCTACGCCTTCACTTTCTTTAGCTTAGTGTCTGTCCTCCAGTTTTGGTCCCTCTGGTTTGCATAGGGTTCAGTCACTAATCACCACAAGCAGGATGCATCCTCCCCACCTGCTCTCCTCTGCACTGCCCTAAGGTTTTGGAATAAGAACAAGCCCCAGAACTTGAAGCTGAAACTTTTACAAAAGAGAGACTTTTCCACTGAGTCTACCAAGCTGGTCATATGAGTGCCAGGGGCAACGGATGTTGATGGAGAGGGATAACACAAAAGAAAACAAGACAGCAAGAACATTGATGACTTTAGCTGAAACCTTAATCCAAGTGTACCTAAAGCCAAAAGTTAGCTGTGGACTTTTTAGTAACATCAGACAATTAGTTTCCACCCACCTCAAACAATCAAATAACTAGTTCCTTTTAATTTACTGATTTTGCAGAAGCCAAACTGAGTTTGGTTTTCATTGCCTACAATGAATGATACCTGACAGATGCAGCTGCAGTTTAGGTTAGTGGCTCTTCCTGACAGGAGATGGGCAGCTTATCTTCATGTACAAAGACCCACCATAAGCACCTTCACTGAGTCAAGTACGATGGCTGACAATAGCAATCTGTGGTATGCGCACTGCCCTTTTCTACTGCATGGGTCACTAATGGATCCTCCTGCTCCTTCCTAGGGAGCCACAGCATCCTGCCAACCCTGCCATGGTACCTGGTTAGCTGGCCCTGTGGGGTGCTCATGATGAAGTCCTTGTTCCTGAGTGTAGCATATATAGGCTGCTGAACTGGCGTAAATCACCAAAGTCTGGACAACAATGAAGGCAAACACCTATCTCCCCATGTAGGGGCTGGTTGCTCATCTCTCAGGAGTATTTTCATTTTTTCCTAGGGACAGGACTCTCAGTTTTTACTAAGGTAGGGAGTGAGACGGTACAGTGAGGAATCACTCAGCTAGATGGGCTCCCCTTAACATGACCTTGGGCTCACACCAGACCTAACTTTCCCAGGCACAAAGCTTGCTATCTCACTGTGTAGACAAGACAACCAAGGGCAAGTGGGCTGGGTGGTGGGGCCTTAGGGTGGGAATTCTTTGTAACATGAGCTCATAGGAAAGTCTCTGAAGGGCAGCGTTCAGCTGGTTGTACCACCTCCTCTATAGGAAGTCTGAGGAGGAGAGGCCGGTGTGTATTCTCCAAAATCTCCATGAGAGGGCTGATGAGAGGGTGAGTGCTAGACTCAGAAGGCAGCATCACTCCAGAGGCAACTGCAGACAAGGTAAGGTGTGCAACAGTTCGCATGTATGTTCCTAAGAACACTTTCTTAGATGCTTTCTCACTCACCTCCTCCAAGGTTTCCATGTTGCTGAAGGCATCTACTTCCCAGTATTCAAGCATTTCACAGTGGGAATACAAGACACAGCTTCTGTTCCCAGGAAGTGCTCTGGACTGATTGAATTGACATCTCTTATTTTTGTGGGGTACAGCCAGAACAAAGACTTATATTGTATGCTGGCAAATCTCAGCTATCTCCACACTGTCAATCAGTCTGTTCCAGGCACCAGCCCACTGTGGGGAAACGCGGCACTTAGGATGCTGTGCATCTGTGCTACTGTCCCATAGGCATGTGTTATAGGTCCTGCTAGAGGTTTGGGAGAGTGCCCCACACTTCTGCTTTCTTGGAGTGGTGGCCCAGCTGCACTCCTGGGACTCCTCCCCACCTTCCTGGCAAGTCTCTGCTCCGGCCTCTGACCCTCCCTTCTTGCTCTTAGAATCGTATCAGCACAGCTTGGAAGGTGACTTCGCTTTTCTGTTTCTCAGTCAACTGACAAAGGCAAGAGGCAGCATAAAATAATGGTGGGTTTAGAATTAGAATGCAGGACTCCCACTTAGCAGCCATGGAAGGAATTTAGGCAAGTTATTTAATCTCCCTTGGCTCAGCTTTAAAGCTGTGATGACAAAGTTAGATCAACCAGAGTGTCTGGCACACCGTGAAAGCTCAGAAATTGTTATCTTTGGTATTATAGTATTTTCCTAGAATGGAAGATCACTTTCCCTACAGGATTCCAGAAGAGATTAATGATGACCTCTCTGCCAGCCAGAGTCAGTAATTCCCTTCCCTGACCCCAGTGACATGTTCTCAGATCTACGAAGTCCTCTTGGAACTCTGTCTTATTCACTGCTCTTGCTCTCCCTCACCAACTGCTCCTATAAAAACCATTTAAATCCTCCATAAATTGTTGCTGCATGTCGCAGTCGACAGCAAAGAGCTGCTGATTCCCTGCCTTAGGCTCTGCAGGTAACTGTAATCATCTTAAATGCACTATGGTCACACGCAGATTAATTTTTCAGCATGCTTAGCCATTTTTATTAGCACAGGATTACAACCACAGATAAAGATCACTCACTCCCGAGCCCTGTGCCTTTGGCATAATCTCAGTTGGGGACTAAGTGGTCCCAGGGACTTTTTAATAAACTACATCCCCTTTTTGTGTTTCATTTCTTAGTTTTTATTTTTTCCTTTGTTTCAAGTGTTAAAGAGTGGATTGGATTCTTTTCATCCAGGGAAGAAGAGCATAAAGCAGCCTCTTTTTCCAGTGTTGGCAAAACCCTTGCTCTGCCCAGGTTTGGGGCTGTTCCCTTGAAGGTACACTTCCCTGTCATTACCTGACATTCTGAAACAAGGCATCGATGCAAGAGAACCTGCTTTCTTCTTTGTTAGATCAATTTTGTTTATTTGCCCTACCCAGTGGAAGGGTGGTTCCTAAGTGGCCTTATCTTCTCTCCTGCCATTAGTGTGTCCAGACATTGACCCTGGATCTCACTGTCATTTGCCCATCTCTCTCCTCCCTTCTAATGAGCATCTTCTGAGCTGGGCACAGTGAAGAGTGTGACATGTGCTTCTGGGCTTGAAATCTCTTAAGGCACACGTACGTTACACAGCCAACGTGGGTGGGAAAAGAAGCATGCGCAAGATGACCCAGGAAAGGGGGACCCCGACCAAGTCCTGGGGCTCATGGGGAAGCAGCTTTTAATCTGCAGCCTGGGGCCGGGGTGAGCATTCACAAGCAAAGGGAGGTGAAGGGAAGAAGCTGAGAGGCTGTGGGAGGAGAAAGTGGGTAGACCGGGCAGCTTTCAGTGTAGATACCCCAACGTGCCCGGCCTTTTAGTTCTTTAGGAGTGGGCTGGGGATATAGCTCAGTGGAATAAGCGCTTGCCTAGTAGTTCTTTAGGAGCTCCATTCCTGTTTGTGGCATCTTAGAGTCAAGCGAGTGTCAGAATGAGGCAGGGCGCAGCCTTCCTATTATTGGAAAGAGCTGGGTGAGTAGTCACGGCCAAGGACTTGTGTGCAGCAGGGCTGTGGCACGGCAGACCTTCCCTCATTCAGTCACTGGGACAAAATACCCAAAAGCCACGACTTAAAGGAAGGAGGGTTTATTTTGGTTCAAAGCAGCTTTGACTCCAAAGCAGGAAGGGCACAGCAGAAGGCATGGTAGCAGACAGCTGCTCATCGCGTGGCAACCAGGAAGCACAGACAGAAGGGAGGGTTTGCCAATCATACACTCTTTCAGGCCAGGTGTGGTGGTTCATGACTGTAATCCCAGACTCAGGAGGCTGAGGCAGGAGGACTGCCATGAGTTTGAGGCCAGCCTAGACTACCTAGCGAGTTCCTGTCTCGACAAACAAACACCCCCAAGTCTCACCTCCTAACGGCACATTCAGCTACTGAACTCATTAGTGGAGGAGTCCATGGATGACCTGGTCCCCTAAGGTCCAGTTCCCTTCTACACACATGAAACATTTGGAGCTATTTTAGGTCCAACCACAACACACAGTATCTTGGAATTTCTGAAACCAGAGACAATGAACATATCCTGAAAGCTTTTAGGGCAAACCAGGTCATATCAAAGGATCTGCATCCGAATTAAACAACAACACTGAGAGTCAAAAGAAAACAAAGAAATGCCCTGGAAATTCTGAGGGAAAATGATTTCCAGCCCAGAATTCTATCCCCAGACAAATGAACACCAAGTGAAAGAATGGAATCAAGACATTTTCAGAGCTGCAAAGATTGCAGAAATTACCTCCCCGTTCCTAAAACACTACTGGAAAACATTCTTCAGCAACATGAGAAATGAAGTCCAAAAAAAGGAAAGCTGAGGTTTGTGAGACGCAGTGGAGGAAAATGGTCAAGGGACATCTTTGGATCCAAGCTGCCCAGCAGGCCTGGACTAGAGCAACTAGGCCAAAGGGAAGCAAGACTGCAGACAGCGCAGTGAGCAAAGTCTCTCCAGGGTGTGATGCAATTGATGGAAATAGCAAACATTTAGAAAATAATAATAGGCATTTTAGATATCATAAAACACATGAGGGTGAAGTTAGTGATAAATAGAAGAAAAGCTCAGCAAACACGGGGACAAGGGGGTTTTTCATTTTAGGGAAAATAGCATAAAAAAGGAAACCATAATAGCATTCTTTTAATACATGGGGGACTATATATAGGCTAGTATAACAATATAGTTATTGTCTAATTCAACAAAAGTATGAAGCAGGCAGGTAAGCAGAGTTAGTGTAAAAAGCCCAAAGTATTAATACAAAGCACCATGTATTAAAGGAATTTAATAGGTAATGTCTAAAATTAACTAAAAGCTGATAATCTCAATTTGCCAATGAGAGATGGACTCTCAGAGAGTTGGAAACACTTAGAAGTGGGTTAGAGCTTGCTATTTTTTTCTGTTTTTGGTAAGATTTGTTAGCACTATGTAAGCTTTTTAAAAAATAATGTTCATGTATAATTTTGTTATGAAACCAAAAGACAATTAGAAAGGCATTAATGCAGACCTGAGGCTATTTCTTTGCTGATTTCTCCCACTGCCCAACTCAGCAAGTACTGGAGGTGCGGCAGAAATGTAGCAGGTGCCGGGGAGAACCTAGGGAAGAAGTGAGACCTGCTTCTTGGATTCAGTCTGAATCTCTGAAGTCCATTGAACTCTACCTGTCTAGAAGATAAGTTTCAGCCACAGCGTGCCCTTCAGAGTAGGATTGAAAAAGCACCAGTATGAAGTCGTTCTGCAGATGCCGGGGGTGCCAAGATGAAGGCATGGATGACTGCTCAGCTCTATGAATAATCACTCCATCTCCTCTATCTGAAGTTTGTACCTGACTGAAAAGACATCCTTCTGCAAAAGGAAACTAACTCCACAAATGCCACCAGTGATGTTTCTGAGGCGGTGTAATGATCAAACAAATCAAGGGGGTTTGCTGAAAGACAGCTGTCTTTGCTAATCACCAGGCTGCAGTTCATTCCATGGTGAGTAGTTTTGCAAGGACAGGTGAAACACAGAGCTACAGGGCTGGGTGGCAGGGAGGCGGCCAACGCACCCCCATGATGTGTCCTCCCCACATTTGAGGACACTCACTCCAGTTCTTGGCCTAGTGTCCTTTCTTCTGGAGGTCAAAGACATCCATCTGAAGCCTCGTGGTTAGAATTCTTCCAAGATCCCGTTAGCAGGGCAAAATTATTACCTTAATAAAACTTAATCTCGTAACATCGCATGAAGTCATATTTTGGGTTATTTTCTCTTGTCACAGAAGAGAATGAAGGCAATATGAGGTACTGTGTGGGGGCAGCAAGGATAGATATTGAAAAACCCAAATGTCATCAAGACTTTATTTACTGCTCCCCCATGTAAGTCCGGCATTGTGAAAATGAGGAACAATGAATGGAGGGGGAAAAACAACAGACAAAACTGGAGTATCAAAGCTCTCTCCCCGTGCCAACAAGTAGTTTGAAAGTAGTGTCCATCAGGAACCATATGTTTTCTGCATGTGTAAGAATACGCTCACACAGGGGGCTTACTTCATAACTGAGATTCTTTTTCATTTAATTCAGTCATATTAGATTATGGGGCTGATTATGATCAGTTCCACGAATCAGTATTTTAACAGAGTTTCCATGGAAACACTATATGCCCTGTGTTTTAACTTTTTGGACAAGGCCTTGCCTGTTTAACAACTTGAACAAGTTTGACGAGGACAACATGTTTTGTTTAAGTTACATTAACTGGGGCCAATATTTCCTAATTGCATTACCAGGAGAAACATTCGCGGCATTACTCGTACCATGGAAAACCTCCCCTAGATCAGCATTCAATTTGCTTTAATCACTGCAGAACAGGAAACGTACGAGGATTGCCTTGTCTTATCAAGTATTAAATGTGTTAACTAGTTTTAAATCTATGAAATAATCTCTCTTATTAAATGACAAAGTTAGTCTTGTTAAGAGGATCTGCATTTAGGGCTGAATCCATTTATTTCTTAAAATGCAAACCTATAGGTACCTTTGGCTCCCGCTGAAGAGGTAAAATCACTGTGCATAAACATAGGCCCTTTTTTTGCATACGGCTTTCAGAAAAATTCCACCAGAAAAAAGCCCTCCTCCACTTAAAAAAACATCTTCAGAATATCAAGCACAAGAATAAGTGCAAAAGTAATGTCCGGGGCAGTAGGACTTTTCATAAAGCAATCTTTTTGTTTGTTTGTTTTGAGTCTTTCTAAGCATTCCCACTCACACAGAGACATTTATTTCTAATCATTAACATTTTCAGAACAGCCTTAAGCACCGTTTTTGAAAATGCTGCATTATATAGAGCCATGGGGGAAGGGGGTTACGGACTGATGTCAGAGTTCACTCTGACAGCATATAAAACATACGGCCCGAACTCTGTGAGATGTCTGGGTCTGAAATGCTGGTGGAGCTTAATAAAATATCAGCAAGGAACAGTTTAATTTTACAGCATTAGGCATTGAGGCAGTAATTTGAGTGGGGCGAGCTGTATTTTAATACATCAAAGTATACTATACTACAGGGAAGCTGAATATATTTTTAAAAGACATACATTCTCTGTTCAGAATTACTGAACTCCAAAAACTTTCCTTTCCAAAGGAAGACAAGTAGAAAACAGTCACTATCTCCCCAGAGCTACTTGTCTTACTTTTGAAATTATGAACATATCTCAAAAGTTAGCTCATTCATTTCTAGGCAGTGCCTCTCATTGGGCTCAGGGTGATGAGCAGAGACTGGAAACCTATGAGGTTGGAGTGTGGATCTTGGGCACAGGACTCTGTTGTCCAGTGGGATGACGGCAGGGCCTGCTCCATCCGTCCCAGCTTCTGCCCCTCTTTGAGATGCTTGTCTACTCACATCTGAGTGCTGACACCCTTCCCACTAAATGGGACCTCGGATTCCTCAATGTGAAGAGAGCGGCTACTCCACTTCTTCTGTCTTCCAGGGCATGCTCTGCTGAAGTCTGGATGTTCCAACGCATATGTGCCCATGGGGCTTTGTTCCTGTGGTTGTCCAAACAGCCACGGAGGAAGGGAAGCACAAGATCCATGGAATGCCTTGCGTCTCCCGCTACTGTGCTATAGATCAAAGGGATCTCCTTCCTGCCCAGCCATGATGAAGGCAGGGCAGGCCTCCAGGGGCAGGTTTTGAACGGGGGAGCAGGCATCACAAATGTGTCCGAGATCTGACTGATAGCACACTCTGGGGGATGGCCCAGACTACTGCTAACATTCTGCACTAAATGCCCTGCCTTCCTCCCTCCTGGCCTCAGAACGCTGTCCTCACCTGGTGGCCAAGTAGAGGGCCAGCAGCTCTCCTTCCCCACCTCAGTCCGAGTCAGAGGAAGCTGGCAAGGGTGGACATCTCCCTGTGCGGGGGGGTGGGGGATTATTTCCACCAACTCTGCTTCATGTGCATCACAATGCCCTTGAAGACCTCCCCCCCCCTTTTTTTTTGCTTTTCCCTTAATGCAAAGGAAGGGACTGGGGAAAATGAAAAAACAGAGTATAGCAATTCAAAGTCTTTGAAGTCAGGCAGAATTTGAATTTGAATTCAATTCCCAGCTCTACCTGCCTTCAAAAGGGAGATGCTGGGCAAGGCAGTGAACCCTGCTGGGTCTCAGTTTTCTTCAGCAAGATGCAGAAGGAAACAGTTGGTCCCTGGCAAGGTGGAGTAGTGGCACGGGGTTTCCGGGTAAAGTACACTGTATCTGATACCCTCAAAGTGAACCATGAGACTTAGATGTTGTGAATCAACCCGGGGAATTTAGGGACTCAGATGTGTCAGTCACAACCCCCTGAAATGCTGAGGGAGGAAGAGTTTAACAAAGAACAAGCTGAGAATATGAGTGCTGCATCACCCTAAGTGGAGCTCCTGACACCTAGTTTCCTGCCTAGTATTTGTTGCTCTTTTGGATTTTCTTCCTCTGTTCTGGGTTCTTCACTTCTTAGGCCACTGGACAAGGGCTGGAGGGCTGGAGGGCTTCTTAGGCCAGTGAACACGGGCCAGTGGACATAGTACTCACGGGCCTCATGGGTGAGCCACAGCAAAACCTAAGCCGTCGCAGGGATCATCCAGAAGCCCCAACTGAAAAATATGGAATGTCTAGGCCACGGAGAGACTTTTCTGGAATTATATTTCTAATGCAAGCAATGGATTTCCTGTGCAAATGCACAGACCACAACTTCTGTTTCAATATATCTTCAACTTTTGTGTTTTGCTTGAAGCCCATTTTAAAAAATAAAGAATTAACTTATTTTTTTCACTGTAGAAAATTCATCATGTTGATGAGGAGATGAGAAGACGCCAAATTTACATTGAGATGCAGAAATTTCAGTGATGATAAAATAAGCTCAGGCGGTTAGTTCCTAGGGCTTGATTTAAATGCTCCCCTCAGCAATGTGCCACTTGCCTTTGTATTACAGACTTCTGGGGAACTTAGGCTAGTCAAATCTGCAAATGGTAAGGACTGAATTTAGGAATGGCCATTAGAATTGTGTTAGCTTGGTTCCTGTAGCTGTCTAATGTTGTCTGCCTCAAGCTGCTGGCCTGGAAAGGATTCTGAGGCCATAGCTGGCTGCTGAGTGAGGCCTTGGTGGGCCAACAAAGCAGGTGGTTGTGCAACACTAACCCTTGTTTGCCAGGCTTGCTCTGCTGGATATCGCATCCACATTAGCACGTGCAGGGTTTCATGGGAGGGGAAGTTCTGTCCATGTTGCAGCCTCTGGGCCCAGAAGGGATGGCTCTTTTCGGCCACATTGGACTCTGGCACTAGGGTAGCTCCTCTATTCTGCTGCCCACAAGTTGCAGGTAACAGCTCAGAGTCTAATGGAGTGTGCACCGAGATTTTGTAAGGCTTGCAGAATCACTCTCCTCTCTATGTCTTCCAAGAAGGGTCTGGAAGACAGCAAGGAGTATCTCCCTAGTTGTGAAGCTGCCAAATATACCACCAAAGTGATGCCGCCTCCCAAAGTGCCTTGCAGGGCTCTATCCCGACCCAAACACCAGACAGCAGCACTCATTCAAAAGGATGTGCAAGAGGCAAAGCTTTGGAGTATTTGATATAGTAGAAGAATGTGGGGCACACAGGTGGACAGGTAGAAACAAGGTTCCTCTCCTTTTCCCATCATCTGTTTGCCGGAGTGTTCCCCTCACTGTCTGTGCTATGACCACACTGGCTTTCTAGTAGTCACCCCTCACTGTACCCCCTTTCTATCCTCACAACTTAACATATACCCTGTCATTTACCTGGAGTGACCCCTGTCCCTTTTTCTTCCTGCAATAAATTCTAACTCTACTTCAGATTCCAACCAGGTTTTCATATCTATAGAGTCTAGTCAGTCAGGGAGTATACAAGATACTTCCTTAACAAGAAAATAACATACCAAAAAGGGTGAATAATGAAAATTATGCTTGGTTTTTACATAAGGTTATTTTTGCCTTGAAGAGGCATGTGAAGCATGAATAAATAGAGACATACCAATCTCTAGGAAGTAAATACCTAGACTGCTCATTCTCAGGTATAGCTCCAAAGATCTAACCATCTGAGACCTTCATAGCACATTCCAGCACACAGTCTGCATGCCCAACACCTTCCAGGTAGGAGCAATTAGAGGCCATGGGCCAGAGTTACAAACATAAATGTGGAAGTGTGAGTTTATTTTCTCCTTTGCCCTCATTAGAATCGCAAATGAAATGCTGACAATGCATGAAGAAGCCTGCTTGTTGAACACAAGTGTTTCCACTCCTATCAAGCTCCAAACGCTGATAGTCCTGCTTCACGATGAAAGGCAAAGGCCCCTGGGGAGATGATTACATGCTTCTTCTAATTATGCAGGGATGTGGAAACAGGGCCTCTCACCAACATCAGATGACTAGGAGCCATTGCAAGGAAAACTTGACTGATGACTGCACAGCCCAGGGGAGGGGAACCAATGTGGGATTCTCGAATTAAATGAAAGGATCAGCATGTCACTAATGCATCAGGATGGGAAGCTTCCTGTTGTAAACCTGATGGAAGCTGAAGCAAAGATAAGGCTGGATCATACTTGTGCTTAAAAAAAATGTCCCTGTGAAGGTTTTAGTTCCAAGACACCAACAATAAATTTCCCCTTGTTTGTGGAACTATTTTGATGACATACAGAGATACGGAGAGCACAAATCCACAAAGCTAGCAACTGATTCCAGGCACGCACAGGTACACACATGCTGTATATTCTGAAAAGACAGTGAACTTGGCCCATAGGCAAAATGCTCCTTTGCCTTGAACTTACTTTTTTTGTTTCAAGCCAGTTAGTGCCAGTAGACACAGTCCCAGTCCCTGGCTGATACAGACACAAGCATGAAGAAGATACTAGCTAATGTATGTTGCTACACTCAAAGATATGTTCTGTTGAGATGCTGACATTAAAAAAATTAACTGAACCCTTCCCATAAATGTACAGGTAGGGATCTGAGGACAGGACTGAAGATCGGGAAAGATAAGTAACTCCATTAGTGCCACATAGCCAGTCAGTGTTGGAAGCAGCATTTCATTCTGAAATGAAACAGTAAGATACACGAAGGTGGAACAAAACGGGGACCCCAGAGGTCCGGGCGTACAGTTGGTGGGCTGCAACCAAAGTCCGCTTGACAGAACTATGTTCTCCAAAACATTTGCAAAGTATGTGTATCAAAGAGCTAATACAGGGTAAACTTGGAGAGAATAAGAGTGAGATGGCTTCATTATCGCGTCTCAATTTACATACATTAGGCTATAACTTAAAAATACGAAACACACATTGTAATCTATCACAGAAACAGAACTACCGTGTTATAACCAAAGTACAAAAGTCAAAAATTCAACAAGAACTACATAAACACTCACTTTATGTGCAACACACGTAAACAACCAAACACGAACATGATTCCACTTTATATCCATGGGGTAGAGCAAAGAGCAGCCAATCAAAAGATCTAAGTAAAACAACCTGTCAGCATGAGGCCTTGGCCAGCCTCAAACTGCCATGTCTCTTGATCCTTTTGTTGCTTTCATTAGGTTTCTGTCCACCGGCATCTGTCTGTGTTTACTGCACTAGCCACATGAGCTCACTAATTACCTTTAATCATACTTATCTGAAATCCATCTTTACCTTCACGTATATCCTGTGCACAGGAAAAGCACCGCAGACTGCAGCTGAGAAGATCTCCAGTTGGAAAGTCTGTTTCCTCTAACTTGAAAGTACTGGGAGGATGGATCCAGTCCTACCCCCACCCCATAAATGCGTCAGTTTGGCCTCTTGTACCATACAAAGTTGTTATTTGGAGAGTTGCTTCCCTTGGGAGTTGGAAAGTGTGAGGGAGGTTACTGAAATGTCTCATGGATGGCAAGTCTCAGAGGATCAATATCAACTCTGCTGTGAGGAGTAAAGTTTGCTAACTAGCACCCTGAAACTGGCAAGTTTCTTGAAGGCCAAGAGCCAGTGTGCTTGGGTTCCTAGTTCCCCAGCACTGAGCTCAGTCCTGGGCCCTATGAACAAGCGGGGGCAGAAAAGCAGTTGCGAAGATTGCCTTCTTTAGTTTTAGGGAGGTTAGAGGCATGTGTTCCATACCCAGCATGCCACTAATTTTATTTTAGTTTCTCTAACCCACTAACTTCTCAGACAATTTGAGGTCTGCTAAAAGGAGTTTAAGCTGAATGATTCTCGGTATTCCTTGAATCTGCATTTTTTACATTATCCACAGAGCTGGTGGAAATAAGGTGAACATATTCTTTCCACCTTCCAGTTACAGGAATCATATGGCAACCTTGATTCTCTGCTCATTAGCTCAAAAGGAAACTGTCCTCATCTTATGAGTCTGAGTCTGCAGATTATTAAATTTGCAACCTACTGTCAAAAGATTGGATGGTATTTAAAAAAAAAACCCTGAGGCATAAAATAAAGAAAACTACAGGTCACTTTACTATTACACAGTGATGTGTGTTTTCAATCCTTGTGACTTAATTTCTCTACGCCTGAGTTTTGTCATCTATAAGGGAAATAATAGTAACACCCTTACACATTTATTCATTCAACATTTATATAATGAACTTACTGTCTAGAAACTATGGGCAGAAGTAAAAGGTCATCTGAATTTTAGTCTAGAGAGTTGTCACCTTTAATGAGGCAATGCAAATAAAATATGGGAGTAGAAACTGCTAAAGATTTCCAATAGCCATGTCTCTTCTTCCAGTCACATGGACTATATTTTCCAGACTCCTTTGCTGCTAGATATGGTCATGTGATTTCACCCTGGCCAATGGAATATGAACAGAAGTATAAGCTTCTTTTCTAGGGCTGGTACATGCCTCATCTTCATTTTCTTCACTCATTAGCTAAATGATGAAGAGAACTCAGAGCCAGTAGGAGAGTTCAGTCAGCAGAGAGAAGAAGCCTTGTTCTCTGAATGACTGTATGGAGCCCACTGCCGTGTCCAGCAGAACTAGACTGTGATAAGAGCAATAAATACACTATTGTTGTATTAAGTCACTGGGGTTTGAGGGTTTATTGTTACAACAGCTAGCACGGCTTTAACATATATCCATAGCAGTATCTGTTCTATTGGATGTAATAAGTGATTGGTAGATTTCTTTAAAAAGTATATTCCTAGTTCTTTTGCTGTGTATTACAGGATAAGCACCAAGAAAGAGAAGAGGGGTAAACAAAAGAAGGAAGGAAGAAGGAAGTAAAGAAGGAAGGGAGGAAGGAAGGAAAGCAATATGGAAGCTTAAAAAAATAGATCAGCCTAAACTTTATACCTAGATCCCATTTGGTCATCCCAGATCCCCAGAAAAATATTTTCACTACTGTCCACAGCCTCCAAATGCCAAACCATCTCCCTGGCCAAATGAAATTTCTGCACCAATGAATATGTGGTACTAGAGTCTCCTCCCTGCCCTCCTGGGCTGCAGCTATTGCTGGTCCCAGCTTTCCTGGCCCCTTCCCTGGCATTAGGTCACCACAGCACATGCTCTGGATGGGCTCCCTGCTGACAGAGACAGAAGAGCATGTTTCATGATTTTACCCAAGCATATGTTAGAACTGGGAGAAACGCTCGCATTCACGATAAGGTCTTATCAACACACAGACGGATGTTACCTACAGGGCGAATCTTCTCAGAGTGAACCAAGGCCATCTCTAGGCACTCCATGTGCACACACTACTCAGCCTGTTCCTAGAGGACATGCCACCTCCATATTCCAGGAAATGAAAGTGGCCCTACTTGCTACTGACAGTGTCAGTTCCCCCTGGTAGATTAGATTTGTAATTACAGACATAACTCATGCTTGTGGCAGCAAGTTAAATATGTGCAGAGGTATAAAGAGCAAAAGTTAATTTTCCTTTCTCCCTCCCAACCCTGCCACATAATCGGTATTACCAGTTTGGTGATTCCCTTCCTGGCTTATTCAGTCTTTAGACAAATCAACACACATTGGAAGGGTTAATTTCACCAAATGTAGTGACTTTTTCTTTGCACACACAAATACAATTATACAACATACTTTTGAGCTGAAATTGCTTGATTTCACTTGACAGTTTATTATGAATCTCCTCGCCCATGGGTATAGTTAATACTAACCTATTCTTTTTTAACTAGATGTATAATAGTGCCTGGAAGAAAGAGCTGGATTTCAAGACATCCTCTATTTTAAAGGTTAATAATGATGGTGATATTTTTTAGACAGTGAAATTTTAACTAGATTGATTTATATTAGGAAATATTCTGACTTAAAATGGGCAAAGAGTACATTTTAGAAGGTAGGAAATTTGTGAAACTTCCCTGTGAAAAAATAGTCAGGGTGAACCTAAAATCAGTTTGCATATGAGAAACTGGGGTCCTACTAAGTCTTGGTGTCAGGAGCCTGTCACACGCAGGCCTCCCCTCTAGGGAGTAGGTCTGGCCTGAGCTGACACTCAACATTTCTCTTGCATTACTCTGAACACACAGTTTTCATGCCACCTCTTAGATCTGGCTTGCCAAGGGAGGGAGGCAAGGAGCCCCAGGCATTAGCATGCAGGTCACGCACTCTCTCTGTTCTCCAGGCTGAGGCCAGATGGAATAGATCAATCAGCCTCTACATCCATGCAAAGTCCTTCAATGTATCCTGGAGCCTTCCAGCCCAAGTGTCACTGCCCATCTTTTACTGCCTTAGAATCAGCAGGAACAAACAGAACCAAAGAACCCCTTGGGGCAATAAGCAGCTACTCCCAGGAACCCATCCACTGCGGGTGTCTTCTGTGTGCTCCCAGGGTGTTTGCATCAGCTCAGATTCTTTGAGGTTTAGGAAAACACACTGCCAAGAGGAGATACCACTTTTGATCTACCAGACCTGTGCTATGCACTTAACAAATGGTATATCATGCTCACTGTCCCCTAGGAGGTAGGTATTCCTATGTTCTTCAGACAGGAAGCTGGACTGGAAGAGTCTGTGATTTGCCAAAGACCAACTGGTGTTAAGATAAATACAACACAAAAGAGCACTTCCTCATTGAGCTACATAGTCCATCTGTAGAGGACAGTGTTTTTGATCCCTGTAATTCCTTGCAGGTGTCCTGGCCTCCCATCCCTGATCATGTTGTCAATGGATTTATATTTTTCAGGCCTCTGAGTCCAAGAGACTTGTATCCTCATAGGGTACTGAAAGATACAGTCGCATAACTACCCTAGAACTGAAAGAGACAGTCACTCAAATTCCTTGTCTATTCCAGTCCCTAAGTGGGTGCACAAGGTGCCTTTCAAACCTACTCAGGCTTCCCAGCCAGAACGACAAGGTTTCAGTTGTAAGTGGGCACTAAAGATCACTCCACCCACACCTCTCACTTCACAGGTGAGGAACCAGGACAGTGGGTATATCTGGCAGGGGCATGGGAGCTGGTGTAGGCACGGGAGAGGTCGGGTGGTAGAGTACTGACGGAGTGGCTAGAGGCTGGGATAGGGCACGCTTTGCAAGCCACAGCCTGTGGCCAATGCAGCCCTCCACCTTTTTTTATAAATAAATTATACCTGAACACAAGCACATACATGCATGCAACATTATCTTTTTTTTTTTTTTAACACTACAACAGCCAAGATGTTTGGCCCCTCACACACACACACCGAGTATTTTCTGACCCCTTCAAAAGCTAGGCTGACAGGCAAACAGGTAACATTTGAGTGCATGAAGGGAACATTAAATTCAGAGGTGTTTGTTATGTTAGGGTGACTAATAAAGATATCCCTTGTATAATGACCCTCCTGGTTAACAACTGTTTAGACTCATCCCTGCCACTTGGGTTTCTGACCTACCTTCAGACTTGCAATGCAGAAGTGTGAGAGGCAGTGTGGCTTTAGGTTGGCTTCATCTACAGTATAGCACTGTTTTCTTTCTGATTGTATTGTACAGTGCAGTGCTGTAGTTTTGTTCCGTTACTGCATGTAAGAGTTATGCAAATAAAAGCTAAGTTGCCAAGTTGGAGCTTCCTTTGACCATTTCTTTGTTCTGAATATTGTAATGTACATACTATATACAATGCCTCATTTAGCAATGAATTCATTTAACAACTTAGTCCCAAGAAAGGAACTGATTAAATAAGAAATGTCTGCAACTGTGTTACAGGTGGGCCACTGAAGGGCATATATGATAAAGAAATGCTATTATGAAATTGCGTGCACCTGAAAACAGCTGCATGAGTGCAAAGGCAAGGAGAAAGGAAGGAAAGGAGTCATCGTTATTAAAGTCTAAATGGCTTTTCATCACCTGACCTACTTTGCTACCTGGGCCTGACTTTCCCCCTTGTATCTGTGATACTCAAAAAGTGCTGGAGAGAGAGGAGCAACAGATGGCTGACCAGGTAAGTGGGCTTTCAGAAAGGGGCAGCATAAATACTTGGTCTTGTGTGGTGGAGAGGGGCATGGTCAAAGGACAAAGAGGTCCCCCTGAGAAAGGTCAACACCCATCCTTTTCTCAAGAGGCCTGCTACTCGCCCACACCTCGAGTCACTGTAATCTTCCAATACAAGCAGCTCAGAAGTCCAGGAATGAGCTGCGGATATAGCTCAGCAGTATAGCACCTGCCCGGCAAGTGCAAGGTTGTGAGTTCGATTTCCGGTACCAAAAAAAAAAAAGAAGTCCCGGAATGTACTTTTGTGGTGAATGTGGACATTCATTGAGGGACTCTGAGGCTGACTATGTAGCTTGATAGTAGAATACTTGCCTCACAGCACAAGGCCCTGGATTCAGTCCCCAGTGCTGGTGGTGGTGGGGGGACCCACTCTAGGCCATTACAGGCATTGTGTTATTTAATCCTGGGCACAGTATTGTGAAATAAGTACTGCTACCCCCATGTTCCCAATGATGTCCCCCGTGGACAAATATAATCCAGGGCAGCTTATTTCTAAACCCATACTCACACTGCCTGCAAACAGGGGTTCTCTTCAGGCTGTCTCAATGAAAGCATGGTTTTTCCCTTACACACAGTTCCTCAGGGAACGTGGGGGTGTTGGAGAGGGCAGCTTCAAGCACTGAAACCTTCCTCAAGAAGTGGCAGGAGATTTGCACACTCAAAGCACTGGTTCCCATCCCTAGTGGGAAAGTTCCCAGCAGCTTCAATTAAAGAACAGTCACAGTTCACTGATGCCTGATGCTCCTGGGGGAAGTTTTATTATTTTATATGTGAAAAATGAGGAAAGGGCCAGACCTGCAGCATCAGGGGGATGATGAAAGATGGAGAAGTATTTCCAAACTCATGCTAACCAAAAAGTCAATTCAGCTGGACGGAGGGGGCAGGGAGCAAGCAAGCAGCTGAGAAGTATTTGTGGCACCGGGGAGAAGAGGCTGTGATGTCCATTAAAGGAAACCATGGCTATGAATTTCAGGGCATCAAGACCCTGTCAACACAGCTAATCCCCACGGATGTTGGCTGAATAAGCCTTCGATGACCAATGAAGCACTCTGTGGAAACCATGTCAGCCTCCAGCAGGCCAATTTGTCCTCATATTACACACTCTGCTGGCTCTGTCGCTAGCCCCTAGATTGAGGAACCCCCAGCCCGATGAGGTTGACACAGCATGGTTAATAAGTCAACAGAATTCAGAAGCCACGACCGGATTAAGAAGGCTGTTTTATTTTGGTGCCCTGGACTTCAAGCAGATTAAATAATCAAAAAGGCCGAGCCATTAGGGTCATGTTTGAATGCTACAGCTGTTCACTGAGGTCTGACAGACATTCTTTATGTGGCTTGCCATCTGCATGGGAACAGCAGGGATGAGCGGGGTGGGGGTGAGGCGGGGAATGACACTTTAAGGAAAAGAAGAGACACAATCAAATGATCCTCTTCTGGAAAGCAATCCCAGCCAGATGGAGACAAGGGGACAGGCTGCGTAAATAACTGGTCTGCCGAACACTTTGGTGTTTTCTGCACAAGCTGGACTCAGGAAAAGTGAATGAAAAGCTGGGCTCCAAGCTTCCGTGCCCTTGCTTCACTGATCTATGAGTTAATAAGAGTGGGCTACGGGTGCAGCCCAGGGATTCTCAGCCATGAAAGGTAAGCCTGATCGATTCTGTCACCCCTCAGGAGTTCCCTGGTTGAAAGAGGGAGGGGATTGCCTCAGAAACATGTCAGTGGAAAAATCTATGTTCAAGTCGTCTTTCTTAAAAGATCAGGCAGATGTAAACGATATCTTTGGGAAGATTTATGTTTTCACCACTTTGGGTGTAGAGGAAGGGGCTGGAGACGAAAGTATGCAGCTGTGATGCACATACGCAGTTGGCAGGTCACGGGCCATTTCATAGAAACATGGCGCTAGGAGTCGGAGTTCATATATCATTCCCTTTGGGGTGGGGGTGGGACCAAAGACAAAAGGAGCAAGCCAGTCCTGGTCTTAGAAAGACAACCCTTTCATTAAAAGATTAGCAGAGTCTGTGCAGAACATGTTCTCTGGTTTAACAATTGATTTCTTGCAGGTAATTAATGCTCCAGCCCCACAGCTATGGTCAGGGGTGTCAGTTCATTTCTCATGAGAAAGTATTTTGGCTTTGGAAGGAGTTATTTAGATTATTTGCAGAATTATAGAAAAGAAAATAAGGATTTTGCTCTTTTATATTTTGGAAAGGGGAAGGGAACTATGATGCTTGAACAAAATTAATCCAAGTAGCACTTCCTTCACACATCTGTCCTCTGGCCCTATGGCACCCACCCAAGCCCTGAGTAGAAAATTCAGGAACAAAAGAAGTAGGCTCAAAGGTCCTTGACAGCCACACTGTGTATTTCCCGGAAGTCCCAACCCAAACAAGCAAACTTTCTTAGCAGCATCTTATGAGTAGACAATTATTCTGAGTTTTGAATATTATTGGGTGACCTTCTAAATTTCTTTACCAATTTAACAGAATGCCCTTGACAGATATTGGCCATATTTTGAAATTCAGTTCTCATGGGAAAAGAAGGGAGTGATGTACAACTCTGGACAATTGTCTAGAAGTATCTACAGAAATGAAAACAAGCACCCTCTCTGAGCCCTACAGAGAGACCCCTGTTGATTTCCAGGCCCTCTCCCACACTCCCACAGCACAGAAGTTCTGAATGAGAGTGCTGTTTGCAGCACTGCTTGGAATGAAGGGAAACCAGAAAAAACACAGCGGCTCCAGAGCCCCTTAGGAAGGCAGTGAATAAATACTAAATTTGACATGGTCTCACCACAGAATACTCTATAGCAGTCAAAAGGGAGAAATTGGTTTTCTAGGTATCCATGTCACTAGATCAATTCTGAGTGAGTAAAACATTCCACAGAGACATGCTGGTGATTATGTTTATGTGCATGCTGGCAAACCATTCTATGAGTCATTTGTGTGTGTGTATGCATGGAAATATTTGACAGGCAGTGGAACACAGCAGATACGAACTCTCATAGTCTCTGGAAGCAGACTGTGATCAAATCAGGGCTCTGCTACTACTATGTGTGTGAACTTGGGCAAGTGATTTTGCTTCTCTGTGCCTGTTTCCTTACCTTTACTGATAATAAATAACAGAACCAAATTTACAAAGAATAATGTCTGGTCCAAAATACTAAATAGTTACCTACTATTGCTCTTTACAGCTGCTCTTTACAACTATTCTTTGTAACATCCCTGGAGGTATACACCAGTAGTGATGGGAGCAGGGAACTCTTGTTAGAAAAGAGGTGACGTGGGCACTAATCAAAGGGCATTTTTCTATATTACTAAGGCATCATTTATTTTAGTAAAAAGAAAGAAGATAAAGGATGTATGATAGCCTGTGGATGACTGGCCTAACTGTTACAGGAATGTGCACATTTATTCCATACTGGGGAGCAAATCCAAGGCTCTGAACTCCATCTCCAGTCCTTTTTTATAGTTTGAGACAGGGTCTCAGTAAATTATCCAGGTTGAACACAAATTTGCAACCCTCCTGCCTCAACTTCCCTGAGTTCTGGGCTTACGATGAGCACCACCTTAACCAGATTCGATGTTGGTTATATTTGATACTTCTCTATGTATTGTAAAAATATCCTGAATAAAAAAGAAGCGAGGAATATACCTGCAAAGATGGACATCAATTTGTAGGGACACTTTAGACCCGTCCTAGCCAATACAGTAGCCACTAGCCGCATGTGGTATTTTAAATTTAAATTAAATACAAATAAAAATTCAGTTCCTTGGTTGCAGTGGTCACATTTCAGGGGCTCAGTAACCGCCTGCGGCTAGTGGCTCCCATACTGGACAGCAGATGTAAAACATTCCTATCATCACAAAAAAATTCCTTTGTACAGTGCTGCTCTGAGCTCACTTTGCATAAATGTGAACATCTGCAATCCTCTGTCACCCGACTGTACGCCAGCCCCCACATATTTAAGCTGTATCCTGCAAAGGGCATGTGTTCCTGAGAGATTTTTTTTTCAATGTTCTGTTTGTGATCCTTACGTCTCCTACTATTTGATTATCGAGGCAGGGAGAAAATATCTTTTCTGAGGCTCTGACAATAGTTAGCACAGACTTTGTAGTCGTTATCCACACTGGGACGTGCTCAGTCCATCCTGACTCTGGTAAAGGTAAATGATACAATCTTTCTTCCAGGATGGAGAAGGGTACCTGGCTCAGAGTCATATTACCTGTGAATTCAAAGAGAGAAAAGTGCTTATCCCCCTCCTTACATAATGGCCCCCATCCTGGGGTCTTTCTGTTTGTCCTAGGTGAGCTGTTGTGGCTGTTAAGCATGATCTTCCTACTCCATGGTACCTGCAGCTGCCCAGAGAAGTGCTTCTGTAACTCATCTTCAAACTCTGTAGACTGCAGCCACCAAGGTCTGGCTGAAATCCCTCCCGATCTGCCTCCTGAGACGCTAACACTGCTCCTGCAAGATAACCAGATATGCCAGCTTCCTGCTCTTGCATTTCGGGCAGTGCCACGCCTCAAGATCTTAAATCTGTCCAACAATTCCCTTTCAAACATGAGCCCAGAAGCTTTCCATGGACTTCAGCATTTGGAGGTTCTAAATCTAACTCAGAACTCCCTGCTTTCCTTGGAAAGCAGGCTTTTCCATTTTCTCCCACAGCTGCGGGAGCTTGATTTATCATCCAACAACATAAGCCACCTACCCCCATCCCTGGGAGAGCCATGGGAGAATCTAACTGTATTTGCAGTGCAACAAAACCAGCTTCAGCATCTCAGCCGTGAGCTCCTAGAATCCATGCCCAGGGTGAGGCTGTTACTACTTCAGAACAACCTCTGGAAATGCAATTGCCACCTGCTTGGCCTTAAACTCTGGCTAGAGAAATTTATCTATGAAGGTCAGTAATGAATATTTGGAAAGCCCCATCTGTGTGTCACCAGGCTAGGATGAACCTCATCTGTTCTCTGCATCAGCAGAAACATTGAAGAAAGTGCCAGGGGCAGCTTTAAGCTTTTTCCCATTGATGTCATTTCAAGATATGACAAAAGAGGCAAGTGAGTCATTATAGCATATTTAAATGCAGGTATTTACATCTACAGATACGATGCAGGGAGATAGCTTTCTACTTGTCTGAGTAACACAACCTGAAGTGACTTATCTGGGAAGTACACACTTAGGAAAGAGGAACTTCAATTGCCACCTAAGTAACTGCTCAACCCTAGAGGGACACTAACCTTTAATTTTCAAGTGTGATGCAATTGGGGGCAGAGATGTCACTCTATGGGACATTTTACTTTGTCTGCTTCTACCTATCTGACGGCAATAATTTTCCCATAGACAATTCCTCCCACTTTAGTGAAGACTATTGTTGTTCCAATTGGGTACATTAGGGTCTCTCTGAGAAGTTACTCTTTCTTTAACTGGAAGCTTAAAGTATAAGAGCTCAGAATATTAAAAATGAGGAGCTCTGGATATCACATAGGGGCAGGAACTGAGAGCTGAATCCAGCATCTCTTCTACACACTGAGTGGCTTCTTTGCACTATACGCCAAGGTTGGATAGTTGTAATACAGACTGTTGGTAAAAGTAACAGTGCTTACTATCTAGCCCTTAATAAAAAGAGCTTTGCAGCCTCTGTTATCAGTAGGAAACAGTGCCCCGAGGAACTTCAGTAGCTCACCCAAAATGAAAGCACAGATGATAGTAAGAAGCACGGAGTTCTTTTTCCATACCCCACAGTGTTTCTCTTAGCATCATTCATTCATACACTCAAGTGCCTTTTATATGCCAGATACTATTCTAGGCATTGAGAAAAGGGCAGTGAGCAAGAAAATCTTCCTATCATGAAGGTTACATGGGGCTAGTAGAAGTGGATGTTAAATAAGGTTGTGAGTAAAGCTACATGTTCGTAGGGCGGTGCTGAGAAGACAGGAAGTATTCAGGGTGATGGGGTGGAGAGCTGGAGAGAGAGGGTGAACAGGATGGACAGGGAAGGCTTCTCCCAGGAGATGACATGGATGCGCAGCATCAAAGCAATGACAGATGAGCCCAGAGATGACTGGGTGGGCTCGCAGGGGGAACAGTGAGTGCTAAGGGACTGATTAAGTAGGTGTCTTGGCTTAGTGAGGGACAGGAAAGAGTGAGAATAGCAGAAGGCAGCAAAGGGGACAGAGGTGAGGCGGGTCATGTTCCCCAGGGGCCAGGTGAGGTAAGAGAGCACGGAGCAGGCTATGATGTCTGCATTTGATCCTAATGAGGTGGAAAGTTCTGCAGGACCTTCAGCCAGGGAAACAGCCAGGCTGACTGGGGAGTGGCAGCAGGTGAAAGGAAAGTGTGAGGGAGGCCTTCAGTCAGAGCTCAATTCCGGCCCCCTGGAGATGCAAGGCACATACACAAGGTGAGCTGCTGAGTTGTTGGTGAAATATTGGAGCCTGTGGCTCAGGAGGCTATGACGGCTACATATATAAGTCAGACAAGCAGTGGCAGCTGAGTGGTCACAGCAGTTCTCAGAGGGAGGGAGGTTAGAGCACAGCATGAATGTAAATATACAATGTAGAATCATGGAGCATCTTAACAATGTAACAGCAGATAACAGCACTAACCAGCCAGTGTGCAAGTTCACAAGGCCAAGTCTGAGGACGACAACAGCAGACGTATAGTGTGGGATTCTTCTGAGAGAAGGTTGCCAACAAAGCCAAATACGCCTGGAGAGGAAGCAGCCTGAGCTATTGTGTTCTGGACTAAGCTGCACATGCAAACCAGATAATAACACAGTCTTCAACAAAAAAAGAACATTTCTTGAAAAAAAAAAAGAAGTTCCCAAGCTAAGACATTAGAAGCAGTGTGGGATGGGATGAAGGTTCCCTGCTCCACCAAAAAACTTGCTGGTTGCCTTTGAGTAAATTAGTATCTTTCAGGAGCACCAAGTGGTATAACCAGATTTAAAGTGAGAGTATGAGGTCACACCCTTTCTGGCCCTCGGGCTGGGTAATGTTGTTCACCCTTCCTTTGTGGCACAGTGCAAAAGCAGAGATTACAGCCATTCTTCAGAGGAAGGTAAAATTACTTTTGAACTAACAAGATCTCGATGCCCCAAAATAGCTAGAAAAAAACTCCCCAAATAGATGCTACACATGGGAGATATATTATGAACACAGTGAGTAAAGACAAAATAAGGGAATAGATGTTTGTCAAAACCTTCATAAACAAATACAAATGATTGAGATATTATATTAGGACAGGTTAAGTGATATGACACCCCTAGATATCAATCATATATACATTAAAAGCTTATTGTTTGCTTATGTTGGAATCAATGGGTTGGGGGCAGAATCTTCATTACAGGGAGTCATTCAAGGACATTGGTGATGTCACCAATTCACCACTTGGCCCTTAAGGTCACCATAGAAGAGAATAAAGCATATGGAGGATTGTGTTGGGGATGCTGGTGCTCTTGAAGTGGCATTTGTTAGTTTCACTGGCCAAAACCCAGTCATATGGCCCAGGACATTTAGTCATATGGCCTCAAACTGACTAAAACGAATGGGAAAATTTAGTCTTCCTGTAGGACTAAGGGCAAAAAGATGTGCTCTGGTAAGTACACAGTATTATCTCCTCCGCACAATCATGCAGAGATTCTGTAATGAACATCCCTCTTTATTCACATGGAAACAAATCTTTCCCATGTCCCAGCTGGCTTTATCAAACATTTACTCTGGGCTGGGTATTGTGCTCCCTGCTTGGCATAGTCTACCCATGTGAGCCTCTGAGCAACCCTGGGACGTGAATTTCATTACGATCCCCTTCTCAGTTCTGTGCACAGTGTGGTTACAGAATTTTTCAGGGTTACACAGCCAAGTAACCTGTAGGCTCAAAATTAGAATTCAGTTTCTTCTAAGGCACAGGTTAAAAGAGATCAGTGGTCAGATGGGTCAGAGAGAGACTTGGCAAGTGGGCGCCTCTGACACTGTCAGCTTATACAAATGGAGAAGGGAGTGGGACCCTCAGGCTGCAATCAGCACATTTTTGCCTCTGGGGACACAGAGGAGCCCCTGAGATAGTGGAGGAGAGCTGGAAGGCTGTTCCTGGCCGAGGACACAGCTGCACAGGAGGCATGGAGATAATGGGAGGCACGGTCCCTGCCTTTCTATCATGTCCCAGCAGCCAGTCAGTGTTATTTCCTTGGCTCTGGGTCCCAAGGCTGTGGGTTTCATTCTATTACTGAGGAGCGGGAAGTATGGAATGGGTGAAATACACTAGACCTGGCATGACTGAGTGAAACACTCAGTTTAGGAATAAGCTGATGGAATTGCGAGGCTCCGGAAGGCAGTCTTCTTCCCTTAGGAGAAGTCCTGGTGCTGCGTAGCCAGATTAGATATCCTCATTATAGCTCAAAGTGTATTTCTGTCTCCCTGGCTTTCTGTCACTTCCCCGGAGAGGCTTAGATGGCCAGATGCAGAGGAATGCAATTGTCCAGGAGGCAAAATCCCCACCCTCCATGCAGCTGGATGGCATTCTGTACCTCTGGACTCCTGAAAAACTGGTTCTAGAGAGGGGGAAATTCCTTTTCTACCTTTGTGCCTTAGAGTTGAGACTCTTGCCTCAGGAATTGCTGAAGAAGCCATGAGGGGCCCAGAGATTCTGGTGGTGAGTGGTTCAGTTTTAAACAGTGCCAGAAAAAGGGCCTGGGTTGAGTGTTGCCAGTCACTATCCCTGGTATGCCTGGGCCGCATGATAACATCTCCACTCACAAGGGCACTTAGGACTTCTCTCCAGAGACTTAGATAAAATGGATGTGAAAGCATTCCCTACACTAAAGTGCTATAAAGTGGCAGGTGCTAATCACACTGAGGTAACGACCATAGAGTGTTCTTTCTCCTGTATTTTCATAATGTGTCTACTGTATGCAGTATAATCCTAGCACTCTGGGAGACTGAGGCAAAAAGATCCCATGTCCAAGTGCAGCCTGGGCAACTTAGTGAGAACTGGCCTCAAGATAAAATATAAAATGGGCTGGAGAGGTACCTCAGGGCAAAGACCCTGGATCCCCAGAACAAAACCCAAAAAAACCCCAGCGTCATTTTGTTCATGTGGGTGTCAGTCTTCTTAGCTGTTCGGAAGGAGGTTTTCATGGCAGTTCAGGAAAAGCAAGCCACAGGTCATGGGGAAGTCCTGCCCAGGCAAAGGGCTTTAAGGGTGCTATTCTCTTCAGTCTTCTGGCTGGTACTGCAGAGAGGAGGAAGTAGAGAGGCACTGATTGTCACGAGGAAACCTGGGGTGCACAGGGAGGGCTAGGTTTGCATATTGCTTTGTCCACTCATGCCTTATGTGAGTTTGCACAAGAATTACTCACCAGAGCAGAATAGGAGGGCTTCACTAACAGTGATTTGCATATTATCAGATTTGATACACATATAATGGTTTTATGGCAGAGCATTTACTCAGTGATATCCCAAAGTCAAATAATATGTCAGTGGCCGAACTAGGCTAGAATGAAGTAGAGTCCAGCACTCTTTCTAAGGAAGAATTACTGAGTATCCAGTCGCCCCAAACACCAGAAGTCCATACCCCTGAGGAAATCAGTCACCTTACAAGGAATGGAAACTTCATTTAATAACTCATGAGAAAGTTTGGTATGCAAGGTAGCAAATGTTTTGAGGCCCCAGGAGATGCATGAATTACACTTAATCCCATCAACTAGATGAACAGATCAAGTCCTCAGTCAGATATACACAGCACTCCAAAGACCATTCCACCTCTCCATTTGGCATCACTGAAAAGTGTCAGAAGACACGTGGAGTCTTTGTAACGAACCCATAACATATGTTCACAAGAATGGATATTTGCTTTCTGCTTTTGTTAGACTTCTGGTTGGAATCTGGCACAAAAGATTTCTGGCCTGGTGGGGCTCATTGCAGAGTGGGCAGCGGAAATATGAGGGGCCACGGTACCCTCCGTGTTGGCCCGCAGTGCCCCTTGTCTGCTTCTGCACTGTTTTCCCTTGGCTTCTGTATACGGTAAAGGTAACTTGGCTTCTAATGAATTCTTGGTCTAAAGTAATTGTCAATTTAGTGTGATGGCATTTTTAGCATTTATCCAATTTAGATATCCTGAAATCATAAAATATGGTTGTTAAATTCTTTGACTCCTGGAGAAGAAAAAAAGGTACTTTATCAATGCCATCTGCTTAAGGTTTGCAGGCGGAGGATTCTGCACATCAGTTGTATTCAGGCTTAGTTATCAGCTTTTTATTTTTATTCTTTAAAGGGGGAATAACAGATGGCGTTGTCTGTGGGTCACCTGACGCCTGGAAGGGGAAGGGTCTCCTTAAAATCCCCCACGAGCTGTACCAGCCCTGCCCTCCTCCTCCTCCTCCAGAGCTAGTGTCTCTCCAGGATCAGCAGCACAGCTTGGAACACGGGGAGCTTCACAAGCCTCCTGAGGACCACAGCTTGGGCCCGCATGACACCTCAGAGTGTTTGGTCAAACCCAAACCAAAGCCTGCCAACCTGCGTCATGCCGTGGCTACTGTTGTCATCACCGGGGTTGTGTGTGGCATTGTGTGCCTCATGATGCTGGCAGCTGCCATCTACGGCTGCACCTATGCAGCCATCACAGCCTGGTACCATGGCCGACCCTCGGCTCAAAACAGTGAGTCTGGGAAGACAGGAGGAAGAGCGCTGTTTGACAGCTTACCAGCCTAACACCACGCATCTCAAAGAGGACTGAGCATCGCAGCCTGAAAGAAAGGCCTGAGTATTCCCTGTTATTGTCTCATTTTGCTTTTTCCAAAAGGTAAAAAAAAAAGAAAAGCATCTTTAAAAAGATATTCCTAGGAAGAAATATATGTTGAAATTGTTAAAATACCACAGATTAAATAGAGATGCACCCTGGTCCAAGAACTTATGACTGTGATTCCATGTGCGGGATGCTATACACAGAGAAAAGGAAGATACTGTTTCTCGCAGGTACCCTTCCTGGGATTAAGTTGCTTTGCAGAGGAACAGGAATTCCAGCACACAAGCCAATCCACATTCTTGGGAGCTTTAGGATCCCTGGAAAACCACCCAAGTTTGAGTGCCTAGCAGAGGTTGGTGATCTTCCCTGAGGGGCACTGAATGCCTCTATAATTCAAGTTCATGCTAGATTGGTGATACTTCAGATGTTATGTATGTTATATATTTAATAGAAGCGTCTGTTAGTGGGGAATTTTCTAGCTTGCCACAAGAGTCAGATTATATTTAATTTTTTAAATCAGAAAACCATTTGGGGCTTTCTAGGCCACAGAGGAAGAGGGGGTTCCATGTCTGGATAATGCAACTCAAGCCCAGAGTCTGGGGAAGTTTTCTGACCCAAAGGTAAAGAGTTTTTAGGCAAACACAAAGAGGACAGGGAGCCAGAACTTGAGGCATATATTACCAAAAGCCATAGCCACCAAATGACTGGAATCTTCCATTTATAACTCTCACAGCAGGAATGAATTTAGGTTACGCTGAAAGCGAGGTAATGGCTTTTGTGTATCTGCATCTACATACATATGCACAGAGTGCACAGTCTTGTACAGCCACACCCACACATAAACAAGCCTGGAGAAATCAGTTTGCCCGCTAATGAAATGCAGCCGTGCTGGGGTGGGAGCCAGCAACTGCTGATCACCACCCAGATTGTCTACTCAACACTCTGGGATAGGAAGTGGGAAGGAAGTCTGAGGAGAGTGAGAATTACCAAGAGACTCGAGATATGCGGTGGCAGCCTTCCTGAATGTTATTTAGGTCATGGCTCTAAAGAATCAGGTGTGGATTGCTTAGTCCATGGACATGGTCTCGAAGAGTTGCATGCAGAGTGAATTTTTGTAAATTGAATCATCATTTTAATGCAGTAGGGGAGCTCGCTATTTAAAGGAACCTTTCATGGAATCTTTCTGTAATGGAAATAATTGACTCCAGATTTACACATTTTGTAAATTTGCATTTTCTCATGCTAGGTTTTCTTAAAGTGGAATTTACCTGTTCTCTCTCAACTCATATTTACAGTCACTTCTTAGGATTCAAATTATTTTACACAGGAAGAGAGCACAGAGGTGTTAAAGACATGTTAAAAGTAGGAAACGGCATGTATAGGGCAAGCTGTCCCTCCAGAGCCATGACAGACATCGCTAATCAATCCCAGCTCTCCTCCCAGCTGAGCCCCAATGCGCCACAGATGGTTTCTTAAGACAGCACTGTAGGCAACCAGAACTAATCAATTGGAATTGGTTCAAAGGATAAAGCACATTTGCCATTCAGGATACTGGCCCTACATTCATTCTTTAAGGCCATGTAAAAAAAATTGGTTTGGATGCTAAATCAGTAGTTTATTCCCTACCTTCGCTGGAATGTGAATGGAAGGTCTGCATGTGTATAGTCCAGGATGGACAGATGTAGCCTTAGCCTTGTCCAACGGTGTAATGAAGCCACAGGGAAACAGATGAACTGCACCCTACTGTGCAGGACTCACAGCAGTGTATCTCTGTCACAGAGGCAGCCTGAACCTGCCCATAGTGAGCCCTGAACATGCACCATCTTTTGGGAGCAGCAATTTTGCTGAATGAGTTTTTCTTGGGGATTAGTTCAAACTTGAATGATGTCTTTCTCTGAATATTAAAACAAATCTGAATGCATTAAAGGACAGATTTTTAAAAGATCCCAGGGAAGGCCTGCTACTGCGTAGTCACCTCCTTTGTACTCTGCCGTGTGTGCCACTTCAATGGGCAAGGCTCAGAATCCTGCTGTAAGGACATAACAACTACTTTCTAAGCAGATACATCCTTCCTTTCTATTGTTCTGGACTATGAAACCTACAAAACCTCAAGAAGAGGAAGGAAATTTAGCAAATCACTTTATTCTTAGTCCTGATTTCACCAAGAGTTCTCAGTGCTCACGCTGCACAGCAGGCATGGTGCAAGGCACCCTCATGTAATCTTCATACCCAACCATGAGCTACTTGAGCAGCCATCACATAGTTGGGAGCTACTGACGCAAATACAGTGCACTTCCCCCACCTGCAGCAATTTAACACTGTGAGTAGTCTGTACTCTGCCAAAGGTTTGGTGACACTGCAGGTCAACCCTGTCTCCTGCCCACAGAGATGACTTGAAAAAGTTTCCAATATCCCACAGAAATCCCTGAACATAGCTAGAATCCTCACTTGTCAACACCCATATCCTATTAGATTTCTCAGGGCAAATGATAACTCAGGCAAACAGACTTCCAGCTTTATGGATAGTCTTTAAAGAAAATGATTAAAATGATGCATAAGTACACGAGATTTCTATCTATTGCCTACAGTCACCACAAACAGCAGTTGGCAATGAAAATAATTACGTACTCTGAAATGTCAACAGCTTCTCAGTGCAGAAAAATATAAATCAAATTGTTTAGATTAACAAATGCAGAGTTATCATTTGTTAATATGAGGAATGAAATGTTTTAACGGTAGAAAAACACAGCAAATGAAAGACCCAATTTGGAGTGTATTCTGCAAGAACCACAAATTATCTTTCACAACCACTAGAGCTCATGAGGGGTAATTTGCAAACGCCTCATAGATTATTTTCAGCTGTTTATTGCTGTTGTCATATTCATAGATTCCCCTATAAAAATGTCCTTCCATAGAGAGCCATGCTGAGGGTGCACTGAGGACACAAATCACAGTTACTGTTTATTATTTCTTAGAAAATCTTCTAAAATATCACTTTTGCATCATATTCAGTGAAAGTGAATGACTACAAAGAGCTGATTTTTGTTTTGCCAGAGATTACAAATTCATAAACAGCCACCGTAGTTGTCAGCAGTGAAGTGTATAAGGAAGGACCAGGAGGAATGGACACTGCTATGGAGACTTTTGGGTAAAAAGATCCAGCACCAAATGTATGTTTAAAAAACATTTATAATTGACATAGATACCCTTATCCCTGCACGAAGATTCTCCAGCTTATGATTAAAAAATGTTAGTGAAATAGTTGTCTTATTTTTCCTTATAGAAATGGGAGATTGAAAAGTTATTCACAGGTGAGTTTCTTTCTGAATACGCATGAAAATCAAATGTCATTACTCAAGTTAACCAAGTAATGCTGAAAATTGGCACCATTGTCTCAGATCTCAACTATTAAAAGAAGTGGCTAAATCAGTTTCCAAAATAATCTCTTTGCAGTAGACATTCATATAATTATATAATGGTTGTTAAAAGCTTATAAATTTCTATTTCAGGTCAGGAAATTACTCTTTCCAGTTTGGTAAAACCCAGTAGTGTATCCATTGCTAAATGCTATTGACAGAAACTTACCAGAAAATGATATTCCAAACCTACTTGGCATTTCTGGGCTGTGGTTTATGAACAAATCCAGGGAATCATCCTGTTTTTCCTTTTGATGAAATGCTTTTCTTTTAGTACTCAAATGGCAATGAAGTCTCAAAACAAAACAAAACAAAAAAACCCTTATCCCATTCAGAGGAGCATCTTCAAAAGCCACTACCCTGAGATTCTTGATGGACTCTGAGCACCCACTTTCACTCCAATGATGCTAAATATTCTTTTGGATGGTTAGGGTGTCAGCCAGCCATGAAGAGCCATCAGAAAGACACAGACAAAGAATCAAAGAACTGGGAAGCCAGGAAAAGCCTTGAAGAGAATTTAATCTAGGCCTGGCAAATCTCAAAATAGCTGCCACAAACCTTCTGATCCACTGCAGACATTGCTAACAGATCATAGCAAACTTATCTGCTGAACACAGACAAGGCCTCAGAATCCTTTTATATCTGTTTTCCAGGTACCCTCAACTGATCAACTGGAGGTGACACAGGAGATTAAACCTCTTTACTACCCTGATGTAGTTCAGTGCCCTTATTTTACAGATAGGAAATAGAAGCATAAAAAAGGAAAGAAACTTTCCAAAAGTCACACACATAATTAACTGCATGTTTGATAAGTGCAGTTGCAGATGCATGAGGTAAGCATGAATAATACAGTCCTACCCCAGCAACCTTTGTTCATTCTGTGGTAAACCAAAATATCTAGACTGTGACATAATTACACTAATTATTAGGATAATGACAATTGTAGCACACCATCAACATTTGTTGAACATCCAACTTTGTGCCAGGAATTTTCCAAGCATACTAATTATTTGCTATAAACCTTATATTGACCCAAACATGTAGGCATTTTACTGCTGTGTTACAGATGAAAGGACGTTATCAGAAGGTTGGCCATTTGGCCAAGGTCATGCCACTAGTAAATGGTGGAAGAGGACTTTTGATGCAGGTCTTCCTAAGGCCAAATAATGGGCACTTTTGAAAATGTGACAGATTTAAAGAAGTCAGAATCCTTTTCTGGCACTACCTAACACTTACTTTAAAACATGGCAGAGAAAAGCAATTCAATTGCCAACTACTATGTCACTGCCAGAGCTCCTGTCCCATCAAAAACAGGATAGCTGAGGGAACCAAGGCAAAATGCAAGAACAGGGTCTTTTCATCACTCATGACTCTGCTGGGGTAATAAGGACATTCTTAGGATGGGAGGGGAAGAAACTCAGTCCAGCTTTCTCGCAATACTTGAAAACAATTGATAGATTCCATGTTAAAATTCTAGCTAATATGGTTGGTAGGATTTCTCATTAAAATGCTTGTTAAAATAAAGAAGGAGAAAGTTATGAGAGCCCTAGAAATTAGGGATACTACTCAGTGCTTTCCAAGTGTCCTAGAGGAAGCTCTACTATCAAAGCCAAGGTGTGACCTTGACACAGATGGACAGGATGGAAAGGAAAAGGGGCGAAGTCTACACTATTGGTCCTTTTGCTGTTTTTCTTTCCTCCAAGTCACTGGGTTTGAAAAATCAGGGAACCATTCTCTTCTATGTGTAGGACATATGAGGACATCTACCTTCAATACCTCTCACTCAGACCTTTCTGGCTTCATTAACTAGGGATAAATGTAGCATATAATGGGGAAAAATAAAGGAACGAGAGGGAATACAATGACAATCATCTAGGTGCTATAGTTTTTGCCTACTGTAGGAGTCTGTCCTGTCTTACCATAATGAAATATTTCAGGCAGGCAACTTCATGAAGAAAAATAGCCTTACTTAATTGCCGATTTTAGAGGCTAGAAGTCCAGATAGTGGGTGGCAATAGTGGGAGTGTTTGTGGGAACAAGAGATCACATGTCCACCGGAAGCCAGAGAGACTAGGTGGGACCAGGATTAGGGTTTGATACCAGCCCTCTTGCAAAAACTCACTGGGGCCCCAGGAGACATACTGCAATGCCTTCTGAGGATAGTCACTCTAGTAACCTCCCTCTAGGCTGAGTTCACAGCATCTCCTGATACTACCATCCTGGTGATCAAGCTGCCTACACAAGAACCTGGTGGGTGAGGGAGGACAACATGCAAGATAGCACCTACTCTTACTGTCTCTCTCTCTCTCTCTTTGAGTTTTTGAGACAGGGTCTTACGATGTAGTTCATGCTGGCCTTGAACTGGCTATGTAGCCCTACCCAGCCTCAAACTTGCAGCAATCCTCCTGTCTCAACCTTCAAATTGCTGGGATTATGGGTGTGCACCATCACACCTGGCTACCTACCCTGTCTTATAAGGGATGATACATACTTTGATTTCTCTAGCAATGAGGCAGCAGGAGGTAGTGTCCCCTTACCCATCCTGCATCAGTGGAAGATCCTGGGTCACTCAGTAGTTGCTTCATGGCTCTGCAACTAATCTGCCATCTCAGTCTCTCCAAGGGCATCACTAACGTCAGCAGCAAGAGACACTGAAGGGGACACCAGCTACCCTGCTCATTGGCAAACTCTGTGTACTTTAAGGATGAGTAAAATTAAGGAAACTTAGCTCAGAGCCCCATAAATAAGAAAAAAAAAAAAAAGAAAGGCAACATTATAATCAAGATGAAAATGTAACATGAAGGATGAAGTTTAGAACATATCTTAATACAATTTTTAAAGTTTCTGGTGGGGTTGGTATCCAGTACATTTGCTGTACATGCATGTATACACACGCACATTTTATTTATACTTATCTATAGCTGTGCCCAGAGACTGATGTAGGCACAGAGTGCTCACTCCCAGAATACAGAGGGTGAGGGGCACAGATAAAGAACATGGGGGATTATGTGGCTGAAAGAGTCATAGAAAAGAACAAGTACATACATAACTGGGTTCCTGATAAACAGATTAGAACACATTCAACAGAAGAAAAAGGTTTTCAAAACTGCGAGGTGATCTTTCTAAAAAACCTCCAAGTCCTGCAGGTAAATATATGCTTGCTATAAAACAGATTAATAAAAAAGCATCAAAAGTTAGTCTAGATTGGTGTCTGGCACATGTAAATCTTCATCAGCAGAAAGAAGGTAAAAGTAGAGAAATAAATAGAGTTCAAGTAAAATTTTAAGATTTAAGAACAGATAAAAGGTTCTATAGTCTAGAAACCAGAAAATAAACACAAACTTGGAACTATGTTTCTCAGATACACACAGGCTCAGGGATCATGACACCCACTATTCCTTCTGAAGGTAGAGAACTCAAGACATAGTGTAATTGACTAAGAGATGACCTGACAGAGGAAGAATGGAGGTAAAGAGAAGAAAACTGTGAGACTGCCACAAACGTGTAGTGATAAACCATCAAACCAGTTCAAATCAGTTAAGTCTCAACGTCTTTGCTCATATGGTCACAAAAAATTGTGGCCAATAATGCAACAAATTTCTAAGCACATGCTGTAATTTTATAAGTATCAGTGACTGAGGAATTAACAGTAAATATAAAGTCAATGGACCACAAAACCTAACATTTACCAGAGGGGGAAGCTAGAGAGATGAGAAATATACGAGGTTGCAGAAAAGCAGAAGTGATGGCCAGGGAGGGCCACGGATCCAACAGAGGAAGAGTTTCTGTGATTACATCTGGGGATACAAAAGTGTTTTCTAAGAAAAACATATGAATATGAAAATGATGGGGCCAGTGATGGAGAAATTTGGTAGAAAACTGTCTGTGGGAAAACACACAGCTAGTACAAAGGCCACAAGATAGCAGTAAGCTTGGTGTGTTTGAGGAACAGCCAGCCCCCTTTGCAAGAGGGCTGACATCAAATGCCCATGGCTGTGGTTGAACAGGGAGAGGAGGAGAAGGAGGGGCTGAGATCAGAGCCATCTATGAGTTCATGGGTTGACCAGGTGGCTCCGAAGAGGATTCTTACTGATTCCAGCCTCTTGATACTCATGGCATTGTGTAACTGCCACTCCTTGATGTGGGCTGGACCCAGCGATGTGCTTCTAAGAAATAGAATATGGCAACAATGATAGCATATTACTTCCAGGGTGGTTACCAAATGTCCTGGCTTTTATCCTGCTCACTCTCTCTTGCTCATTCTGAGAAATCAACTAGTACAACTAGTGAGCTTCTCTACAGAGAAACCTATGTCACAAGATCCCAAGAGGGTTTGCTGGCCAGCAGTCAGTAAGAAACTGAGACCCTCAGTGCAAACAGCAAAGAATGTGGACCCTGCTGATGATTTCAGAGTGAATGTGGGGGTATTTCTTCTCTCTCTGGAGCCTGCAGCGGAGTCTGCAGGCCCAGGGCATCCTGGGCTAATACTTTGCCGGCAGCATGTGTGAGAGAGCCTGAGCCAGGATACCAGGCTATGCTGTTCCCAGATTCCTGGCTCACAAAGCTATGGGAGAATAACCAGTGGTTTTTAAGCTACTAAGTGGTGGCATAATTCCTTATGCAGCAATAAATTAACTGATACATTGATGATAGTGACAATTTTGGCTTTGAACTCGGAAAAAAATAGGGAAATCAATAGGGAGTTTGAATGGAGGAGTGACATGATATTACTTATGTTTTAACATGACTGCTGTGGCCCCTACAAATGGCAAGGGTCGGAGGAAGGCAAGGTAACCAATGAAAGGCCTGTTACAAAAATCCAGGGCAGAGAAATACTGAGACGTGGTCACACTTCCTGTTTAATTCACAGATATAAGCAACCAGAAGATAGACTGGTTGAGGGTAGGACTGAAACAGAAATTAAGAATGTCTTCAAGAACCTGATTAAACTATAAAAAAATGAAAATGATGTATCTGAGACAACTAGGAGTTTCAACACTGACAGGCAATCAGGACTTATTATCTTTAGGTGCAATAACAACACTGCTATACTAGAGCACAACAAAGTTCTTACACTTTAAAGGTTTATACTAAAGTGTGTATCAACAAAATGATGTAATGACCAAGGTTTGATTTAAAATACTATAGCTGGGGTGGTGGTGGAAATATGGGGGTTTAAGGGTACCGTAGCCATGGGTGGATGGCTACTGGGAATGAGTGAAGGATATAAGGAGTTCTGTTATATTTTCTGTCTTTTTTTTTACTATATTCAATTTTATCTATATTAAAATGGTAAGGATAAAATAGAGACTCCAAAGTTTATGGACTGAATAACCGGAAAAGGGGAACCACTGAGCTGAATGTACCTAGGTCAGCAAAACACAGAAGACAGATAAAGGGGTGGAGGGAGTCATGTGTGTACAGAGTCAGAACTTCAGCCAAGAACCAACGATATAGATGCTCAGCAGTTTGGGGAGAGTCAGGAGAGTCAGGTCTGGCTTGGAGATGCCAGCTCATGGACGGTGGTTGAGTGTGGATAAGATGCTGTAAAGATTGCTGCAGCTCTCCAACATGCACATGCCAGGGAGACAAGGGAACCAGCAAAGGAGGTTCAGGAGGGCTGAGCATCCAGGTAGGGGAAGAACCAGAAAAGCAATCAAATGGCCAGGTGTTGCTGCTAGAGCAAGGTTTTTCTTTTTGAATATTTGAAGCTCAGTATTGGATTCAGTAATGTGTAAATTATTGTCAGCTTGGATAAGACATGTTTCAGTGCGTATATAACTTGGCTAGAATGCTTTTCTGAGAAAGGAGGAGAGAGTGTAGGAGAGGAGCACACTGCTTAAAAGAAACATATATGTGCAAACAAAAAACTGTAATCATAACACGACTTAGACTTAAGACCTGTCTAGATCAGTTAAAATCTGGAAGTTGGTGGGAGAAGGTTAATGAAGGAAAAGAATATACAATGACCATGTACTACACTTCCTGAAATTTATTTTTAAATTTTATTTTTAAACAGGAAGGTATGCTCTCATCTGCCTGAGCTGGGGTAGTGTATAATTGCTTAATTTGACCTTGAAGTGGGAAGGACATTTAAACACAGAACCTGATGTCATTCAGATCTATTCACCCAGAATAGATCCCAGAAGCTCTTGGCAAGTCCAAACTTTCAGAGGTAGTGGGAATAAAAAGCCTTTAATCAGTACTGTCCCTTCCCCACCAAAGATTAGTCAGAGCATATTCCACCAGCAACAAAGCCCATGGAATGAACGTCAAAGCACTTACACGCCTGCCACAGGTTGTGTTCACACTCACCCCTCTCTTCCCAGGGAGGGGAAATTCATTATCTGCTCCCTCATCTCTGACAGGCCCTTTCCTTAGCATGAGTTACATATCCTCATCTTGACTGAGATCAAAATCCCAACAAGGTCACTAGGAGATTTGCTTGAATAAAAGTGGTTAAATAAATCCCCAAATCTCTCATGAGCCATGTTGGAAAAAATAGTCGCATAAACTATATTCTGCCAAAGCATGTGAGAGCATTTCTAATGCTGTACCAAGCATTATGTTGATTATACTGTTCAGAGCTTTATAAACTAGAGCAAAGATTAAGTAAATCACTCTGTTGACTGATAAAGAGAACCTATATTTTTAGAAAGCTTAGGATCTTTGATTGGGATTTTTGTATAACCACCTACACAAAAACATTAGGTACAACTGACGGACAATTTCTGACACATGAGCCTTTGTCCTCAACATTCACTTACATAACCTCTGATCTCTATACCCACTTCATTTTTACAAGAACTTGATGGAATAGGAGAGTAAAACAATCAGCATTTTTTGTTTCTATTTTAAATAGACCATGGGACGTATTTTAATCTGAAGCAGGCTTTAGCAAGCTTTTCTCTATAAAAGGCCAAGCAGTAAATATGTTTATGCTATAGTCCATGCAGTATTTCTATCCAACTACTCAGCTCTCCCATTGTAGTACAAAGTAGCCATAGATAATATGGGCATGGCTACATTTCATTGCAACCTTACTTATGAAAACAGGTGGTAGATAGCCCTTAAGGTACTTACTTCCAGAATATATAAAGAACTCCTCCAGCTCAACAATAAGATAATTAACATAATTTATATATGAGCAAAGCAACTTAATAGACCTTTCTCCAGAGATGATAGCAGCAAGTAAGGACACAAAAAGATGCTCAGTATAGTTAGTCATTAGGAAAATGCACATCACTTAATACCTCCAAAATTAAAAAGACAGATAATAATAAGTGTTGACATGGATGTAGAAAGATCAGAACTGTCAAACATTGCTGGTAGGGTTATAAAAATAGTGCAACCACATTGGAAAGTAGTTTTGTAGTTCTTCAAACATAGAGTTACCATATGACATCACAATTCCACTCCTAGGTAGCCATCCAAGAGAAATGAAAACATGGGTCTACACAATACTTGCATGAGAGTGTTCCTGTTAATATGATTAATAACAGCTAAAAAGTTGGAGCAAACCCAAATGCCTATCAACTTTTGAATGGAAAAAACAAAAAAAATCCATATAATGGAATATTATTTGGCAATAGAATGAAATGTACTGATACATTCTATGTATGGAAGGTACTTGAACACATTGTTAAGTAAAAGAAGCAGACTACAAAAGGCTACATACTATATGATTCAATCGATCTGAAATGACCTAAAATAGGCAAATCTACTGAGGAAGCAGATTAATGGTCCTGGGGCTGGGGTGAGGTATCAAGAGTTGAGAAGTAATGGTATGGTAGGTTCCTCTGGTGATGAGGAACTATTTCTAAAATTAGATTGTGATGTTTGCACAAATTTGTCAACATATTAAAAGCTAACAACTGTCCACTTTCCATTGGTGAATATTTTTATACATCAGATATTTTTCAATATAACTGCAGAAAACAAAATGATAGCCTGGGTCTGCCTTTCTGGGCTATAGTTTGCCAATCTCTGCTCTAAAGTACTGTACTGGTGCATGAAAGTGAGTTCCAAAGTTGTACTATGAAACATGTCAAGATACTATAATGATACCCCTACATGCAGTTTTATGTAGAAAAAACATATGGGGAAGAGCACCAGCTATAAGTGGTGGTGAGTATAACATACAGTAGTTCTTAATGACAATAACAGCAATAATCATGGTGCAGCTAAAGATTTTTTCATTGAGTACTCAACCATACACCATTACTGTGGACTATATACATGTAAAATGTGCTAAACTGGAATATATATTCATTCTTTTCATTCAACAAGGAGAGGTGTCCCTCTAAATAGACTGAATCTGGGTGTGCAAAATATTTCAATATTGACTGGTACTAGTGTTTTTCTGTGCAGATGAGATAAATTTCTGTCTTTTAAAAAACTCAACTGTTAGAAATCTAAGTACCAAATAACCTCAATTTATGGACATGAAAACTAAAGCCCTGTGGGAGTGGGAAAGGGAATATCTCTGTGCTCACTTCTAAACTTTTAGTTCACAATGACCTTAATGTCCAAATCCCACCATTGTCGTAGAAAGAAGTGGCTTAACGTTCCAGTTCAGAACATGCAAGTTGCAAGGTGTGAGAACTTGTTACCCTGAAATTTTGCTGCTGATTCTTGGGTGGAGGACATGTTGGGGCTTTTGATGGGTTTCTGAAGGGACATGACTCTTAGGAGAGAGTGCCTGCAGAGTCAGAACAGAGGATCTGGTTTCTCGGAACTGCTATTTCTATTCTGGGAGCAATCAGCTTCAGCATGCCATATCCCTGGCTGCTGTGGCCCACAGGCAACTATCCAATGGCAAGTTCTAACTCTTGAATTCTACTGCAGTCATTAAATACAGAACAGTCTACAACTTCATGACTGACTCACTTCCATAGAATTTGCTACCATCACTCTTACTGTTTTAGGCCCCCTTTTGTCCCTGCATTGTTCCTATTTATCCATTAAAAAACTAAAACAGAAACAAAACTAATGCCTAACACTGAAAACTCTACCTCATAGCTGATAATTTAGAGCAAAGGCTTGACTTGGATTCTGCACCTCCACATGACTCATCTGCCCACTTGCCCACAAACTCTGTTTGTCAGATTCTGATAAATGCCCCCAAACCTGAGAGACTCATTCAGGTCGCAGTGTACCTATCTGGAACACGAACACATGTGTGAAGGATCACATCCCAGATTCATTCCAAATTCATAGAGATGTTAACTCCCTCTGCCTGGAACACTCTCCTTCCACAGACACTTGCATGATGGCTGCATCTCACCACTCAGATTTTCACATGTCACCTAGTAGGGAGGCCTCCCTAACTGTTGCCCAATTTAAAGAGGCACTACCTCCTACACACACACACACACACACACACACACACACGTAAATGCAGAATGTACACCTCTACTCTCCACCACTGCCAATCACACTTCATCTCTTTATCTCTCTCTGTTTTCCAGAGAACCTTTATCCTTCCTGAAATTCCTTTCTTCCCCTCCCCAGCTCCCACCTGGCCATTCATGCAACACTTAGAGCTATTTGTATCCCCAGCACACCAGGAGCTCTCTGTTAGCAGCAGTGAGACTATACTAAGTGTTTCTCAGAGCCCCAGCAGCACAGGGGTGGAGGGACTCTTCCACCAGCACCTGTCACTCCTTCCCATCCTACTCTGGACATGGGGGGGTCAACAGTGCCTGTGTCATACCATCAGCCAACAACCTACCCTGGCTCACCATTCACAGCTGCAACCTCAGCACTGGGTACCCAGTAGGTATGAAATACATATTTACTGAACCATTTAATTATGATGCAAGATTGTTTTAAAAATTTCCCTACACAGGGAAATGAATAGACAAAGAGCAGGAGTTAAAATTTTGCCTGTAAGTAAGTTTAATCCAGCCCTTCTCAACCTCACCATGACTGACATTTTGATCCAGATAATTCTTTGTCATGGGCTGTGCTGTGCTTGGCAGGATGTCTGGTGCCATTCCTAACCTCCACTTGCTAGATGCCAGTAGCATTCTTCCTGGTCAGTTTCTGCAATATTGTCAAACGTCCCTAAGAGGATGAAAGCATCCCTGGTTTACAACTACTGGTTTAACGAATCAGTATTAATTTTTGTAAAGATAAAACATGTTCTTTGCTCAGATTGAACACATGAGAAATTTATCTATGCAAACTTAACACATGATTCCTGACATGCCACTTAACTCATACATATCAACTATGTGAGATTTCACCAAAGTACTGTGGTTCAGCTGAATGTTAGCCTATGCAACTTGACAATATTATTTACTCAGCTACAATGAAGGGCCCATATAAAGCACTATACTTAGTTTAAATAATGCATATCTGACAGTAGCTAATGGTTATTGATGGTAATCATGACTATCCTAATTAGGTCATTAAAATAACCCCACATGACTTTGTAGGCAAGTGATCAAAACTGGAGTCCATACTCATAAGTGAAATAAATCAGCA